>OY284480.1:15587328-16187328 GCA_958336345.1 Dorcus parallelipipedus | reverse complement strand
CGATAAATTGCAAATATCACCATGACCCTTTATGTCAAAAACTTTAAAAATATAATCGAGAAATTGCATTAAGTTGTATTAAAAATTAAAATTCCCAAGGTGAATGAAAATAAAGATTTTTTAAAAATTGAATTGAATTAATTATTGATTTAAATCAAAGTAACAAACACTCATTCTGAAACTATTTACATACATCATGTTTATTTTATAGTTTGGACCAGACGCGTGTGCAAAGTACATACGTGAGTACATGTTCTTATTTACTTAAACTTAATTTGAATCTAAGAGTACACACATTAATTAGAAATCGAACTAATTTTTAAAGTCACAAAGTTAGAGCAAAAGTTAAAGAAAATAAATATTTTACATATTATACTATGAATTAATTATACATTTAACAATATTATTTCTTTTGCATTTTTATTTTACTATTTAAAAAATATGTGTCTTTATAAACGTTTAGGTAATTATTAAAAACCGAATCAAGTCCGCTTTGCAGTGAAACAAATTTTTCAAATAGATAATTAAATGTTGTAACAGGAATTTGTTATAAACCCGGCAATCACAATTTATCGTAAATGTACATCCTGTCATAGAGTAAACTGGCAAAATAAACACGGGTAATAATCGATTTGTTTTAAATATGCTTTTGGCTTGCGCTTCGTTCTGGTACATCAGACTTATCGAGGTGTTTCGGATTTGAGCTGATGATAATCATTAATCAAAATGATTTTAAATCCTTCAATTTTTGTAATACATTTCCGTGACTCTGCAAGTTTTTGGTTTACGTAATTTTACACAAAAGTCTTGGTTATTTCCAATTAGTTATTGTTCGGTCACTTTACACCTAACATTGTGGTTAAACAAAGCAGTGTTCACTTCCGCAATCGTTTTCAATAATTTATTAAAGCCGTGTACGCACTCGATTTATTTTTGCTCGAGCAAACTTTTGTTTTTCGCTATATAAATGATTAAATTGAACCCAGAACTGTAATAACTAATAATATGTAATTGCTTAGTCCTGGTCCTAGTCGTAACACGCGAAGGAGAATCTTCCGTTGGGGCTATTTTTATCTTCGTAAAAATAAATACGTCTGTGCATGACAATGCTCACATTTTATTTTGTTTACGTGGGCCGTGCTCGCCGAAGTATATTTTTCTTCGACTCCGGGCGAGAGTGGAGAGTTAAATACGAGTCCAGGATGCAATAAACAATCCGGGGATTGTTTGTGTTTCAATGGGCCTTTGATTATCCCTCACGAATGTTTATCTTTTTTAATTTTTACCGTGCACTTTCAGACACTCACGTACGAGCTGAACGAGCGACGTGAATGAATTTTATGAATCACTTCTATTTAGCACCGGAGATGATGTTTCATTCCTGAGATGCCGATCGTTACATAATTGGTGATTGAACGCGCCAGTCAAAATTGATTGAATTTGTGTCTATTTCCTGTACATACAAAATTTGATTCAATTTGCACAATAAATATTTGGAATGAGAAACTTCCGGGTAGCAGATAAGGTTTGGATATAGAACACGTTCTATTTTTTCAAATTGTTTTTGATTTAATTTATTTATTTAATAGTTCAAGGAATTGAACCAAATCTTGCACAAGAAATGGGGTGGTGTAAAATGACCTTAAGAATAAAAAGTCGAAACCTGGTGGCGAGATTACGGTTAAAACAGTACGAGTTTCCAAGGACGTGGAGCTCTCGAACGATCGAGTTCGCGTTATATTTAACTTGTTATCTCTCGGGCAACTTAATCCGCAATTAAGGCCATAAAATCCGGCGTGCTGGCAGATAATGCAAGAAAAATATTCTGCGTAATTCCGGGCGGGTAACGAAAGTATTATTGCCAATCCTGGATGGAAAATGAAAATGAAAAACGAAAGAGAATGGACCTTGCTGGTTCCATTGTTTATGTGACATGGATTCTAGAAAGCCTTGTTGGCATTTTATGAAGTATATTCTTTATCATCATCGTCATCACTGCTAGAGAGAGTATTCCCAACATATTCATAAAAATCAATTACAAGAGAGAGTTCTAATTAAACCATTCACAGTTCTAACGATGACTTTAAATATCTCTGCTGTTAAATCAATAAAAGTACCGCGATTGTTTTTCTATTATAAAGAAATTTGCAATTGCCTTGAAGGATATCGCTCCTATTTAGATACCCTTCTGCAATTCTTTCGTTATCATTCCAAGTGAAAGTTACCGTCTGCCAGTTGTGAAGCGAACTTCTCATGAATATGCAACGACGTCTTTATCTGAGGTATCTGTCTCGATGTATTATGCATGAGCTCATAAGCATTCGTAAATATGCTAATCTCATCACACGGAACGCTTTTTCTGCCTCTGGAAAAAAATAGGCAACTTGACAACTGCGTTCTTGATTTTTTCTGCATCTTCGCTGTTTTTTTCAGATATAGCGACGATGAACAAACTGAGTAACGGCTACCCCATCGGTTCTGGGTACATTCCAGAACCGGAACAGATGATCAGCCAGCTCGAAAGGGGCACCATCGTCACGAAGTTTTCCTGGAGGAAGAAGGCAGAAAGGAAAACCCTATCGATACGGAGAGAAACCAGGCAAATCGTTTGGTCTAGGCCCGCCACTGGAGGGGCGAAGACCGTCTATGATGGTGCCGTCAACCTCCGAGAAATCAAGGAGGTAAGGCTGGGAAAAAACTCCAAGGATTTCGAGAAATGGCCCGAGGACGCCAAGAAGTTTGATAGCCTTGTTTGCTTCATTATTTTCTACGCACAGGAGTTTAAATTGAGAGTGTTGAGTTTTGCTGGTAAGACAATTATAGATTTTACTATAGGATTAAACAGAAAACTTTCGTTATTCGACAATTGCATTTGCAAATATTCCAAATACGAAATTTTCACCTTTCTTGTCTTATGAAATAAGTTTTAATGAATACGAAACTCAAGCTATCCTCTGCGCTTTTGGTTTAGCTCTCTCAGAAAAAGAATGCGAGCTCTGGCTAAAAGGACTGAGGTACCTCGTCAAGGACACCATAAACGCGCCATACCCCCTGCAAGTCCAAGGATGGCTTCGAAGGGAATTCTACGAGATGGAAAGTGCAAGAGAAACGTAATTAGCCCCTCAAAATCCGACTTTTACTTTCCAGTTTGATTGTTACTGTCATTATAGGGTATCCCTAAAGGAAATCAAGGCATTTCTCCCCAGACTGAACTGTAAGGTGCCCACAAATAAGTTGCGCGAAGTTTTCAACGAGGTGGACACTCGAAAACGTGCTGAAATCGGCTTCGACGACTTCTTCCTCCTCTATCAAAAACTAATATTCAACGAACATGTAAGATCTGTCGAAATTTTTGGCCTTCATCGAGTGGATTTCGTTGCTCGTTTTTCCAGGAGATTCACGATATTTTTGACAGGTATTCTTCGTATTCCGAAAGCGGAAAGCACATGACGTTGCAAGAGTTCCAATTGTTTTTGGTGCGCGAGCAGAATGACTCTATGGGGAACGATGAGGGGAAAGTGTCTGCTTTCATTTGCGATTTTTTAAAGGTAAGAATTCAGAGCGGGATTCTCAAGAAGTAAGCGACTTAGGTAGTAATTTTAGGACCCTTTGCGTTATTGTCAGGAGCCTTACTTGGCAATGTCTGAATTCCTCGATTTTCTCTTCTCTAAGCAAAACGATCTCTGGGATCAACAAAAAGACCATGTCTACCATGACATGACTCGCCCTCTCGCTCACTATTGGATCTCGTCTTCCCACAATACGTAAGACATACTCTCATTTTATTTCCAACGGTTTTTACTATTTTGCATTTTAGTTATTTAACGGGTGATCAGTTTTCGAGTGAGTCTTCGATTGAGGCCTACGTCAGATGCTTGAGGATGGGCTGTCGCTGTATAGAACTCGATTGTTGGGACGGGCCCGATGGTATGCCTTTCATCTATCACGGTCACACCTTGACCACGAAAATCAAGTTCCTCGATGTTATAAGAACAATCAAAGAGCACGCGTTCGCCACTTCTGAGTACCCAGTAATTTTGTCAATCGAAGATAACTGCTCTCTACCTCAGCAGAGAAAAATGGCTACTTTAATGCAGGTACATAACTCCCCACCGTGATGCGATATTTGTAAACTTAAAAATACCTTAATAAAAAGAATTGATGTTTTCAGGATATGTTTGGTGAAATGTTGTTGATACACCCGATCGAAAAAAACGAAAAACAGCTACCCTCACCTTACCAGCTGCGTAGGAAAATAATTCTGAAACACAAGAAGTTGCCCGAAGGTCAAGAAGAAAATTCTTTTCTAGTCACGAGTGAAACCGGAAGTGAAATGGATCTCAGAAATTCTAAAAAGAACGGCGTCATGTACCTCGAAGATCCGGTCGATAAAGAGTGGAACCCCCATTTTTTTGTGCTAACTCAAAACAAGCTGTTCTTCACCGATAGCTACAAACTGGAACAGGAATCTGAAAGATCGGAGGATGAAGATGAGGGGTCGATGACGAGCCGTTGCAGAAGTGATGTATCAATGGAGGAGCTGCATTTTAGTGAGCAGTGGTTTCACGGTCGCCTCCTCAACGGGCGTGAAGAAGCCGAGCAGTTACTCCGGACTTACTCTCACTTAGGAGATGGGACGTTCTTAGTGCGCGCGAGTGTGACTTTCGTGGGTGAATATTGCTTGTCATTCTGGCGAAATGGACACGTGAATCACTGTCGCATCAAGTCGAAGCAGGACAAGCAACAGGTTAAATACTATTTGACTGACACCAAGTATTTCGATAGTCTTTATAGTTTAATCACGTATTACCGAAGTAATCCGTTAGTTACTGCCGAATTTTCGATAGCCCTGCAAGAACCTGTGCCGCAACCAAACAAGCACGAAGATAAAATTTGGTATCACAAGCATACGACTAGGTTGCAGGCTGAGGATATGTTGAAGAGGATCAGGACTGAAGGGGCGTTTCTGGTTAGGCCTAGCGAAAACGATCCTAATTCATACACTATTAGTTTTAGGTAAGTATGAGACGAAGTTGCGTAATAAATTTTGCAAAATATTGAAAATTTCAGAGCGGATAAAAAAATCAAACACTGTCGAATCAAGCGCGAAGGAAGACTGTATTCAATAGGAAGTGCTGATTTTGAAAGTTTAGTTGAATTAATCAATTACTACGAACAGTTTCCACTGTACAAGAAGGTGAAGCTGTGCTACCCCATCAACGAAGACGCCATTAGGAGGATGGGAATGGTAAGTGAAAAGCAGAGTTCTTTCTAAACGTATTTTATTAGTTTTATACAATCAAATTGCACCAAACCGACCCTACAGTAGTGTTATAAATACTTCTTGTGTAAAAAGTCTTTGAAATAAAATACATTTTAAGTACAATTAACTTAAAAATAAAAAACTAAAGTACTTTATTAAGTATTAGAATATGGTACATTGAAAAAGAGAGGTTGTAATGAAGTAAATAATGATGACTTAAACTTTTTATACATAAACTTGGGTTTAAAAATTAGTATAATAAAGATATGAGAAAATATTGCGTTAAGCGAATTTTAACTACAATTATGGAGAAGACCATAAAACTGTATAACATTTTTTTAATGTACAGAACTTATAAATTGAAATATTTTGATTTTCGTTAAAGAACGACCATCAGATTAAAAAGTTTTAATCCCTGACTTTGAAGCTAATTACAAAAAGAAAAATCAACATTGTAAAGAAAAAACGTAGCGTGTTTTTTTTATTGTTAAACAACATTAAAATATTCGTAATTTTTCAATTAAAAATTGTCAAGAGTATCTTATTAATAGTTATTACTTGAGAATCTTTTCTTAAACTTTTATTATTCATAAAATATTTTAGTGTAAATAAATTTTCCTTTAAAGTGAATAAAAAAGTATTATAGTTTCATCTAAGTAATATTCAGAAATAATTGTTTTCCTCGTGCAATTAATTTTCTTTATTTCAGTACAATTCGTTATGATTTTTATAAGTAATTTTTAATACTATTGCAAATTGTTTGGCGGAATTGTTACAATTATTATTTACAAACTGTCGATAATGTTTATTATACAGGATGCGCTAAGATCGTCCGTGCCAGGTACTTTCCTCGCTATTGCAAGTAATCGGAAAGTGTGTTAAGAAATCTACTGACAGAATTCCATGGTGCCATAATTACTACTTTCGTAGATTAACGAAAAGAGACATAACTAGAATAAAATTAAAAATTACCGTGGGATTGAATCGAGAGAAATTTGTTTTTAATCTTTATTTTAAAACTATTTAGAGTGGAACCATACATTCCTTTTTCAAGAAAATAAACAAGTAACAATCGATCCTGAAGGAAAAAATCATAAAAACTATTACTTCTATATTTACGTATTTTTTTTTTAATTGTATGTGTTCTTTTTTTTGTAAATTAATCTTGCATTCACCGAGTGTCACAAAAGCAAATATTATATTTTCTGTCATTTCATATAAAATAAAAAATAGACAATCGAATTGTAAGAACGTACTTCTTGCAAAAAAAATAAGAAAAAATTCAAACAAGCAAACTCGAAGAATGCTCCATAAATAAGCGATTCCCCTCAAATTTTCAAAATTGAAAAATATCGAAAACTGAGCCTCTAATTTAATTTTTTATGCACAGGCTTTTTTAGAATTTGCATTCACCTTAGAGACATTCAGGGCTATTCTGTAGCATTGATATGCACATCGCACATCAATATTGATATGCATATCAATATTGATATGGTCTTCAATAATTGAAGAGAACTTGATACGATTTCATAACAATTCAAGTCGATTGCCGACTGCCTTTAAGGCGGCAATTGCAATTTATTTATAACGAAAAATTAAAAATGAGTGGGAAAATTTTCCTTTTAGTGACGTTTTACAAAAATTAATTTTCTTCCATAAATTTGTTGATTTCTCTGTTTGCAAAATTTTTAATTTAGACGCTTTCCTAAAATTTTAATTTTCAGTTATATACCTAGGTACTTGTTCTTTCTTGTTTAAAAAAATACTTTTAGAGATTCAGGAGATACAACGATACAAGAATTAATTTTAATTAATTTAATTAATCCACTATTTAAAAAAATAATCACGTAATCTAACCCTTGCGCATGTATCTACCGCCGAGCGCTGCGTTTCTTGGCAGATGGTTTCAAAATGCATTTATATTTGAAAACAAGTTCAAATTATTATTATTTACGTAAAAATAATTATCTCAGTGACAGCCGTTCCAATACTAGACAGCAGTTGTACGTCTTCAATAATTGATATGGCTCTTCAATAAATTGATATGCTCAGCAAGTGAGTTGTTGCTTACAGAATACCGATTTTGCAAGGTCACTTGTTACACAGCATATCAAGTCCATATCAATTGATATGAAAGTTACAGAATAGACCCCATTATTTTACGGGCTAGAAAAAAAACCTTAAATTATAGGGTTTTATATTTACGTGTTATCTTTTAGAGTTATCACAAAAAAAAACATAAACGCATCACAAAGTGGAGAAAAAGGTACAATTTTTGTTTTTGTTTTTTTTTAATGGAGGACCCTGCATATTTGTTCGCCAAAATGAGAGGTCATTTTTTTCCTAATTTCAAAAAGTATAATATGCTGTTATTTAGATGAGTTGTTTGTGAGATATTTATGTTTGAAGTATCAAAGGTTCAATTGAAAAGTTCATGAAGTGGCCTTTGAATTTTTCGTAACATTGAAAAGCAGGTCTTGACTTAGATAACTTTCGATTAAGAAAAGACACGCGCTATCAATAAATTAATACATATTTAAAAAATCAAGGCGGCCTGGAAAAAAAATTATTAATTCATTTTATAAAGTTTAAAATAATATAAATCTTGTTGTCATTTGCTAAGTAAAACGGCGATTTAGAAGTTTTTTAAGCAATTTTCCAGGCTACTTTGATTTTTGAAATGTAAATACAAAAAAAATCTGTATTTTTTTCTCCAATTTGCGATGCACTTTTGTTTCTTGTGATAGCTCTAAAAGATAATACATAATATGTGCATATAAAACCCTATGATTTTCAAGATAAAAGTTTTTCTCTAGCTGTTAAAATAAAACCTTTAGGTAGGGTGCAAGAACATTTTAAAAAATGTGCATATAATAATTATTTTACTAACTATACCACGTGTCCACCGAGTGTGTTTTTGTTTCTGGTGTCTAAACTATTTAATATAGAAAAAAAAATTCAAACGCTATCATCCTCTAATAAAAAATCTCTATACGTTAAATTTATTTGCAATTACACAGGGTGTTCATTTTACAAGTGTACCTACCTAAGCAAGTACCTACCTTTAATATTTCTAACGGAATGTCCTGTATAATATTACGGATTTAGATAGATCTATCAATTTGGAAAATATTTTATTAACATATTTCTATACCTAAAGGTAGTATTTACGGAGATAAATGCCGTCAACGAAGAAACATCTTAACTGCAGGCCCTTATTAAATTGCTTTTAACTTGCTTAATTGAAGAGTCTCCATTGTCAGTTATTAGCCTGTAATTACACATGCTTTAAATTAAGTAACACTATATTAAACAAACCTGAAGACTACGCAGATTGTTGGTGGCTGGCAGTTCTTTCTGTTGAATTTAAAAGTGAAATCTTTCAAGTTTTTCTTATGGAACACCCCGTACCTACAATCATCGACCGAATTAAGAATAGAATTAGAATTAAATTTGCTACCTTTTTGTCAAACAAAGTCCTATACCTAAAACCTAGGGTTTATGAGATAATTCTGGTTTTCATTTTGCTTCATGATTTTTGTCATTTTTAGGGTACCATGTATAATACTATTAGAAATAACATTTGCAACACTACCTGTTCTTTCAAATCTTTCCTTTAATTTACGAAAAGTCCTTGAATATGACAGTCTTCTATAAGGAAATTGTTGAATATAAATTTTATAAGCCAAAAGGCAATTTGGTTGACATTCATAGCACCCTAAAAATGTCAAAAATCATGAAGCAAAATGAAAACCAGAATTATCACAAACCGTAGGTTTCAGGTAAAGGACTTTGTTTGGCAAAAAGATAGCAAATTTAATTCTACATTGATCGATGATTTTACTTACGGGGTGTTCCATAAGAAAAACTTGAAATATTTCACTTCTAAATTCAGCAGAAAGAATTGCCAGCCACCAACAATCTGCGTAGTCTTCAGGTTTGTTTAATGTAGTGTTGCTTAGCTTAAAGCATGTGTAATTACACGCTAATAACTAATGATGGAGACTCTTCAATTAAGCAAGTTAAAAACAATTTAATAGGGACCTGCATTTAAGATGTTTCCTCGTTGACGGCATTTATCTCGGTAAATACTAGGTTTAGGTATAGAAATGTGTTAATAAAATATTTTCTAAATTGATAGATCTATCAAAATCCGTAATAATCAGGGTAGCAACTTCAGACCACTTATTACTAGACGCTTTTGAGAACGAATGTACTTACGCATATTGACGCTATGTCCTAGGTGGACGGGCAACGCGAGCGGTGCAAGCGACGCGTTTAGAGCGGACGGGCGTTTTAAAAAACAAAACTTTCCAAACAGTTGCTAATGTCCAACGTGAACGCAATTCAAAACCGCCCGTTCCTTCCGTTTTTGAATTGCGTTCACGTTGGACTTTAACAACTGTTTGTAAAGTTTTGTTTCTTATAACGCCTGCGCGCACCGCCCGCGTTGCCCATCCAACTAGGACAACTATTATTTCATTGTTTTGTATTATTTCAATTTTATTGTTTTGTATCTTTATTTGTGTTAACAACAAATATTGTTGTTTTGCCGAAACTTACAGCGAAAAATTGGATTAACTGTAGCCAGATATGCCATTAAAATAAACAATTATTAATAACAGGAAAACTAAAAGAAACAGGTACATCTGCATCTGATGATGTAGAAACGTACAGGGTGTTCCATTTAAGAAAACTGAGTTTTGGGCAGTTAAACATAATGACATTGGACACCATATTGTAACCAGCCTGTGATCTTTTTGGGATAACTTCGATATGATTTGAAAGCCTGAAGATTGTACTTTCAAACGATATGTAACTTGAATCTTGAAATTTGAAAGTGTCATAGATACAATTTTTTGAAGGGAAACTTGTTTTTAAAGAAATTTAAAGATATCTCAAAATTTGTTACATTTAGACATAGAGAAGTCTTAACATTTTTTATTTAGAATAATGTGCAGAATCAGAATTTCAACATTTCATTTAAAATAAGAAAGTTAATGGCGATTTCCGGTATAACCGGAAGTAATGTAAGAGTGAAAATATTTCACGCGGAAAGATCACTATGTGTTAGGGCAATGTACCAACTTTCAGAATTTTTGTTTATTTCCTTCTCTATAATATTTTAATAGGCCACTCTATTTGGGAGACCTTGTATGTTACATAGTGAATTAAACAAGATACAAAGTAACCAAAAAATATTATTAAAAAATTGGTTTTGAATAATTGAATAATCACCGTAAAAAAGAATTGAGATATTCGAATTTTAAGAATCTGAATGGAGGTTATGTTAGAGAGCCCTATTTACAGAGGGGTTCTTGGAGTTCGCTTATTTGAACTTTTTTTTGTTTTTTTTCAAAAAATACGCTGCCATTTTTTTATTAATACTCATCGAACAATTTTTAATTAATTTAATTTGAATTAATACTTTACTTTTAATTCGCGCTTAAATACAAGGACATGAAAACTTTTTATAATAATGAAAGTTCATAATTATTACTCGACACTTACGTCATCAAGTTTCGCTTGGACCTCTTCTTTCCCTTTCTCGCTCAGGTTGGGTACTTTAAGGGCGCGTATCATATGCAGCGTCGGACTTCTAAAATTCGACTTGACGGTTTTCGAATAGTATCCGTGCGGTTCAAAATTCCACTGACCCTTGCTTACCACCTCAGAGCTCGCAGGTAAAATGGGAAGAACGAATTTCAGTTGGGGTTGCAATAAATTGACGTTTTGCAACTTTTCATTCGCGGAATACGCCGTGGTTTCTGCAGGAACTTGCGACACCTTTCGGAACCAGTAATAAAATATCCTGCCGTCGCTGAGTACAGTTTTTTGGAGCCAAACAGGCTCCAGTTGGACGTAGTCGAAATTCTGCGTTTTCACCGAGTCTTCTGGGTTCGTTTGCCCAGGGGTTTTGAATTTCATTACGGTGGATGCCTGCACGTTTTCGTTAGTTGTTTGATGAAAGTGATGAAAATGGTCCGAGTCTTCCGGGTTAATTTGCCCCGCGGTTTTAAATTTGGTTGCCACGTTTTCGTTGTTATTTGCTTGTAGGTGATGGTTTTGGTACGCTTGAGGAACCACAACTGGCGCGATTTTCGTCAGATAAATCGGTTTGTTTGCGTCTTTGTGAAAATTTGGTGGTTGTTGCGAAATTACAGGAGGTGTCAGCTTCGTAAGATAAAGCTGTTGGTCTGTTTGGGCCTGTGAAAATTGTTGATCTTGATTCGGTTGCATTACGATCGGTTTTTCCTCCGTTTTCTTGTTTGGAAAAACTTGGTTATTTGCGTAGAGTGAAAAAAGTAATGGGGAGGTGGATTCGGGGTGCTGCACGTACTGGGGGTTGATCGGTTGCGCCAAAGGTACAATCAGTTCCTCAAACTTATCGTTTTGCTTATTGCCTGATATCTTAAAGTGTTGCTCGCATTTTTCTTTGAGTTGTTCGATCGAATCTTCTTGCAGTTTTTGGTTGTTCTTGTCCTCTTCTGCTTTTGACAATTCTGGATCGTACTCGGGATTATGCGCGGCCGAGATGATTTTTCTTATCGCCTCTGTTTGCTCGTTCATCAATTCTGAGACGGTTCTGTTGTACGCCGTTATTACATCGATGTAATCTGATTGGTTTGTGTACGATTCGGTTTCAGGTGATTCTGTCGCTTGACATTTTATTACGAGCAGGATCACCTGAAATTTTACGTTCCTAAATCTACTAGCTTCAAAAATTTATAATTTCAATAATTAAAATTAAAATTACTTACCAGGAAGCTGTAGAGAAGTAAATTCATGTTCTTCTGCGTTTCGCAAACCATAAAAGAAACTAACTACACACAATAGTCAATAACAACAACACTTGTCGTCTGTGTATGCTCAGACACAACTCGCACACCGCATACTAGAACCTGTTCTTAAATAACCATTACCCGAGCATAGATTTAAAAATCAGTCTCTGTAACTCCCTTCGTAGTTTTTTAACCCTTGCTGGAATGTAGGGGCCCTTTTCCCCGCGCCCCGCCAGTTTCAAATCGCTGCCCCCGCCGACCCAAAGGGTGAATAATATACTTGCTCTTCCACGTCTGAAACAAGTTTTGATGCGTTTTAGAGGTGCTTCTCCGTATCTTGACGCCAGGCATTTTTTCTAATTTATTTTTTAAGTGATGATAATTCGTAGGAAGTGCCCGGGAGATAATAATCGCGAGAACGCTTGGTCGTACTTTTTTAGTTGTATTATGTTTTCCTGTTAGGTATTTTTATCGTAATAGCTTTAAACTTAAAACTTTGTTTTATTTATAATCGTATCTGAATTCTTTCTTTAAAAAAATCTCTTGTCCTCACAATACCTTTACAAAAAGCACTTTATAAGTGCTTGTTTAAATATATGAATTAAAATAAATCTGCTACTTACCTGAAAGCTCTAAAATAAAATTACTTTTTTCTTCGGTTTTATACAACACGCCGCATTAAATAAACCTATTTAAAAAACACCCCTGCCCTCAGAAAATTACAAAAAGTAATTTGGAAAAAAAAATTAAACAACTAACATGTGTTGCATATACGGGGGTTGGTAAAAAAATACAGTTTACGATGTGTTTATCTTTATTAAATTTATTGTCTGATTTGGATTTTCTTATCAAGGAAAACGAAGAAGCAAACGGTTACAACTGCACCCCATCTTACATGGATCCGAGTGCTTGCTCTCCTCCAAAAGTACGTCATCGTTTTTTTTTTTTTACAATTTACATCCGAAATATTCATTAATCTCAATTTAGGTAACCGTCAAAGCAGTCTACGATTACAGAGCTCATCAACCAGATGAGCTCTCCTTCTGCAAGCACGCCATCATCACCAACGTCACCATGCCGGAAGGCAGCGAAGGGTGGTGGCGTGGAGATTACGGAGGAAAGAAACAGCACTATTTCCCGGCGAATTACGTCACGGTCATAGACAGAATTGACCCTCAAGATGACGGAGATGACAGAGTATGAAGCCCATAATTTCTATGGGGTGCGATGCAAAACCTTTTGTTTTTTTTTAGACGGGCGAGTCATTGCTACAAGGTCAGTTAGACATGAACGGTGCAATCGTCGATTTAATCCACAACCCCCAAAATTTCGGCCTGGAATGGATTTTAAGGATCGTCACATCTACGAGCTGCACTACTTTTGATGTAGCAGTTCAATCACGTGATATCGTAAGTTTTCTTCTCGTAATTATATTGAAAATTTTGTCAATTTAAATTTCAGGCATTGGAATGGTTAATTGCCATAAAAGACACGGCCCAAAAAGCGTGTGCCCTGGAAAGTCAACACAGGGAAATGGAACGCACGTTTCGCATCGCAAAAGAAATGTCGAACCTAATCATCTATTGCAGGTCGATCACTTTTAATCTGGAGAGAGCGAAACAAAACTTTGTCTTCTATGAAATGTCTTCCTTCCCCGAAAATAAGGCGGAAAAGCAGATCTGCCAACAAGAAAATAAATTTTTCCTCAAGTACCATCAGGTTCAGTTCTCGCGCGTTTACCCCAAAGGACAAAGGATAGACTCCTCGAATTACAATCCCATCAACATTTGGAATTCCGGCTCGCAGATGGTAGCCCTCAACTACCAAACCGGTGATAAGCCCATGCAGTTAAATCAAGCGAAATTCAGGGACAACGGTGGTTGTGGCTACCTGTTGAAGCCGCATTTCATGTTCAGAGACGACTTTGATCCGTACGATAACAATACTTTAGTGGGGGTAGATCCGGTTACTATTTCCATTCGGGTCATCGGAGGCAGACACCTTAGTAAATCGAAGAAGGGAATGGCTAGTCCATTCGTGGAGGTTGAAATTGTGGGAGCCGAGTTCGATTCTGGAATTAAACTGAAAACGAAAACGATTTGTAAGATTTACTAATTTTTGTGTGTGTGCATTTTTGGAGTTTTATGTTTTCAGCCGATAATGGTTTAAATCCAAAGTGGAATGAGATTTGTGAGTTTGACGTGGCGAACCCTGACTTTGCAATTTTAAGGTTTGTAGTCCAAGATGAGGACATGTTTGGAGATCCTAATTTCATTGGGCAAGCTTCATACCCTGTAAGTCTCATAAAAGACACACATGTTAATAATAAAAATCAGTTTACAACTTTTTTTTAAATTTTTCATTAATTCACAATGATTTTTTTAAATATTTATTGGATCACTTTCTTTATTATTATAAATTAGATAAGCTTTTTACAAGTAGGTTTATTATTTTTTAATTTCGTAGGTTACATGTTTAAGAACAGGATACCGAAGTGTTTGGCTTAAGAATGCTTTCAGTGAAGACCTAGAGTTAGCTTCCCTGCTCATACATATTAGTATTAGTAACCCTATGGTAAGACATATCACATTGTATTGATTGATTTAACTCATTTAATTTCTTTTATTTAGGATCCTTCAGATGCTATCAATGCAAATTGTCATCGACACTGACAATAAACCAATAAATGTAAAGTGTTATTTTAGCCAGGCCAGCTATTTTCATACAAAATTGCTTTCGCATAGGAAAAAATAATCATATCATAACAAACCATATACATATCGTGATGTACTTTAGGACATATCTATCTTCTTGCAAAGAACAAACATTATGGAAATTTGACTTATTTACTACATACCTATTTATTTAATGCGTCACAAAGTCAATGTATTTGTTAAGAGAAAGAAAATCTATCAAATAATTATTGGACGTTATATTAGATGTGTAAGTTGAAATTTTATCGAATTTAACCTATTTTAATTACAAATTATTAAAGCATTGCTCAAACATCATTTGTACATATCACTAATATATTTCAACAGTATTGTGACAGAGCTAAAACTAAAAGACTTCAGTGAAAATCAAAGTGTGACCGAACTAAAATCAAAATTCTTTCTTATATAATTTTTATATGTAAAAACGATTTTGTTAATTTTTATGTTGTTATTTAAATAAAAGATCGAGTGCTTGAGAACTGGTTTTATTGAAGTATTACACACAGTATAATGTAATCACTCGTCATCTTCGTCACTGTCTTTCTGATACCCCAACATAATGTTCAAATCAGCCGGCTTTCGGAAGTAATTATCGATTAAAATCACTCTTTGCATGTTGGTAATTTCGTACTTGCTGTCGTTCCAAGGTAAAATTCCCCTCGGTGGCAACTTCATCACCTGATCTACTGTGTATGTGATTCGCCTCGTCATGAAAGGCACGCTCCGGTATAAAATCATAATATAAGTTTTCTGTTGCGATAAATAATAGATGCGTAAAGGCAGCCTTGCAATAAATAGTTCCATCACGGCACAGAATCCAACGAATGCCGTTAAAAACACAATTATTTCATTATCAACACTGCCTGGACCTCTTCCAAATTTAAAACTCATGTCAGTAAGAGGCCAGTCTACTGTAAGAAGTCCAAAACCTACTATACAAGCAGATATCGCAGTAAAGACCTGAGCTGCCAGCAAGTACCTATCCATTCCATTCCGGTATATCAGCAGGTACTCATTTGGAATATTGTCTTGTTCTTTCATCTTTTTCACAGAAGGCCGTCGGAATATCGTAAAAATTGATGTGTAACGCTTTGCAAAAAAGATTTGTGCAGGAATTTTCAAGATTTGCGAATTTGGAGGCCTCACCAAACAATAGGAATTCACACGCAATGTAGAAAATGTCCTGCTTAACTTGCATAAATTACAAACTGCGTTAATTCTACTTAATAAAGCCATTTTATTCACTCACAATATTCACTATTGTAAACAAATAATGAAATAATATAAATTCAACTTAACCTCAATTAGCAGTTACAAAATCTCTTCAGCGGCACCAACGCTGAAACCAAGTTTGTAACTAGGTTCAGTGTTGCCAAGATTTCCAAACGAAATTTACCGCAACATTAACGAAATATTCCATTTGCCCCAAATCCTAAATAAAAAATTACAATAATCTTTTTCCCTCTCTAATAAAATAAGGCATTTATAAATAAACGTTTTCTTATTCAGAAAAATAAAATAAGTATTCAATTTCCAATCAGGTTCAAATAAACACGAGAAGTCGACAAGATCAGTTACCCACTTAAGTATGCTGCATCAAAGTCTTGCTTTGCTTCGTTTGAAGCAGTAAAATCGTTTCAGGAACACATGAGTGCTAGGAGACGAGAGATCAGTTTCCCGCATAAATCTGCTGCATTAGTGTCTTGCTTTGTTTCGTTCGAAATTGCAAACTCGTATCAGGAACACGAGGAGGGAGAGATTATTTTCCCGCCTACATAAGCTGCATCGAAGTCTTGCCAAATAAGCTGTAAACTAAATAAACTGTAAACTCTTATCAGGAACACATGAACGCGAGGAGGCAAGAAATCAGTTTCCCGCCTAAATCTGCTGCATCAATATCTTAGTTTCTCTCGTTCAAAATTGTACACTCCTATCAGGAACACATGAACGCGAGGAGGCGAGAAATTAGTTTCCCGCCTAAATCTGCTGCATCGAAGTCTTGCTTTGTTTCGTTCGAAACTGTAAACTCTTATCAGGAACACATGAACGCGAGGAGGCAAGAAATCAGTTTCCCGCCTAAATCTGCTGCATCAATGTCTTAGTATCTTTCGTTCAAAATTGTAAACTCGTATCAGGAACACATGAACGCGAGGAGGCAAGGAATCAGTTTCTCGCCTAAATCTGCTGCATCAATGTCTTAGTTTCTTTCGTTCAAAATTGTAAACTCGTATCAGGAACACATGAACGCGAGGAGGCGAGAAATTAGTTTCCCGCCTAAATGTGCTGCATCGAAGTCTTGCTTTGTTTCGTTCGAAACTGTAAACTCTTATCAGGAACACATGAACGCGAGGAGGCGAGAAATCAGTTTCCCGCCTAAATCTGCTGCATCAATGTCTTACTTTCTTTCGTTCGAAATTGTAAACTCGTATCAGGAACACATGAACGCGAGGAGGCCAGTAATCACTTTCCCGCCTAAATCTGCAGCATCGATATCTTAGTTTCTTTCTTTCGAAATTGTAAACTCGTACCAGGAACACATGAACGCGAGGAGGCGAGAAATTAGTTTCCCGCCTACATAAGCTGCATCGAAGTCTTGCCTTGTATCGTTCGAAACCGTAAACTCGTACCAAGAATACATGAACACGAGGAGGCCAGAGATTATTTTCCCGCCTACATAAGCTGCATCGAAGTTTTGCTAAGTAAACTGCGAACTAAATAAACTGTAAACTCTTATAAGGAACACATGAACGCGAGGAGGCAAGGAATCAGTTTCCCGCCTAAATCTGCTGCATCGATATCTTATAGCGTTTTTCACTGGGACTAAATTATGCACTGAGTGCGCACTCAGAATATCTCCATCCCGTTTCATTACATGAGGTTAAAATAAGATGAGAATATTCTGAGTGCGCACTCAGTGCACAATTTAGTCCCAGTAAAAAACGCTATTAGTTTCTTTCGTTCGAAATTGTAAACTCGTACCAGGAACACATGAACGCGAGGAGGCAAGGAATCAGTTTCCCGCCTAAATCTGCTGCATCAATGTCTTAGTTTCTTTCGTTCAAAATTGTAAACTCGTATCAGGAACACATGAACGCGAGGAGGCGAGAAATTAGTTTCCCGCATAAATTTGCTGCATCGAAGTCTTGCTTTGTTTCGTTCGAAACTATAAACTCTTATCAGGAACACATGAACACGAGGAGGTGAGAAATCAGTTTCCCGCCTAAATCTGCTGCATCAATGTCTTAGTTTCTTTCACTCAAAATTGTAAACTCGTATCAGGAACACATGAACGCTAGGAGGCGAGAAATTATTTTCCCGCCTAAATCTGCTGCATCAATGTCTTACTTTGTTTCGTTCGAAATTGTAAACTCGTATCAGGAACACATGAATGCGAGGAGGCGAGAAATCAGTTTCCCGCCTAAATCTGCTGCATCAATGTCTTACTTTATTTGGTTCGAAATTGTAAACTCTTATCAGGAACACATGAACGCGAGGAGGCAAGTAATCAGTTTCCCGCCTAAATCTGCTGCATCAATGTCTTACTTTGTTTCGTTCAAAATTGTAAACTCGTATCAGGAACACATGAACGCGAGGAGGCCAGTAATCACTTTCCCGCCTAAATTTGCAGCATCGATATCTTAGTTTCTTTCTTTCGAAATTGTAAACTCGTACCAGGAACACATGAACGCGAGGAGGCGAGAAATTAGTTTCCCGCCTACATAAGCTGCATCGAAGTCTTGCCTTGTATCGTTCGAAACCGTAAACTCGTACCAAGAATACATGAACACGAGGAGGCCAGAGATTATTTTCCCGCCTACATAAGCTGCATCGAAGTTTTGCTAAGTAAACTGCGAACTAAATAAACTGTAAACTCTTATAAGGAACACATGAACGCGAGGAGGCAAGGAATCAGTTTCCCGCCTAAATCTGCTGCATCGATATCTTATAGCGTTTTTCACTGGGACTAAATTATGCACTGAGTGCGCACTCAGAATATCTCCATCCCGTTTCATTACATGAGGTTAAAATAAGATGAGAATATTCTGAGTGCGCACTCAGTGCACAATTTAGTCCCAGTAAAAAACGCTATTAGTTTCTTTCGTTCGTAATTGTAAACTCGTACCAGGAACACATGAACGCGAGGAGGCAAGGAATCAGTTTCCCGCCTAAATCTGCTGCATCAATGTCTTAGTTTCTTTCGTTCAAAATTGTAAACTCGTATCAGGAACACATGAACGCGAGGAGGCGAGAAATTAGTTTCCCGCATAAATTTGCTGCATCGAAGTCTTGCTTTGTTTCGTTCGAAACTATAAACTCTTATCAGGAACACATGAACACGAGGAGGTGAGAAATCAGTTTCCCGCCTAAATCTGCTGCATCAATGTCTTAGTTTCTTTCACTCAAAATTGTAAACTCGTATCAGGAACACATGAACGCGAGGAGGCGAGAAATTATTTTCCCGCCTAAATCTGCTGCATCAATGTCTTACTTTGTTTCGTTCGAAATTGTAAACTCGTATCAGGAACACATGAATGCGAGGAGGCGAGAAATCAGTTTCCCGCCTAAATCTGCTGCATCAATGTCTTACTTTATTTGGTTCGAAATTGTAAACTCTTATCAGGAACACATGAACGCGAGGAGGCAAGTAATCAGTTTCCCGCCTAAATCTGCTGCATAAATGTCTTACTTTGTTTCGTTTGAAATTGTAAACTCTTATCAAGAACACATGAACGCGAGGAGGCAAGTCATCAGTTTCCCGCCTAAATCTGCTGCATCAATATCTTAGTTTCTTTCGTTCGAAATTGTAAACTCTTATCAGGAACACATGAACGCAAGGAGGCAAGTAATCAGTTTCCCGCCTAAATCTGCTGCATCAAAGATTTGTTTTGTTAAATATTGTAAGTTCGTATCAGGATCACGTGAACGCGAGGTGGCGACGAGATCAGTTTCGCGCTTTTCTAGGATCTTATTTTGTTAAATTTAGTAAAGTAATTCCCGGTCTATTCATCTCTAAAGGTTACCAGTAAGATACTGGATAGATTAATGATAGGCAAATGCATTGCGCTAATCGTCAAGTAATAACTTGGCACTTTACTGAGAGATGAATAAACCGAGCCTAAGTGCATTATAAACAATGGTGTACTGTGTAGTTTGTGGTCGTTCCAGAATCTTGTAAAACACCAGTCAATCTTGTAAAACACATCAGCCATGTTTAGTGACCAGGTTGGACGAGAAACTATTATTATTATGACTCTCTCCTATTATTTTTAGCTCGTTGTGTGATAATGATAGGTTCCAACGAACACCACCGAGTTCGCTTATTCAGTTTCATTCAGTCTATTTACTCTCCTCGCTCTTTAATCTCTCTTTAACATGTGTCAAAACGGTTTCGCTCTCACTTTAATTTTAGTCCTTCCCCGCACCGACGGAGAAACCAGGAGAAACGATCTCAGCCTATATGATCTTCTGATCGCTAGTTTATGTTTTTAGCGTCTAGATGGCGCTGGTATGTTTAAAATTTCTGTTGGTAGCATTTACGAATGACGGTTGAAGTCGGTTTAAAATTTAAATGGCCGAAGTGACGAGCAAACGTGTCACGTCAAGCGAAAAAATGTCTCAAAAGTGTGTCCCGCTCACGAAAATTCCACGCAAACAATCACTTACAAAGCCCCAAAGCATCGACAAAGAAAACCTCCAGCCAAAACCAATCGCACAGAAGTGCCCGAAACAACAAAAAGCCGCGAGTGTGAAATCCACCGAGTGCAAAAACGTTAAAACTGGGTTGTCCGTGAACGCCAGTAGTAACCTGGACTGTGATATCAACAATAAAGACACATGTGACATGACTGGAAGCTCCAGAGAAACTAATGAGGCAACCGAAAATAAAGAAGAGTCCAGCAAGTCTAAGCAGACGTGGATGCTATCTGATTTCGACATAGGCAAGCCGCTGGGAAGAGGAAAATTCGGAAACGTGTATCTAGCCCGAGAGAAGACTTCAAAGTACATCGTAGCCTTGAAGGTGCTCTTCAAAAGTGTCATTCAAGAGTTTAACAACGAGCATCAAGTGCGAAGGGAAATCGAAATACAAACTCACTTGAGGCACCCGAACATCTTGAGGATGTACGGATATTTCCACGATGATTCAAGAGTCTACCTCATCTTGGAGTACGCCCCCAAAGGTACTCGGTACATTCATAACACGAGTAAAGTATAATTTTTTTGTTTGTTTCAGGTGCGTGTTACAAAGAGATGATGTCAGCACCGAATAAGCGCTTCACCGAAGACAGGACTGCCAATTACATAGCACAAATCGCCGATGCCTTGAAGTATTGCCACTCGAAGAAAGTGATCCATCGAGATATTAAACCTGAGAACTTGCTGTTAGGGGCAAAGGGTGAGATCAAGATTGCCGATTTTGGGTGGTCTGTGCATGCCCCTTCGTCGCGAAGGACCACTCTCTGCGGTACACTAGATTACTTGCCCCCCGAGATGGTGCACGGTAAAACTCACAATGAGAAAGTAGACCTGTGGAACTTGGGGGTGCTCTGCTACGAGTTTCTGGTGGGCCGGCCCCCTTTTGAGTCTACCACTTACGATGAAACTTTTAGGAAAATCAGCAAGGCAATTTTTATGTTTCCCGAGTACTTAAGCGAAGGTGCAAGGGATTTAATTAAGAAGCTGTTGGTTGTGAACCCCAGCCAGCGTTTAGATTTAGATGGTGTTCTAAATCACCCGTGGATTGTGGCTTTAAAAAATACTCAAACCTAACTTATTTATTTACTACATTTTAATCTGACGTAAGATATTCGTTCTTAAAACATTACTGCCAATGGTACATGCGATTTTTTTTTTTTTAATTTAATTAATTTTAGGTATGTGTAAATGTCTTTGTATGGGTATGTTGTGTTGATATCTTATTTAATAAAGTTTTTTTCCTAGCATGTTGGTTATTGTGTCTGCCATTTTACCCCCCAAACTATTGTGTTCTTTTGTTGATGAAAAAAATAAACAGGTAACATATATATTTGTTTTTTGATTACACACCTTCCATTTAATATCACATTTAGTGCTTTGAAATTGTAATAAAAGATTACTTATTCTAAAGTTAGCTTGATTAAGTACTTACTGCAAGAACAAGGGGGCTAGTGCATCAAATAAACAAATTTTGATTATCTGAGACTGATTCCAATTTACTGAAAAAATTATTAAGAGAAAGTTAAAGCACTCGCCTTTTAATTGTATAATATTTGCACTTGAAACTTTAGGTTGCTTTATGTGCAGTAGAACTACTCATACAGTTTTAAATAAAATTTGCATGAAACACCAGTAAATTGTGTGATTTTTATTACACCTATCGATTTTAAGTACTTAGGTTTGTCAAGGGACGAGTTCGCGATTACGCTCGCCGAGCGCTCTGATCAAAAGTGTGAGGGAGAGCGATTGCGTTTCACCGCATGTAAGAGTGAGAAAAAGAAACACTCCGATCGATCTGAGCGTAATCGCGAACTCACCCAAGTTGTGCGCACATTAAAAAAGAACATTTACAAACAAACAAACACATTTTTTCCTAATAAGTACTAATTATACAAAGTGGTCAAGAATCACTGTTTGAGTTGGCAATGCTGAGTTTTATTTTTAAATGGTACAATTGGAGCAACTTCCGGTTGTTGACGGCTTGACACTGACAGCCGTCACTATTTGATATTATTACTTCGCTATTTGACATTTCAAATTCAAGTTAAAACGCTAATTTTTATTCACATAACCTACAACCACGCTCTTGATTACGTCAAATAAATCAACTGTCCGGTTGCAGGTTGCAGTGTTGCAAATAGTCGAATAAAAAAATGCTCTTAATTGTATTGCCAACTCAAACAGTTATTCTTGACCACTTTGTATATATTTCCCTAGTAATCAACAGCCTTCAATAAATTCGCAAGTTCCTTTGAGATCAAGCCACGATCAAGCTTGTTAATTACTATGAGAAGTTTTGTTGGTGAAACTCAGAGCAGATCGCAATTTCTTGCGAATTTTCGGCGACGTCCACTTGCTCGCATGACCAATCAGTGGGTTGAGATCGTTCGGAGAAACCCCCTCGTCGACGTCATCCGCTTCAGTTTTAATTTCCATTTTCTACAACAGATTTTTGTTTAGCTTAAATGTCAACACGTTTTTTTCTTAATGCAAAACATTACTTGCACGATGAGCCTTAAAAATTGCTGTTGAGTCTCCAGTATTGAGGATATGTCTTTCAGCTTCCTTTTGGTCTTGTCAATTTCTTCAATTAGATAATCCTCACCGCTTTCCATCACCATGTCGAGACCTAGCAAGTAACTGCATTAGAAATAGCTCATTTTACAAATTGTACAGACGAATGTACACAGTTGTGTAGGTATGAGAGCCATGAAATAGGGGTTAGATAAAGCAAGGGTGTGTAATTTTTATTTACATACTTATAGAGTCTTCTTCAATCATTAATGATTAATGAGAGACAATAAATAATATAAGTTGAAGCAATATGTCCCAAAATAATGTAAGTGAATTGTACTATGTCTTATTCAAAGATCCTGAGTAACAGCCTCGGTAACAGATAACGCAGGTACAGACATTGCTTTTTATATTTGTCTTCAATAAGAGCCTTTTTATTTTCTTTAATGTTACTAGGTCAAATCTTTAACGGTCCCAAGCCAAGGCCATTTCATGTCAAGTCTCTATAATGATCCCAAGCCAATTACATACTTTAGTTTTTGACGAATCCTTGAGAGAATGTTCACTAAGGTTCTCATCAACATTTCATGTTAAAACATCCATTGAATTGTGACGAAATATTTAGTTTTTGAACTAAATAAAATTTACAGGCACGTGTATTACTTAAACAAACAAAAATTGACGAAATTCCATGCAGCAGAAAAAAAAACGAACACTTCTTACAACAACAAGCTGCACGAAGCACGGAAAAAGGAAAATACGTGCCCCTACCGGCAGGTCGCCACCTCGGTGTGCGAAATAACCTCGGCCTGTGGTTGACCCCTGCAAACAGAACGTGCTTCAAAGCTTTCTACGTGATCGTCCGTAAAATGCGTAGTTTAAAGAGCCATTCTTGAAGAAGCAAAATTGACGTGCCGAGAAGGGACCGCGCACAGGCCCAGACTTACCGTCGTCGGAGAAAGGATTTCCAAACCACTTCCGCAGGATCGAATCCAAGAAGCCCATCTTGCACTTGTCGTTGGGGTATTCGATGATCTCGCTCTTATCGACCTTTTGCAGAAGAATCTGGGGAAGTTTTCGTTCCAGTTCACTGTGTAGTATGACCTAAATTTAAATTCCGTAATCAAGAAAGGAAGTTCAACTTGGGAAAGGGTTTTGGACGAACCTGCATCGCCAGACGCTTGAGCTGAGCATTCCTCCTCACTGATTCGATGTCTCCAACAGCCAAACCGATCAGTAGATTCATCAACAAGATCGGCATTAAGATCATGAATAGGACGAGGATGAGCAGGGCAGGAAGCGGAAATGGAAGAGATCGTCCTTCTTCTCGCAAGTAGAACGGACGCACGTAAGTTCCAATGAAATCGATTTCGCCCAACATCATGGAGAAGGTTCTTACCAAAGACATTGGGATGGTCTTGAATGATAGATGATCCCCCTAAAATTTTGCCAAATTAAAATTGGATAACTTAATTCTAATTCTTACTTACTCGAGAAAGAAGTATGTAAAAAGCAAGTCCAAACGCTATGATCAGTATGGAAAACACCAGTAGTACTTTGATTAAGGTTTGTAAGATTTCCAGGAACATCACCACGTAGATACCGACTTGATCGAACCTCTGCAGAAGTAAGAGTAGATTGAACCAGCTGAGGAAAACGGCGATAGAAGCGCAGGAAAATTGTAGCTCATGCATTTTGCCGCCAAAAATCGGCACCACCATAATGATGGCGGCCACGTACAGCAACCAAGACACGAAATTAATGGGATCGAGGAGGTACAAGTACTTTTGCTGGTACATTTGCAGGAATTCCCGCAGGAAACCGATGGCTATGTAAGAAATGATGGCCATTGCACTGATGTACATCATGGGGGTAATCTTGACATCCAAAAGCGTTTCTAAATTCGAAGATATGTAGTCCTAAAAGTTACAAATAAATCAATGGGGGTTTAAATGCGATTTTGCGTCTTACTTCAAAAGTAACATTGGACGAATTATTTCGCGACGGTTGCAAAACGCCGTGTTTAAACTCGAAACCGACCGGGGCGTTAGGGTTTTCAGGATTTCCGCTGTGCTCCATTAGGGTGGTGGCGAAAAAAGTGACGAAACCCAGGAAGATGCTGTAGAAGAGAACGTTCGCCAAATGAAAATATTTTCCGTAGGAATTCCACTTCATCTGCAGATACTTTTGGCTTAGGGGATGAGCAAGGAGTTCAACTCTTCCATGAGTGACCATTGCCTGAAAACATCTTACTATAAACGGTCCGAAAATCTTAAACTATAAATTATTAACTTGAAATAGCCGTATTCACAAAAGCATTTCACTCTTTAATTTTGAACGTAAACATTTCCCAGGTGATAACAGGCACGAGGAAATAGTCTAGACGAAACAGTGACTCTCTCCTCAGGTAAGTGACCATTAAGATAGGGTAAAGTAAATAATCATGAGGTTAAAAGACCCTTAACCTTTACTCTCTCCTCAGGTAAGTGACCATTAAGATAGGGTAAAGTAAATAATCAATAGGTTAAAGGACCCTTAACCCTTATTTTTGCGTTTTTAATTCACTTTTTACAGCTTTTGAGTCTAAGAACTACGTCCTCCGACAGAGAAGAATAAGAATTAAATAATTGAGGATAATTCGTTTTACCAAACGTGCGTCAGGGTCTCTTAAACCTCCTTTCTATAACATGCTTATTTAAATATCTTAATAAATTCCGCGGCCACAGCAACCAGAGTTAATTATGGAGAAACTCCCATGATTTCTGGCTGAAGTGTACCAAATTCATTGATTAAAAGTCCAAAAAGTTATTATCTGAAATTTCAGTTTTTACTCTTACGTTTAAAGCCGGAAGTGGAATTGGTCTTGAGATGTTCAAGGCCTCCCCCGTCTTCTCATCCATATCAGCGTAAAACTTGCTACATTGCAGGCATGAAAAACTGTATTTAATCTGCAAGAAGAAATTAAATTTGTCGAGTAACTTCACCAGTTGGGTTAAAAATAGTCACTTACGTAGAATGATTTCGAATCCTTTTTGCAATTAGCCTTGGTAATGCACTTATCCTGGACCGCCTCGAACACCCTCGGCATTGAAGCGATTAAAGCAAGTTTCACACAAGGGTGCTTGTGTGATTTCAAACACATCACTTCCTGTGCCCTAAATCCAACAATTGCAAACAAAAGTTTTAATAATTAAGAATATATAGAGCCCTCACCTGTCTTCATGGGTGACCATGGCTAAAGCAGCTTCCGGGAATTTGTAGTAAATGGCGTAATCTATGGCGCTCATTTCCATGTGGTTGTATAGCAGCTTGCAGTTCATCGATAAGAGCAAGGCTATCGCGTTGGGTTTGTTTTCCATTGTAGCTAAATGCAGAGCTGTGTTCTACAATAAACCCAAAAGTGATTTAGGGGATGAACCAAAAAAGCAAAAAATTACCCCATCCTTGTCGGTTTGATCAAGTAAATGCGAATGTACTGATTGTAGTAATTCCATGGTTTGAGTATACCCGTTCATGGCAGCCAAGTGCAGGGGATTTCTGCCGTTGTGATCTCTATGGAGCAAGGCACCCCTATTCAGGAGCAATTGCACCACGCGAGTATGGCCTTGTTTGGATGCGATGTGTAGAGGGGTGAGACCTTCACCATCGCTTTCGTTGATGATGAATGTGCCCTTTTCTGAATCCAGTAACTGTTTCACCGTGTTATAACGACCATACCTAATATAATATTTAATAATTGAAGACACTCAAGGATCTTTTGAAAGTAGAATGTTTGGGTTTACCTCGCAGCGAAATGCAGGGGGCTTTCGTTGTTGTTGTTCTTAAGGTTGATGCAGGCGCCCAAGCGAATTAAGTTTTCCAAGCTGCGGATGTGGCCTTCCCTACTCGCGTAGTGAAGCGGGGAACACCCGGTTACGTCCTTTTCGTTCAGGAGTTGCAATAGACTCACGTGTGATTTCGCCTGATAAGAAACAAGACTATGTAATAAAGAAATGACAGCACGAAAGGCTAAAACTTACCTTACTGACTTCACTGGCAAATTCCTCCAGCCTTCCCCCATTCATAACAACCAAATGAAGCAAGTTCCTCCTATTGACATCCTTGACATTTATGTCGGCCCCAAGCCGAATTAAAATATGCACCGTCCTCCAACCCCCTCTCGAAGCTGCCAAGAGCAGCGGCGACCTCTTCTCCTTATCCATGGTGTTAACATCGGCACCCTCTTGGATGAGAAATTCCACAATCTCGGGGTGGTCGAACATGGCGGCGCAGTGAAGCGGCGTCATCTTCTGCACATCGCAGGACGCCAGGCAGATGCTCTTCTCCTCCGGCTGCATTTTGAACATCAGCTTGATGATTTCGGTGGCCCCCTGGGCGCAAGCCAAATGCACCGGCGTTGATAAGTCGTGTTGCTGGGTGGACATTTTTGCTCCTGATTTCAGGCAAAGCTCCACGGCTTTGATGTCGCCTCCGTGCACCGCGGAGTGCAAAGGTACGTTACCCTCGGAGTCGTAGAAAGAGATCATTTCTTCTCGGGTGCAGCCCTTAGATTCGCCCCATTGTAGGAAAACCTCGAGTGTTTTAGACGAGGCGTTCTTTGCAGCTTCGTGGATTGGGTAGTAACCGTTATTGCAGGGTCTTTTTGGACAAGCTCCGAATTCTGTTATCTATGTACAATGATTGTTAAACTTAAAATTAAAAAAAATTGTTCACGCAGTAATAACTTACCAAAATCCTAGCGCATTCTTCGTGGTCGTAAATAGCTGCAATGTGCAGGGCGGTCCTTCCGTGCTCTCCCCCTTGCTGAATGTTGATTTTGTCTTTGTGATGGCCCATCACCTGAAGGGCCGACACTTTATTCAGTTCGGTGACCAAGTGGACCGCGGCCTGTTTCTTTTCATTGAGGATGTTCGTTTTGACCCCGCTGTAAAATATTTCATAATATCTTTTCCCAGGAAGCTTAAAAATTATACAATTCTCAACGTTTAACAGCTTCTTCAAGAGTCTTGCAAACAATAGCCAAACATTGGAAATTGTACGATTTTTTAAGATGCCTATTATTACGAAATTGCTTGAACAAATTTTCGTGGAATTTGGCAATTTAACCAAAGTTTTCTTTATGTCTCAGTTAAATGCGTTTGGCTTGCCCTGTTTGAAACTATGAAGCTGTATAAGTTCTTTCGCATTCACAACAAATTATGAACATTGGGTCTATTTTGTTTATTTTGCGAGAGTAACGTTCGGAGAAGTTTGTAAACTGTAATTTGCGAGGTATCTACGTCTACAGAATAGCAACGGTGAGGGCTAAACTAGTTCATGTTAATATGTTTATCAATTGCAGTAATAATATAATTTACCTATTCATTATTTTTTTGTATTTGATTATTTACTTAATTTGGAATCTTTGAAATTAGATTTTTTCAACATGTTTCATCACTCTCCGTACAGAGTGAGAAAACAATAACGTATTTTTATTAAGTAACGCACATGAAGGTATAGAACAAGAAATTAATGCAAGAATAACGAGTGCCATCAGGCTAAACCAAGCTCTGAATAAAGAAATGTGAGCGACGTAACAGAGGAAAGTGTTTGTAACAGTGAGTACACATCTCTCTCATCATCATCTCTCTTAAACAGTTTTGTAATCGTGGATTTGATCAGAATGAGTTAAAAACGCAAAGTGAAGATAAGAAAAGATGGAGTGAACAGAAAAGGGAAGAACTGAAAGCACTTGCAAAGAGATAGAAAACTTTTCTCCACAACTCGAGACGTAAGGCACAAGATTATGTTTGCAAAATTGAGAATAAGTATTAATTTCAAAACAATATCCAATTTTTTGCTATGAACAAAACCAGTAAATTTGTTGGTAAATGATGTTGTTACATTCTGGTGCCGGAGTAATCTGTTTATGATTGTCATGTCATCTAGCAACTTTCAGAGAAGACTCGATGTGATCTGCGCAGAAAAGATTTGAATTACACTATTTAAATCGCCCAAGTTTTTGATTGTCAAAAAATTTCAAATTTTTACAAAAACTTAAATAAAATTTAAAATAAGAAGAAATAAATATTTATGGGAAGAACAGAGGAACAGCTTAAAACAGAAATACGAAGTAAACGTACGGAACTAAAACAAGTGGAGGAATGAATGTAAGTACTTGGGAGTACCTAAAGTTAAGAAGGGAAAACCAAAAAGGTTAAACCCGGATGGCCAAGATAGAAAATAATAATTTTAGAAAGGAACTAGATACGAAAGTAAATGGTGAAGTAACAAAGGAAAATCAATTAGGATGGTCTGGATATGTAAAAAGAATGAAGAAGGAAAGGATAATAAAAAGAATATTGCGGTAAGACCATGTTAGCCGAAAAATTTTT
This sequence comes from Dorcus parallelipipedus, assembly GCA_958336345.1. Classification (NCBI taxonomy): domain Eukaryota; kingdom Metazoa; phylum Arthropoda; class Insecta; order Coleoptera; family Lucanidae; genus Dorcus; species Dorcus parallelipipedus. The sequence continues at coordinate 16,157,987 of OY284480.1, read as the reverse complement.
CAAGCTCTAAATTATTCGTGAGGGCCTGCCAAAAAAAGATGAAATTATAATCCTGGGAGACGCAAACGCCCAAATAGGGAAACAGTCATACCTGAGGGAGCTAACAGGAAATGGAAAAGGGACAATACAGGATGAAACAAATGACAATGGACATTGACTATGCCAACTAGCAGGATCGACCACATACTAGCCACGAAAGGGATAAGTAAAAAAAAAACAGTAGACATAAGAACATACAGAGGCGCGCAAGCTGATACAAACCCCTACCTAGTTATAGCAAATATACAGTGAATTTTTTTTAAGTGTGACCATAGGGATTTACATGTTAAAAATTCGACCTCATGTTAATGTACCTATATTATGGCACAAATTTTTATTAATAAATCAAACATTTTTCTACGAAATGCGCATTGCTAGAATAACATGAACATGTTCTATTTAATCATTTTCCGGTCAGAAGTTGAAATTAATAAGCATAGAACAGGCATAGAATTAACCGAAGTCAAAAATCAAGGTAGCTGAAATGTCATTAAGAGAAAAGTTCCGTCTATGTCTGTCTACTGCAAATTTATAAAGAAAATGTCCCTTATTATTAAGTAAGCATTAAAATTGTCAATTATGTACGTTATAACAAGTTCCACTCATGTTTCAATGGTATGAAGAAGTTGTTTCTACAAGTAATAAATTAATGATGCAATAATTGGTTTATCAGTAATCACAGTGACAAATTATCACAGGCCTACATATGAAAATTTTTTGAACATTGTTTTCGTTTTGATAGCTGTTCTTACCTAATTTACATGCTATGAGTTCAGTAGTATTCACAGATTTTCCCTATCACATGAGGTTTTTCCACAAAATTAAAAAAATGTTTATATGTATTTTCGAGAAAAAAATCAATGATTTATCTATTTATTTTCAATTTATTTTCAAAATTACTACCGAAATATCTATTTTAATTAAGCCTTTTGGATATGATAAGACGGCTCTGTGTGATATCTTCCGTTTTCCTTCGCCTTAAAGTGCTTTCTTAGGGGTTGCGTTTGGAATATCACGTTTTACTGACCAGCAGTAGTTGGCTATGATATTTACATTCCATCGGCCTTGGTATCGCTTTTCTATCTCTTTGATCTCTCCTGATAAAAGCGTTTTCCCTGTTTTTCGCTGAAATCACCAACATTTTCAGGGAAGAAATCCAGATGTGAACGGAGTTTGATGTTCATACTGCAACCCAGTTTTTTGAATTTTTTTAAATAACGTTACGGTCATGTTTTTATAGTCTGGATGCTTGTGTTTGATATTAGTTTCAAAGTTCCACTGCTGCGGTGGACTCTGTAACTAATAACGTATGTACAGTTAAAAAAACTCGCAGCAATCCATGGAAAATTAACGTGTGTCTTTACTTGATTGTAATGAAATAAATGCAAACCCATTCATGTTACAGAACGTCATGAATGGTTTAAAACGTAGAGTTTTAAAATGTATTGAACAGGGTGGAGGGTAATTTCAACCCTTTTTATAAATTAAAAATAAAATATTAATTAGTAACATTGGATTTTTTCAATGATATAAAATTGAGGTTATGTTCTGTGTCAAGTGACATTTGTAAATAAAATAAGAGTACTAAGACATACCTTCATCGTCATTTCAAAGTATGCTAGAGTTTTTTTTCAACCGTATATGTATACATTATCAATCTCTATTTGCCGCTAACTCTATTCTCATGAATGGGGTTAGCGGCAAATAGCGATTGATATTGATACTGATACTGATGCGATACGATAAAAATAATGACGGATTCGTAATCAGCGTCTCCTAATTAGTAAAGATCACCGACTAATTCAAAACAATGAAAATCATGTCGGCCTGTGTTATTAATAACGTCAGCCTACATGGATTACATTGGTTCAATAATTTGTGTCTAATTTCTTCAATTTTTCACAGTAAAATAAAATTAAGAAAAACGTGATAGGATATTCTAGCAAAGTTCATCTTATAGTAAATCGTTTAATTTACGACTAAATACAAACATTTACTTAAAATTTGTCCCAGAACATACATTAACATGAGGTCAAATTTTTAGCATGTAAATCCCTAGGGCCACACTTAAAAAAAATTCACTGTATAAGGAACATTGGCACGTTGAATCATCATACTCGTAGCAAAAAAATATATGTAGAAAAAATTAATCTAGAAGCTCTTGAATGTGACGAGACCAGGAAAAAAATGTAAAGAGACATATGCTAAAAACACACAGAAACAAAATAACAAACATTACGAATATAGAAACAATCTGAAGGGAAATGAAACAAAACATACAGAGAACTGCAGAAAAAGTGCTAGGAAGGAAGACAACAAACACCTACTGGTATGACGACAACTCTGAAAAAGCAAGACAGCAAAAGAATGAGGTAAGAATTAAATGGCTAGACACGAGAAGAGAACAAGATAGAAGAGAGTATGAAATAAAAAGAAGTAGGGCTAACATAATATATGTATAGAGAAAAAAAGAATGACTGGATAAATAATATACTAACTAGCCATTTCAAGACATGTAGTGTATTCTACTCCAGTGGAAAATGAAGAAGATTTAAGAAGTAGGATCATTTATAGGTCTAATGCAATAAGAAGCACCCCTGATGTTTTTTGAACAAGTTCGGCAATCAATGAGGATGAGGAGAAGATTGAATGCATACATCCTAACTGGTGGTAGCCATTTATAGCAGTTTTTGTAATTAAGAATATTGAAAGTAATAAAGTACTGTTTTTTTATGAAAAATTTTTATCACTCTGTATCTTCGAAACAAAACGTCTTTCCAAAAATCATCAAAGGACACAAAAAACTTAAAATAGCTCAAGGAATAACCCCCTTAATTTTTGCTACGTGTTTAGTAAACACCCTGTATAAAATAGAAAATAAGGAAGAGTGTGAGAACTATGGAGCAATAACCTAACTGAATACCACTTAGAAAATCCTGGCAAATCTTTTAAACAAAAGGTTAAAACTGCAGGTAGAGAAAATTCTAGGAGATTACCAAAATGGCTTCTGGTCGGTCAGGTCAACGATCACACATCCAACGAATACACATCCTAGAACAAATTTTCTAAAAAGCAAGAGAATACAACAGAGTAGCACATATAATTTTAATAGATTTCAAGAGCGCTTTCGACTCAATTTTCAGTGGAGAAAATAGTAAACAACCTAAGAAGACTAGGAATATCGCAAGAACTGAGAGCCCTCGTGAAAATAACCATGGACGATACTAAGGCAAGAATGAGATTCCAAGAAATAACAACAGATGAATTCCTAGAGAAAAAGGGAGTAAAACAAAGATCTCCCCAATCCTATTTAACTTAGCATTATAAGGAAAGTAAAACTGGGCGAAAAAACTCGAGACAGAAACTAGTTCAAGCAATAGAAAAAATAAAGAGAGAAACAGGAAATGGAAATAGAAATAAATAAAAATAAAACAAAATATATGAAAGTAGGAAGAGAATTATAAAAGGAAATCAATCATACGGCAGAAATACGTACCTTCTGAAAAGCAAAGCAATTTCTAAAAATAAAAATTTAGATACAAGACATTAATAAGACCTGCACTCACGTATGCCCTAGAAGCTGCAGTAATAAATAAAAAATAAGAAGTAGACTTGAAAATAGCAGAAAGAAAAATAATGAGAATCATACTAGGGCCAAATATAACAGGAAATTGACAAAGAAGACTAAAAACCAATAAAGAAATAGAAGATTAGCTTGGAGGGGAAACTACAACAAGATTCATAAAATCTCAACGTCTGAAATGGACAGGACACATCAGAGGAGAAATTCGACTGAAATGATAAAAAGAATAACACAATGGATCCCATTATGGCCAAGGGAAGACCAAGAAAAATGGCAAAACGAAATAGAGGACGACATAAGAACGCTGGGAATAATAGACTGGAAATCGGCGAAGTGGAAAAAAATTACCATGAAGCCAGGGCACATAAGGAACTGTAATACACCAAACGAAACGAGGCCTAACCCCCCCTCCCCAATAAACGGATTTTAAAACGCACTTTTGTTAGCCATAATCTTAAGATTGCACGACTTGATGATGATGATGAAATTATTCATATTCTTAAAAGAATTTCAAATTTATATGTATTTTAACGTAAACATTCTCAGGTGATAATGGTCGTGAGGAAATGGCTCAGTCAAAATACTGACTCTCTTTCAGATAAGTGACCAGTGAAGTAAATAATCATATGGATAAAGAACTCTTGACGCGTGAGAGTGGCTATTGCTCCCAGAAGCGGATTGATACTTCCCCCCCATGACCTCATTGAACAAGCCCCCAGGGGAAAACGCTAAAGAGGGCATCACGTCTCGGGGGAAGCATGGAATCTTTCTTTTTGAATGTAAATAACCCGAAGCGATTCAAAAAAGTTAATTAGTTTTCGGGAAAGGTTGTGTTTCATTTTCTTTAAATTAATTGCCGACCCTTTTTCGCGATGGGAGTTCGAATTTTAAAATTCTTGATTTGGGTGATGTGACATTGTTAGGAAGAAAACCCTTCGCTTAGAGTCCCAGGAGACGATCGAAAACGCTGAGTTTCGTCCTCCTTAAAGGTAGGAGCAATTTGTACCCCATTGTACGGAGTTTTCTAATTAATATTTTGTGTTCGATTAATATACTTGCTGATGTTCTTTTATTTTGAATATGTATTTTTTTGAATTTTTAATTCATCTTCTACAGCTTTTGAGCCCAAGGGCTACTACTTCCGACAATGAAGAAACATAAATAAATAAAATAATTATTATTTTATTTTTGAAATTTACGGAAAATTACTAAAATTAAAAGCGATTCCGGTTGTATTTGCAATGTCAAAATTCGAGCCCACGTCCTGATTTATTTGTGCGATACGCTTTCTCCAGGGGGTTTATTACACGTGTAGTTGATGAATGGATACTAATTTGAAGCTTCATCCTCCGCTGGTCATTTTGATTTCGCTTCACAACGAAACTAATAATAATTCAGCAGCTCTTTTGCATTTTGATTAATATTTATTTTATAGTGCATTGCTTCCAATTACAAACATCAACAGCAACACTTCTGCCAAAGAATCAGCAAAAAATGAACACATTTAACCTACGGGACATGATACAAAATTACACACTACCTTCCCTAATTTTATTATGGTCCACTTTTAAACAACAACTTTTATATTTATTTTTTTAATTGAAAAGTTCTGGGGTGTTGTCGGAGAATTAAACTTACACGGTAATTTTATTTCAAAACATCCCTCTCGCCACGTATATAATTTGTTGGCAATGCAAACTTATTATTTATTTTCCAAACGAAAAAATATGTGGAGAGGGATGCTGTGATGATATAGCCCTGATGATGAAATAGTTCGTGCACTCTGATGGCGTTATGACCAGGAGTGTAAACTATCTAATTACATACATAATCATTTATTATACATACGCAGCTAATAGAAAATCGACAGCATCCAGGGCGTCACTTTCCACCGCCACGTGCAATGGGGTATTTCCGAAGTTGTCTTGCACATTTAAATCTGAAACAATAGGACAACATTTTAATAATACATCCAGGGTTGGAAAGTTTAAAACAAACTGTTTAAAACATTGTGTTTAAAACATGTTTAAAACACCCAATTTTAAACATGTTCTTTTTTACTTGATGTTTTAAATTGATTTTTGTGGTTTTAAGCCTAGAAGAAACACTTCTGATGTAGGTAAGTGTTTTGTATTATTGATACATACATATAATATGTATTTAATAATAAAAAATTAGTTGTCTTATTAAGGGCCAGTTTGATAATGGGACTTAAAAGAGACCTTAAAATTAAAGTCACATTCGTGTAAACATTTTTCAGCATTTATTATTTAATTATTATTGTAAATTAGATGTACAGTATATAAATATACTTGGTGGTCTAATAATCAAAATAAATAACTATAAAATTATTAACAATACATAAAATTTGCTTTTAGAAAGTTACATCTTAACTTTTACTTTCTTTCCACATTTCCTATTAATTTTATCAAATTTATTTCATTTAAATTATTTCATTCCTGAATTGTCCTAGGAAAAAATTTTTATGAATATTTGTTTTCGAAAATGGTATTTTATATGTAAATTTATGATATGTTCTAGTACTTGAATCATTTACTTTTTATTTATTTATTATTCATTCCATTATATTTTGAAACACAATATGTCGTTTGCATTTATTAAATATCAACAGATCAACATAAAAACATTTAGGCAGCCTGTAGAAAATTGTCTGCACCAAATGGCAATATGAGTTCGAATATTTGTATTTTGTATTTTTATTGTCGCAATAACACAATCACGTGTTTTACAAAAGTCAGATATACAAATAAGTACAACTAATTGAGAAAGTAGTAGGGTGACCATAAGAAAAAACATGCGTGTGTTTCAAAAATTCTGAAAATTCATCAGTAGAATAGAATGCATCATCTTTTAAAAACGACATTAATTTCATTTTAAATGTTTTGTAAGACCACTGCTTTACTATTATTGTAATTGAATATAGAGTTTGGTCCGTTTCTCGATTTGCTTAACCTGAAAAATTGAGGACGTTGTTGAAACGTTATACCTTAGAACGTCTATTTAGTTTACTTTTCTTTTTTTTCTATTTATTTTAGCATTTAATTTTGTATATTCTAAATTAAATTATCCATTAGAAGTAGAAAAAGCTGGTAAACTAGTTACAATTTTCAAGGACGTAAATAAGAAATAAAAAATAAAATTGCAATTAGAAATTGCATATGTACAAAACATTTTTAGACGAAAATTGAAAGCCTACAACTGTTTTCTACTTTTTTCTATTTTCAACCCTAAAAACTGCAAAATGAATCTCTAGAATTTTTATCGTAAATATTTTTAAACTTTTATCATTTCGCAACAACTAATAACTACTCTTTCCTTTTTACTATGTAATTTAGGTTGTGAGAGTATTTGAAGCAATTAAAATAGTGTAATAAATTTAAACAAAATATTTGTTTTATTTAATTTTAAACAGTTTTTTTTTGTTTAAAACATGATTAATTTAAAGTCAATTTTAAACATGTTTTAAACAAAAAAAACTGTTTAAAATCAAATAAAACAAATGTTTTGTTTTTAAAAAAAAAACAGTTTTTTTCCAACCCTGTGTACATCACTCCTCAAACTATTCAAGCTGACTAAATCAAGTTTTAAGGATTTCGAGTTAAACAAAGAGCCGGCCAGTATGCAGGAGCAAAAAGAATCTCTACCCTCAATGAAATAAAATGATTGCCTTTAACAGGATGTTCAACAGAAATTTTCTCTGTTTTCTAATTTTTAACGCCGTTCTACAATGTATTTTTTTAAAAATGCCATAAAGGTTGGCCATGAAAATTAAAACTCATGTCGTAGCTTGGCATCTAACACATGCCAAAACTGACATTTTAAAGTACATGAATGGAGCTAAGACATGAATTTTCTTTTCCACAGCCACCCCTTATGGCATTTTTAAAAAAACACATAGTGCATAAACCCCAAGCTAAAATTTTTGAGGTGGTTCTATATGCGTATCTTCAGGTTTAAAATTTAATTTCACCAAAACAGCATAGCTCTATGCAAAAAAGCTCTAAGCTATCCAAACGCTATGGTATGGCACATTTGATCGAATTGGTCATTCTATTTGACTATAGAAATTCGATACATTTGGATCTAAAATAGTTTCACTTCACATTATTATGCTGCGCATCAGGGGTTCCCCAAGATTCCAATTTAGGACCAATGTTGTTCTTTCTTTTGATTAATGATTTAATTCATTCTGTGAATCGTCCTTTTGGTTTCGCTTCAGATAAATACATACAGAGGGTTAAAATGGTTGACGTAAAACAGGGACCGCCAAACTTTTTCGTCAAACGACGAAATGATAAAAGTTTATGTGCGATTTGCCAACTTATAAATAATGAATTACTCAACCTTACATCGTTCTGAACTCGCAAAGCGAACGAAAAACAGAGGGCGAGCAAATTTGGCACGCGGACCATTATTTGGCGACCTTTCCCTAAAAGCTTAGCTGTACACCGCGTTGCCAAGTGTCTCAAAAAACATGTGCTGTAAAAAACGCCTGAAATATGACTTGTTCGTGTAGTCATAATTTTTTAACCCCTACTGCAATATTTGTTACACAATAACTAATTTATTTTATACTGTTTATGGGAGAAACGAAATCTAATAATAATAGTAACATTCTTGATTTGATTGTTCTTACCTCCTCCTTGAGAGCAGATGAACTGAAGAATGTTGATCCTGTTCCTAGCAGCCGCCTGATGAACCGCAGTTCTTCCTCGACTGTCTCTGATTGTCAACTTCGACGGTTCCCCAAAGTAGAGTCGCTTGAACGTTTCGATGTTACCACTTTCAGCAGCCTGTAAAAAGAAGAATAATAAAATAAAATCAGTGTATCCAACACCGTGAAAACTTCTTGTTTTGATTGAATCTCTAATGTTCGTATTCATAGTGCTTCCTCGAGGCTTCCTTCAGTAAGGAACCCCTTAGAATGTGAGTTGTTAAGTGCAACTGCCGCACTACAATCCCATTCTAAGGAGTTCCTCATTCTAGGAAAGGAAGCCTCGAGAGGAAGCACTATGAATACGGACATTAATGCATGAATGTTTCACGAAGGAAATTTTCTGTGCATCCAAGGACTTGAAACTCCAGAAGCATCTGGAAAAATGCAAATTTCAGTACGCAAACAATTAATCACAAGGTCGCTCGTTTGATATACAAAACATGAATTATTCACATAAAACTGAAGCTCTGTTTCACAAAACATTAATGTTAATTACTCGACGAAAAAAAACCGAGGGTAATATCACTCGTTAATCAAGATGGGGCGGCGTGTGCTAATGATTCTATCGCATAATAACAACAAAGCACGACTTCCTATTTCATAGCATATAATTTCATCGTGTTTTCGAACTCGCAAGTCGTCATAAATTTCGTAAATTACAGTCCGGTTTAATCGAACGGCCACCCTATTGACATTGCTCATTGTTTTATTTCTTTAAACACAGTAATTTCCTCTGTTTAAAACGTGTAATTACGAGAAATTTCTATTGGAAAGACAATTCAATTAACTCGGAAGTAATTGAGGTAAAATAAATTTAGCTTTTAATTATGAGACGGGGAATGTTTAGATTTTTTTGACCGATCGTAGATAAAATATGTCTACTTAAGTCCCAGGCTGGATGGAATGACTTGTCCCTCTTTATGATTTACTTTGGCTATTGTGCGCAGCTTAAAATGAGAATTTCTTTCCGGAGAAATTAAAAGGAATCATGAGGTATTCAATCGGTTGTTGTTATAGTGATGAGAATCAGGAAATCGTTTTATCTCGTAATAGATAAGACTTGCTGGTCTATGTCCAATAAACACACTGAGATATCAGCTTTCCAATTTTGAAGGCGAGGTGTCATCTGATTCTTTGCAAGGAAATTGCTCTCGACCATACAGAACAAGATATTTTCCACCAACGGAGAGTTTACACAGAGTTACGAAGTAAGGAAATTGCTTTTAAGAAGATTGCGTTATGTAAACGAAGGTTTGGTGAACGGATTTAAATGAGAATTTCTTGCGTAATCTATGCAAAATTGAAGTTGATAATGATAATGATAATCTTTTATACGATATTCTGCGTTAAATTGAGACGAGATAAATTTATTGGTACATCAATATAATGCCTAGCGCATCCACCATTTTTCCATGTTACAAATAAACTCTGGCAGTTGGGAGTTCAGTTGCATCTTCTGTTTTAATAAAGTTTAATTAGGCCAGAAAAAGGAGCGGAACTTTGTAAGATGGTTTTATTAAGGATACTAAGAGCTTAAAGGACTTGGTGTTTTTGTTTGACAAAATAAATTGAGTCAATGACAAAGTCAAACTTGATGTTGGTTAGTTAGCACTTTTATAATTCATTTTAAAAGTTATATACTTTATATATTTATTTTTTTCTAAAACAGGCTAAAATAAATATACATTAGGAGGTACTAAATACGAAGGTAAGTAGGTACAGAGCCTTACCTCACTTTAGTTCTATAAAATTAATTATAATAATAAATACGTTCTTTATAAAAAAAATTGGTAACAACAAACAAATAAAAACTAGTAACTGAAAAAAATAAAATAAAACTAGTATAGGGTTTTATTATTTCATTTAATGTAAAACAGTGATAACAGATGTGGTAAGTTTCCTGTATAAACAAAATAATTATAAAATACAGAGTGATTCAAGGAAATCGTTACCTCAAAATATTTCAAAAATAACTTTTTCTAAAAATACCTAAGCCCTCATTCGAACATGTTCTTTCTACTTTTTATTGAAAATTCTCATTATGGTGATGTAAAAGTAAACTTAGAGTAATAACAGAATCAAGAAAGTTCTAATTAAATTGTTTGAAATACATAGTTTACTCTTTTCCTATAATAAAAATTCCAAGCCTCATAAATTCCGTTTTCACACTTGTTAAGAATTTCGTTGCAGGAAATTCCCGTTTTCCTACTTGTTAAGAATTTCTTTGCAGGGAAATTTTTAAAAACAAAAGAAAAACTACGAAATTGGTTTTCAAATTCACATTTTAAGTTGTTCTTGCATAATTTTATTAATTAATTATTTAGTCAAATCAAATCAAGTTAGTTAAATAAAATAGACAAGATTGATTGGTTTTTTATTTTCAAAAAAAATTCTGTATGATTTAAATTTTAGAAATTAAATAGCGCTTTACAAAAAAAAAAAGAAAAACAGAGTAATTTAAGTTCAATTCAAGTTTAATTTAATGAACTTTTTTTGTGTTACAATCCATTATGATAGGACATTACAATAAAACAAAAATTATAAAATGTTAAAATAGAATTAATTTCTATTTTTTTTAACGACACTAGCATTTTCCATTTTTATTTTTTCATTTAAAGGCCGCTTTACGCGATGCAATTTGTATTGCAGCAAGACGCATTTTCTATTGTGCGCTTGCTCATCGGTAAATGTGTGTAAACAAAAAAATTGTTTATTAAATTAATTTCAACTTGCAACTACTCAGAAATAACTTCACTATAAAGCTGCGAGTGAATATAATTTTTGAGTGCAATGTGCAATGTTCATTGTATATTGCATTGCATTGCCTCCGTGTAAAGCCTATTTTAAGTATCACTTTTCCTTCTTGATTTTAATTTTTATATTCGGTTCTTTTACTTCACTGTTTAAAATTGTATGAAATTAACTTTCATTGTAATTATACAAGAGATGTTCATGTTAAAACCGGAAGTTAACTTTTAATCAGGTAACGAGGTAAAATATAACCAATGTATAACATTTATTTGATTTCTTTAAATTCAGAGTGGTAGTAATATCATGGAGCAAATGCGTTTGTTCTGATATCTTCCGAATCTGCCTGGGAATTCCGTTCCCAAATTCGAGTTGAATTAGACAAGGGCAAGAATAGCGAATTCGACTCGAATTGAGGAACGGAATACCACTGCTTTGAACGTTCAAGTATTCCTAGGACTTCTCTGTAGTCTGTACTCTTAATATTACCAACTTTGAGATATTTTGAATTTTAATTAAAATATTTCTTCTGTAACATTTTATTAGTAGACTTATACTTGTGTAATTTTTAAAGTAAAACCTTTTGAACAGTATATCATTTGAAAGTAGAATCTCTAGGCTTTTTTAACCGTAGCATGATTTTATTTAAAATATTCACAGGGGGTCCCAAGCGATTTTTTAAAAATAAAACCTATGGTATCATTATAATACTTCAATTAATTCCTTATAATTGTTTCTTTTAGATTTCCTGGTATTAACAATTTATTTTATATTTTACATTTAAATACTACATATTTTCCTATTTTAGCAAGTAAACTTTGTAATTAATTATGTTATTGCAATGTCGTACATAAGTTGACTTCCTCTTGTTGTTTAATATTAAATACGAATAAAAAAAAACTGTGAAACATACGAAACTGATACGTCCACTACAAATAAAGTAAGCTGCAGGAATGATCTAAATAGTTTTTTCAAATTGTAATAGTAACTTTTTTTTCATCAAAATTATTCTTCAATATATCCCTTCTTCTGTGCATCCTTTCTTGCAAAGGTTTGAAAATTTGAAATAGAGTCAACCATATCAACTCCAATTTGGCAAGTCGTATATGCATATGCACAGTGCCTTTCATAAAGTTCGTAACAAACCAACCAGTCATTTAAAATATGACTGAAAACTTGAAAGTTTCGTAAAAGAAAGATTGCGATAATTCAAAAGTTATTAATATTTTTCTTCTAGAATCGATGCACTCAGATAAAATTAAGTGTAATCAACAACCTACAGTGTCTAAATAAAATAATTTGCTAGAATTATGACCAAAAATCCACTTTTTATTATAAAGTGTCTTTCAATAGGAGTGATAGATTTTTTAATAGAAATCACTCGGTTCCCTGATATATTTTGTTTTACTTCCGAGTGTCAAAATATTCAGTATAGTTTGCAATTTCATCATGCAGCGTTTGACGCTTCCTGGCCGTTTAGAGATTATTAAAAAATATTAGCAAAGTTCGAGGTTAGTTGTGGGAAGAACTGTAACCGTCAATGGCGACCGCTATAGAGCCATGTTACTCGAATTTCTGTGGCCAGAACTTGAGAATGTCGATATTGAAGAGATGTGGTTCCAACAAGACGGCGATACGTGCCATACAGCTAATGCTACGCTCGATTTGCTGAAGGATAAGTTTGGTGATTGGATCATTTCACAACGAGGTTTTGTGAATTGTCCGCCGCGGTCATGTGATTTGATATCCCTAGATTATTTTTTTTGGGGCTACGTCAAAGCACAAGTCTATGCCGACAATCCACAGACTTTGGATCATTTAGAAGCCAACATTCGTCAAGCTATCGCCGACATACAGCCGCAAATATTGGAAAAGGTGATAAAAAATTGGAGCGATCGGGTGCGTCAGTGTAAACAAAGCCGTGGTGGACATTTGAACCATATCTTGTTTCGAACATAACTGCACTGTTCAAGCTTCAAAATAAAGCTAAAACTAAATTGATATGTCAAACCGTTGTTGTTTTATTTAAAATTAAAATCCTATCGCTCTTAATGAAAGACCCGTTATATCTGCATCAAAATCTCTGTTTTTAAAACTAAAAAGCGTGCGAAAAAGAGCGATTAAAGCACGCCGTGTTTTAAAGTTGCCTAGGAAACAACACATACAATCTCCACGTTAACGATTCAAAATGTGATCCACAGGCAACTTTACAAAATGAATTTAAATTTTAATGTCATTCAAATTTTCACATTTTAGCGCAGGTATAATAAAAAATATCGTATAATACACGTGCATAAGAGCCTTTAAAGCGGGAAACACATTGAGGCACATTGACTCAAAAAGAAATATTAAAGCTGGCCGTTCACTTATCCGCATCGGACGCATCGCACGCAGCGAACGGATCATAAAAATTCATTCTTTTCATTATTTTAAATGTATCTGCGTTCATTGTTTCGCATCGGACGGATCGCCTCTCGACAATTCCGACCGGCATTCTCGAGAGAGAAACTTTGCGATCCGTCCGTGCGTGCGGATGATGCCATTCGCAATATCGTCTGATGTACGATAAGGTTTCGCATCGTATTTAGGGAAAAACACGTATGTTAGCAGTTACGATTACGAAGTTAAACAAGAGTGTAGCCATCAAACCAGGAGGAGCAATCCAGTGGTTACTAAAGTAAACATAGATGCGCGCAGGAATGCGATTAAATCTTGAAATGTGAAACAAATATCTCACATTTGAAATACAGATTTGAAGAAACATACGCATATTTAGTATTACCTTCTGTGTCTTCTGTCTATCAAATAACTGCTATTTCATTTTTTTATTTATGAATTTAGAAAGAAAAAACATAAAAGAAGTTATAGAATTTATTTTTATTTAATAAGCACGTAATAATAAACTCCGATTCACTATCACTCATTATAGAAGAAACATCTTGTCGAGCTGGCAAGAAAATGTACTGCATCGAAAATTCGTACAAGTGAATGCAATAGGTAGGGTAAGATCCAATTAGATCGATACGTACGAAGCGTATGATGCGAACGCATTCAGGATAAAATCCGATTCGTGCGATACGTACGATGCGGACAAGTGAATGCCTAGCTTTATCCGCATCGGACGCATCGCACACAGGGAACGGATCATAAAAACTCATTCTTTTCGTTATTTTAAATGTATCTGCGTTCACTGCTTCGCATCGGATGGATCGCCTCTTACGATGTCAACGCATAGGCAGGATAAAATCCGATTCGTGCGATGCGGACAAGTGAACGTATAGCTTAAGTGAACGGCTAGCTTAACAAAACACTGAAAATGTTAATGTTAGAATCGATTATTCAAATATGAAGTTTTTATATTGGATAGAAAGTTATAAAAAACGTATTTAACTGTTTTCGACATGTTTGAAAATGAAAAGTTTATTTCGAACTGAACAAATTGAGAAGTATTTTCACTGTACCACGAAAAAACATATTTTGAGTTAAACCGTTGTAATTAGTTTCAAAAGTTGATTCAGTAATGCATGTTTAGTGTTTTTCTCTTTTCATTATAATAATAATAATAATAATAATAATAACCTTTATTAGTCCCGTTTTTACAAAGTAATGGGATATGTCAAAAATACATGTAGAAAAGTACATATATACAGAAAATCACAATTAATACTAAACCTGAGATGTCATAAAAGATTTAAATTCCTCAGTAGAGTAAATGCATTTGTTTATCAATATGACTTTCATTTTTGATTTAAATTTATTTGTATCTTTGATATTTCTTAGATGCGGAGGCAGCAAATTAAATAATTTCGGACCAATAGCCGATGGACTTTTACAGGTTACATTATAGATATTTAAAGGAGTCCTATAATTATCGCGCTGATGGGTTTCATAATTATGAATATCCAAATTTCGTACAAAAGTCTTTTGATTGGCATGTACATATATATACTAATAACTCAAGAATAAATATAGACGCCAGGGGCAATATGTTATATGGAGTAAAGTACGGTCGGCATGAGTCCATGGATTTTATATTGGCGATACAACGTATGATCCGCTTTTGAGCCAAAAATACATCAGCAGATGATACGGAATCGCCCCAGAAACAGATATCGTACAGCAACCTTGAATGTACCTGAGAATAATAATATGACAAAATAAAATTATGGTTTAAAACATATTTAAGGTTTCGGAGTTGAAAGCAAATTATATTTAATTTTTTAATTAGTTTTATACAGTGTGACTTCCAATTTAAATGTTCATCAATGTGAACTCCGAGGAAATTTACACAGGATTCTTGTTTAAGATCCATATCATTTAAATGTAGTTTAATATTTAAATCATTAGAATTATACGAAGGCCGGAAAATAACAAACGTTGTTTTAGTAGGATTCATAAGAAGTTTATTTATATTGAATCATTGATTTAGTTGGTTTAGTAATATATTGCCTTTTTCAGTTAAAGCAGTCAAGTTAGTTCCAGAAAAAATTCAAGTATCATCCGCGTACATTACCAATGTATAATTAACAAAACGAACAATATCATTAACAAAGAGCAAAAATAGAATCGGACCCAGAATTGAACCCTGGGGAACACCGATAGCTATTGGTAAAAGACATGACTTGACTGTAGATACCGTATTGTTTTTAAGAAATTTGACAAAATTTTAACATATTGATTGCGACCACATAGGTAAGATGCGAACCAATTAGATACAGTACCGCGAATACCATATGATTCAAGTTTAGAGATTAACAAAGAATGTTCGACGCAGTCAAAAGCACGGCTAAGGTCGCAGAAAAGACCTACAGGTTTTTCACCTTTATTAAGAGCAGAAGTTATTTCGTCCATAAGAGCTGTAATTGTAGAATAGCCTTTTCTAAAACCATGCTGTTTATCGGTAATAATGTTATGCTTATTTAAATGATCTAGAAGTCTATTGAGCATCGCATATTCAAATATTTTGGAAAACGCAGAATTCAAAGAAATTGGTCGATAATTTTCAACCAATTCTGTAGAATTTCTCTTGTGTACGAGTACAACAGCTGCAGTTTTTAAAATTAATGGAAATTCGCCTTTGATGAAAGAAAGATTTACTAACTGTGTTATAGGAGTTATAAAAGAGAGACAAGTTTTACGCAGTAGAGTACAAGGGATATCATCAGCTCCTGAAGAAAAGTTATTTTTTAAATTGTTAAAAATTCTAATCAGTTCTTGCTCTGTAAAAGGAAAAATGAACATATTAGAACTTACAACACTATTAAGAGTAGAGGAAGAGTCACCTACGGTAATGTTTTTTAAAGTATCTTGTGGAATATTACGAAAGAAATTACTAAATGTATTTGCAACTACCGCAGGATTGTCAGTTACAGAATTATTTACTGATAAAGATGTATTTCTGTGTGAATGTTTATTCTTTGTTAATTCAGATATAATTTTCCAAGCTTCGCGATTTTTATTATTCGAAGAACTGATTCTATTTTCGTAGTGCAATTTCTTAGTTTCTTTAAGTAGAATATGCCTTTTTTTATATTGAAGATAAGTATCTTTTAAATTTGGGTACTTTAACTGAAGATTATACCAGTTTCTGAGGGTAGCACTAGAAGTTTTTAATTCATCCGTAACCCACGCTCGCTTTAGTAGCGTGGTATCGATTTTAACAATTTTTTCTGGAAAATGAAAATTAAAGTTACGAATAAAGATGTCATAGAAACTATTAAATGCGTCACTAAAATTTTGAAACTGATTAAAATCAGGCCAAATTGTATCTGAGAGGGCTGTTTGAGAAGCTGCGTAAGACTTTTCATTGAAAGAACGCGTAAATGAAGTATAAGACATGATGTTTTTTGTAAAATTAATTGTTAATTAAGAGTTGACATATTACGTAACGATGATCCGACACTGGACATGAAAAAACATTATAGTACGGAAATTTAACATTCGAGAAAATATTATCAAGTATACGCGTAGGCATAAACACAATTTCGTGCATATCAAAGGTTTGAAACAAATATCTTAAACGATTTGCGTTTTCATTATTACATACGTTAAAATGTACATTAAAGTCACCCAAGATCACTATACGGGTGTTTCGTCGGACATGATTCGTACGAAATTTAGGATATTTCCAGTCGGCGATCTGTAACACGTAATAATAACATATTTATCAACATTAGAAAATTCCAATTCTATTCCACAAACCTCACAGTCAAATTCAACACAGAATTGACTGAGATCTAAATTTTTGGATCTAATTCCATTTTTCACCCAAATTGCCACACCTCCGCATCTATGATTTATTCTATAAAAATTAGAAATTAATTGATAGTTAGAAAAATGAATAGAATTAATAGTATCTACATTTGCCCAGGTTTCTGTTAAACATAAAATATTGACATTAACATTGGAAAAGTCTACATCGATTTGTGCAATTTTGGAAGGAGTGACACCTTGAATATTTATTAAAACTATATCTAAGAAGTCTACATCTACATCTACAAAACCTGTTTCGACGAACGCACTTTTCCCGGCACAGATGGATTTTCTAGTCTGACAGCGAAAGAAAACGATGAAGGTTCAGCACCACTGCCATTTTTTAAGGCACACTGCCTTATTGTTGTAGGATTCGATGCAGTAGAAACCAGAGAATTGTTAAGGGGTACTTCTATTACAGTTTTTTTAAGAAAACTGGTGCGAATTTGATTGGCAATTAATGCAAAAAGCTTATTCTTTCCTTTCATGTTGAGATGTGGGCCATATGTGCACTAATCCACAGGATTAAGAATGTAATTAACATCCACATAAGCCATATTAATACAAGTATTAGTACCTTCGTACAACTGATTATTTAAGTCGAAGATAATTTTGTTTATGATCAGGCCAATACGGTATTCCGACGAATATAAAGTTTGTTGCTTTATTGGATTCCCTCATGGTAGTAAATATATCGGTATATAAATTTTTACCTTTGATTGCCATTAAAGCCAGCTAATATAACAACGTAATCATTTTTGGTATAGCCCTTTACTAGGTCATCTACATTCTCTACGATAGAATCAATTTTTCCGTTGGGTTTAAAAATGGAAAGTACTTCAAAATTACCAGGAAGATGATTGCGCAATAATACCGCACCTCGACGTCCGTGACTATCAACAAGTAACAGAATCTTATGTTTAGAGTTTGTATTGGGTTCAGATCGAGATGCAACTTTAGTATTGTCAATATTTTCAATATTTACAATATTTTCAATATTTTTCTGGTCGACGCTGTGAACGCCAATCATGTCTTGGACGCGGGTAGCTTCAGGTAGCTGTAATTTTTTGTTTTTTCGGGATGCAAGATTGTCAGCAGTATAATTGCCAGAGACAGCGTTCACACATTTCCGTTTCATGAATTTAGTGAGCGACACTTGCAAGAACTTTACTTGTTTTTCTAAAGCCGCGATCTTTTTAAATAATGTGAGAGAAGTTGGTTTCCTTTTCTTGCGAGTAAAAAAATTGCAATCAACGATAGTTTCTATACTATCATCACTGGAGCTTTCGTCAGTAGATTCGTCGTTTACATAATTTGACTTCAAAATTGTCTGCAGCAGGATCAATTCTTCTTTCTTCCCACTAGTAGCATGTTTACGCTTTCTTAACTCTTCTTTAAATTCCATTAATTTTAAGTCGGAAATCTTTTTGTTCGACATATTTGCAATAAAACCAAAATAAATTGTCGATATAAAAAGTATTCAAGATTTCACATAAAATTTTCGGTACGTAGGCTATAATTGGCGATTGATGTGTATTGAAAATACTTGTGGTAGAAATCAGATGTTAACACTTGGAACTGTGTTTTTACGGTAGCAAAACGTTGTTTTATCACTAATTTTTGATATAATAATTATGGTTACATGCGGAAAAGAATGAGTATAATTCTGGAAAAGTAAACTGAAGTCAACTCAGCACAAACCGAGAAAAATTAAGCAGCACGTGCACGTTTTAACTTGTCACCGTACACATGGCAGATACACTTTTAAAATACCTTCTAATTTGACACACCCGCATATATTTATTATATTTACATTTTCCAGAATTTGAAAGCAATGAGAAAAATGTTTATACATATTTAAAATAATTTTAGGCGAAGACATATTATGCTACGATATCATATTCTCTGTATTCCACTTTTTGCTTAAACGAGTTATTTTATTTTTATTAATAAATACTTTTATAGACACTTAAAATTCGCACAATCGCTTAACGTTTCATTATCGGTCGTTCGTCACTCCTGACGGAAAAATAATTTATTATACAATGATAGTCGGACAAGAATCTACTTTATTTATTTTTATTATTATTAAACAAATATTTATTTTTGCTTAGTTATTATAGTTATATTTTAATTTTTTTTATAAATTGTACTCAACCAAATGTAAGCCGTGTTCTTTCTAACAACTTCAGTATCAAGTAATCAAGATCCAAAATAAATTCGAAAGAACATTCACATAACCAAATATAAAATCTCGATACAAATCACGTTTCGTGAATCGGATCACTAAAATTGAATGATCCAGAGGGGCAAGGAGATTACGGATCATGGTCCTTTTAAACAGAATAACCTCAACGAAAGAACACTACTGATCCGATCAAACGCTTTCAGATTCAAATTTGATGTGCGAAAGAACACGGCTCTGATTAGTGGTGAGACGGTATTTCTGTAACGGTTATTTTGTCGCGGTATAAATTTGTAACGTTACTTTGCGTTACTGGTTTCTAAAATAACCAGTTCCAATGTCGCGTATGTCGCGAATTGAGAAATTACAAAGCGTTCGTGTTTTTCAGTAACGTATAACGTTTAACGCTTTGCTGGTACTCAGTCTCGACGTCGCGTCGCGTTTATTGGAACTAGTTACTTTAAAAGCCAGTACTGAACAATTGAAAATTTAACTAAGGGTCGACAGCCAAATGTTCGTTACTTAAATCGTCAAGAGAATGTACATAAAGTTTTTAAACACCACCGGTTTAAACACCACTTTTATCATTTAGCAGCCCGAGATTAGTTGTCAACATATATTATAATAAACTACCTAACGTCTCAAGACAGGTATTTTTGAATTTGTGAGAGGTTATTGTTTACAATCAAAGGCAAAATGCATTTGCGGGTGACGCGCGCATAAATGCAGTCTTTCGCCCCGTTTCGCTCGCTACTGTCGCTATAGTTATTTCGCTCCAACGCAGCAGGAATTGCCTACATCAAGTACCAAGATGCAAAAATAACGCGACAAAGTAACGTTACTCTGTCGCGGTATTTTTGCGTCGCTGTAACGAAAGTAACGTTCCAACGGTGTAACCGTTTTTCCCATCACTAGCTCTGATAATATGTATTATTTATTCAGAAATCATTTTCATGGGCACCAAGTCACAGGGACACCAAGACAGCTTGACTCGTAAACAAAGCAAAGAGATATCGTCATATTTCTTCATTTTTTGTTAATTCCAGCAAAACTGTTTAGTTTAATATTAAATAAACGTTAAAATGTTTGAAGAAGGGTTATGCACATCTAGGACTAATTTACCTTTTGGTCAATAACTGTATGTACCCTTTAGTATATACAAGGTGTTTCCTAAGTATGTTCCAAAATTTGAGGATGTGATTTCCATTAATATTTTAAGAAAAAGTTCCTATGAACTTTTGGCCGCAAATACATGTTAAAGGGACTATGACCAAAAAATAACCTAATACAAATTCTCAAACTTTCAACATTTATTTTGTTTTAATAGCACTAAAATAATTATAATAATAACAGTAAGCACAATTAAAAACACTAAGTAAATAGAAATAGCACTCAACTTCAAACAGTTATTACTGTAAATAAAATAAATGTCAAAGTATTTGTATTAGGTTAAATAAATATAATAATATATGCGTAAGTGTGTTTGCTGTTTTCTTAAAGATTTTGCATAGTTCTGTGAACTTTTTAAAGTAAACACATTCTTATAATAAATTTATTAACAAACTTGTGACTTGCTTTCGCGAACAGCTTTAAAATCGACGTTCCGTTGCATTAGTTGATTCAAGCTTGTCAACTTAATCAGTGGTTTTAAAGGTGACTAGAAAATAAATAACATAAATGAACAAGAACCTATTTACTTTAATAATAAATTTAATCAATTTAATTTATAATAAATTTATCATTTCACGAAAAAAGCTTTTCAATACATTTCCGGATAAAAAAATAAAAACTCACCATTGAGTTGTATGCAAATCACAAAAAATCGTTCGATCTTCTGAATTATCACAAGGGACCGTTAATTTATATATCGAGTATCAGTTTTTCTATGATTCGATTAGCTAACTATCACCCACTCTAATTTATTGGAAAGCATCGGCTTTTAGCCAGCGCTTCACTTTAAACATGCACATTCATACTGACGTAATTACATTATGAAATAATAGAACATACGTCGTTTATCCTGAAATCGGTAATAAATCTCGTAAAACACGCCTCCTGAAATAATCTGACCTCTCATCTTGCATTAAATATAATATGTAACTTTAACTATGTAAATACAAAGCAAATAGTTGCAGTTCAAGTAAATGTTACGTCAGTAAAGTTCGACGTCTCTTTAAACAAAGCTTTAAGCAATAAGTATAATGTAGAACAGCGCTTACGAAAGCTCCTTCTTTTATTTACCGACGCGACGTCTTCGAAGCTTCTAATATTTCTGAAACAAAAAACATGTTTACCTCAATGAGTTCTTCGGCCGTGATATTCCTATGGGTGAAGTGTTGCAGCCCCAGGATCTTCGTCCACTGCTTCGCCATGCGAACGGAACCGTTAAGGACGGCCGCCTTATTGTTCGTGAAACCCATCGCGCACTTGGTTAACACAAAATTTAGAAAAGAATTCGATTAGAACGCGCCTGGTGCGTTTCGGCTACATCGTTGAACACACACGCGTTAATTGCTTGCCTGTAAGGGATGCTCTCAAAGCTACGGGGCGTCAAATAAAATTTACGAGGCGAAGCCGGACCTGCTACTTCGTGTGACAATATTAATATTGTTAATTGCGAAGTAGGAGTGTCCTGGCTCTTTAATCCGTGTAATCTTGAATGAACGGGGGTAGTTCATAATGGTTCATTTCATTATTAATCATGTGAGTAAGTAAACATTCTTTAACGGAAAAAAAACAAAAACAAAAAATATATAAATGAAATGTGTAACAAGGTTTATAAAAGCTAACAGCATTTAATGAGTAAGTGCAGACTAAAGTGCTTTTAACTTTTATTAATTGCAAAATGAAATGGCCTTTGAAAAGTTTGATTCGGTGCGCAAACATCTATAAATTCTCATTCTGAAATTCGCGTCTGTTCCTGAAGCTTAATTTCTCGTAAACAATAGACAAACCAGATTTTATTCGAGTCATAAACGACTTCTACACGTAACACCATAATTGTACATTAAATTACATATTCAACTTTACCGTTCTTCGCAACTAATTTGTGTACGGTTAAAATTGCACGCGTGAAACTGGAGGAAGAAGCGAATTTAATACGTGACGTTCTAATAAAAGACTGAAGAAGTTCGTGTAGAATCATCAGCCTGCAATTTTACTGGACGAGGCGCACTTAAAATCAGATTTGCATGCGTGCCATGACTGTATTTTAATGAGTAATTGACGCTATTAAAAATCAGTTGTGAGAAATGTTTCGCTGAAAGGAACTTTAAGGTCAAAGTCTGAGAGCGTTTTTCTTACAAGAGTTAAAGAATCTGAAAGGAAATATCTGAGAAATTTTGATGCTTATCTTATGCAAAGTGTACAAATTTGTTTGCTGAAGGCATAGAATAGAAAAATTAATAATTCTGGTTTAAGTGCTGGATATAAATTAAAAACGTGTAAATACTACATATTTACAGTAATAAAAAGTACACTCACACAAGTCATTACCTTCTTAAAAAATGTGTACTTAAAACATATAATAATGTCAATATTTGTTCATGGATGATAGAAGCCATGCATGACATAAAATAGTTATATTTCTAGTTCCTAAATGAATATATTGATAAAACTCGCCGACATCAAAATTACTTTTCTGAAGAGAACGTTTACTTGACGAAATGTCGAGTTTCTATATTCTAAAATCATATCATTGGTGATCTTATTGACTATCAGCTACTACTGTAGCACCCTAGCTGGCATGGTGTGTGCTTGTTATATCACACCAGGCGTAATGCTACAGCTTTAGCAGAATCTCACCTGAAGATATCCTGTGTGAACGAAAGAGAAACGCAGAAGAAAGAAGATTCATGTGATTCTAGTTCGAAAACCAAGAAGTCCAATGGACAATGTCATGGAAGCCTTCCCTTGAAACCCTTATTCTTTTGTGATACGCAAGCAATTTAATTAAAATAATTGTTATAATGAACATATTTCAAAAACGTTTAGAAATGAACCAAAATATAAATTGCAAGAGATTTACCACAAAGAAGGGGAGACATTAATAGATGAAGATAAGGTTATTAACAGATGGAAGGAATACTTTGAAGAACCGCTATATAAATACAGAAAGTGAAGAAGAAGTGGAGGAACAAAAATGTCAAAAGCGTTTAGAAACGAAAGAAAATATAAATTGCAACAGATTTACCTCGTTTTTGTTTTGCTTTCGACGAAAAAAAAAAGTACCTAAAAGACGATCGACTTTCATTGAAACATTTGGATTTGTTTTAACTTGGATGGTATCTTGTTTTTGATTTCTTTTGCTCTTCTTCAGTCGGTGAATGAAGTTAAAATGCGTAGCGAAGTCGATCGTCCTTTTGCATGAAGAAAGAAAAAATGTAAAAGACGACTTGGTTAAAAAAATTTAATTCCTCGTAATTTTCATGATTTCTTGCTTTCGATTTTTTCCCCTTCTCCAAAGAAGGAAAATTCAAAGCGTTGAATGTGCTTGCTTTCGATGAAAAAAAAAAGAAAATTGTAAAAGATTATCGACTTTCGTTAAAACAATTGGATTTGACCTACCTTCGACAGTATCTTGTTTTTGATTTTTTTTCCTTCTTTAGTGAAGGAAATAGTTCGGAATTTCGCAGTAAAATCGATCGTCTTTTGTTTTTATTTTGCTTTCGACGAAGAAAGGAAAGATGTGAAGGACGATCGATTCAATTTTTGTTAACTTTCATGGTTTTTTCTTTCGATTTTTTATATTCTCCAGTGAAGGAAAAAGTTGAAATTTATACTGAAATCGATGGTCTTTTATTTTCATTTTGCTTTCGACGTAGAAAGGAAAGATGTAAAGAACAATCGATTTTGGCTAAAAAATTAAATTTCTCTTAACTTAACTTTCATGGTTTTTTTCTTTTGATTTTTTAAATTCTCCAGTGAAGGAAAATGTTTAGTTTTATACTGAAGTCGATCGTATTTTGTTTTTGAATTTTGCTTTCGATGAAAAAGAAAAGAAAAATGTAAAAGACGATCCTCTTTCGTCTAAACGTTGTAAAAATTCATAAGAAGTCGACCGTCTTTTGTTTTGCTTTGACAAAGAAAGGAAAAATGTAAAACACGGTTGACTTTCGTTGCAAAAAAAATTGAATTTGTCTTAAATCGATGGTTTCTTGCTTTCGATTTTCGTTATATAATGAAGGATTCATATGGTAAGGTCGATCGTCTTTTATTTCGTTTGTGACGCTTTTTAAGCGTACCGCCAGCTATTTGGTCGTGATTTCCTATGTACTATTTTTTTCTATAATAGACCTACTAAAGCTACTACAAAAACCTACTAAAAATATTTCCCAAGATAAACCCATAAGTTTTTATTACGCGATTGGCTCAAAGAAATTCAAGAAAAGTTCACCAACAATAAAACGATCTACATATTTGATACTCAAACTTACATAAAGGGACACTAAATTATCTACGTTTTTATACAGTGTTTCTCGAAAGTAACGGATAAATTCTATAAAATGGTTGAGAAAAATGTTTCAAAAAAATGCTCGGGCAGGTCGATTTTTATTTTTAACCCATTATTGAAAGATGTAATTTTCAACCCCTCACCCTTCAACCCTTAAGCGCCAGCAACCCCAACTTTAAAAATTCAAATAGCATAGTACTCCTTGTACCTCATTTAATAGCATTTTTTATGCTGAATACAATAAAAAAAAGTTTTTCAAAATCGGTTGATAAATAACTGAGATATTCAACAAAAATGTATTGAAATGAAAGTGCCGATATTCGAGCAGGCGTTGATACGGCTCTAGCAATAAGTGCTAAAAACAGTTGCAATTTCTTTGTAGTTAAATGTGAAATAAAATTTATTGACATTACGTAGTGATTAGATAGCAAAAATGAAACTTACTGAAACCGAAAGAATCGAAATTTTAATTATGATTGGGTTTGGAGATAGAATTCGGACGCATGAAGAAGTTCGTATTTTGTTCAATGAAACTCACCCAAACCGTCCTCCAATATCGCAATCAACTATAAGTCGAATTGAAAAAAAATTTCGCGATCTTGGACATGTTGTTCAATGAAACTCACCCAAACCGTCCTCCAATATCGCAATCAACTATAAGTCGAATTGAAAAAAAATTTCGCGATCTTGGACATATACGAGATAAACCTAAAGCCGGACGTCCAAAGGCTTTAGATGAAGACAGACAATTGGATGCCATGTTAATGGTGCAGGAAAATCCACATTCAACCCTCGTGAGAATCGCATCATATTTTAATACATCAAAAAATGCAGTTTACAGACTTCTTCATAAGGAAAAATTTCATCCCTACAAAGTGCACTTGGTACAAGAGCTATCCGATGATGATTTTGATCGACGAGCGCAATTTTGCGAGACAATGATGGAACTCTCTAACGCAAATCCTGCATTAATTAGAAATATTCTTTTCTCTGATGAGGCAACATTTTGCTTAAACGGTACCGTCAATAAGCAAAATTGCCGTTATTGGGCGGTTGAAAATCCACATTGGATGATGGGGGCAAATACACAATATCCCCAGAAGGTCAATGTGTGGGCTGGGATAGTGGGTAACCAAATTGTTGGACCATATTTTTTTGTTGGAACGTTGGCTGGTGAACAGTATCTGAACTTTCTCCAATTTGAATTAATTCCGGTCTTAGCGATACTGTTTCCTAATGCAGAAGATCCTGATTTACCCGATTCCCGAATTTGGTTACAGCTAGATGGTGCACCTCCTCATTATGCACGTCCAGTACGGGAATATCTCGACCAAATATTTCCTAATCGATGGATTGGTAGACGGGGACCTATTGAATGGCCAGCAAGATCTCCGGATTTAACCCCTTTAGACTATTTCCTCTGGGGTTTTTTAAAATCTAAAATTTATTTGAATAGGCCTCCAAATATTGAGGAGTTAAAGCAGAGAATTCGACAAGAAATTCGCTCAGTCACCCCTGAAGTGGTAAACAATATTCAAGAAGCGTTTGTCTCTAGATTAGGACATTGCCTCGCCATTAATGGACAGCAATTTGAACATTTAATTTAATTTTAATATTGTTTTATTTTTCCATTTTTTTAAAGTTTTATGTTTTGTTTCGTTTGAATACATTTTTGTTGAATATATCGGTTATTTATCAACCGATTTTCAAGAACTTTTTTGTTGTTAATTCAGCATAAAAAATACTATTACATGAGGTATCACAAGGAGTACTTTGCTATTTGAATTTTTAATTTAAGCGCTAGCAACCCCGCTAGCGCTTAGGGGTTGAAGGGTGGAGGGTTGAAAATTACATCTAACACACTACGTAATGTCAATAAATTCTATTTGACATTTAACTACAAAGAAATTGCAATTATTTTTACCACTTATTGCTAGAGCCGTATCAACGCCTGTTAGGGGTTGAAGGGTGGGGGGTTGAAAATTACATCGTTCAATAATGATTTAAAATTAAAAATCGACCTGTTCGAACATTTTTCTGGAACATTTTGCTTAACCATTTTATAGAATTTATCCGTTACTTTTGGGAAACACTGTATATTAAATACACTTTTGAAAAGACCTAAAATATTAATGATATAGATAACAACTTACTGAAAATATTTCGCAAGAGAAACTTACGCTTTCCTTTGACGCGCCTCACTTATTAGAGTATGGACACAGGGAACAGAACTATTTGGACCCTAAACTGATTATTTTTTTACATAACTGGTAGAAAGTAAAATTCAAGTTTTATGGGTGGTTTGGGGCGAGCTGCATTTCTTAACAACTTCCAAGGATTTAGTAGTCAAATACAGGAACGTAACTGAACCATCAACTCTCTGTTTATTGGCTCTAGAGTGTCTATACCGGGTGTTTGTAGAACGGTAGCCAGTCGTTAATAATAGAGATATTTTAGTAAACTTTTTTTTGTTGTTTGACAGAAGGTAGCCTATATGGTAATATGCATTGCTCTTTTCCTAGGCCTACTGTGATTGGAGTTATCATACATAACCTTGTTTTGTTTTTCCAAATGGAACACCCGGTATATTTTGTGATATTTGGAATCTACTCTAAAAACTCTATCCAACAGCAAA
Source organism: Dorcus parallelipipedus (assembly GCA_958336345.1). Lineage (NCBI taxonomy): Eukaryota > Metazoa > Arthropoda > Insecta > Coleoptera > Lucanidae > Dorcus > Dorcus parallelipipedus. The sequence goes on along the minus strand of OY284480.1, from coordinate 16,130,355 downwards.
GTTTCGACAAAATCAAAGACATGGTTTAATTTTTTCAATAATTTTTTAATTGTGTACAAGTTGGCCAAGAATTGTTTAAAACTGTCAAAAATGCTCTTACATTGATATAATAAATAAAATTAAGTCAATAAAATGCTTTACTAAGGAATTATTGCATCTTAAAACATAAAAAAATATAATTCATAAAGAAACTCTGTTTTCTTAAATGGAAACATATGAGTTTCAGTGCATATTTGACAAGTGCATAAAATTAGCTTTCCAACGGTATAAGACACTTGGTTATTTACTGTACCCTAATTATTTAAATATCAATTAAAAATTTATTGAAAAAATTAAACCATGTCTTTGATTTTGTCAAAACTTTGCTATTGGATAGAGTTTTTAGAGTAGATTTGGAAAAACAAAGTTATGTATAATAAGCAGATAACGGACGGAATGATGGAATTCAATGTCGTTCGCATGAGCGGCACGCCCTGTGCGGTAACTGGTCGTCTTAATATCCCGAGCGTAAAATTTGGTGTTCGGATCACTACAGTTTAAATTCTAAATAAATATAGTAATCCTTTCAAAATAAGAAATTATAATTTACGAATTATAACTTTATGTTTATTATAGCATATTAATCACTTTTTTGAAAGTAATATATTAATATATTGACCCGGCTCCTGCCCGACGCTCATGGACTTGCTACTTTACGTGCTCGTTGAGTTCTCGAGGCGAAGTGACCGTGAACAGGCATACAAATGTCCGTCCTTTGATAATAAGTCAGTCACAGTAGGCCTAGGAAAAGAGCAATGCACATTGCCATATAGGCTACCTTCTGTCAAACAAAACAAAAAGAAGTTTACTAAAATATCTCTATTATTAACGGAGTTATCGACTGGCTACCATTCTAGAAACAGCCTGTAGACTATGACTAAAAATCTGTTGTGGATGGATGACAACCTATGAGGAGGTATTTGTTTTAGAGCGTAGGTCTAGGAGGAAACAGTCATCAATAACAGTGCCGTAGTGTACAGAATCATACTTACTGCAAAAGACAAAAAAATATTTATATGCTTTATCGACCTGAAAAAGACGCTCGACTCAGTGAACAGGAAAAATATGCATGGGAAAAGTAAATGAAACAATAATAGAAGCTATAATGAGTGCCTACAAAAAAGAAACGAATAATCAATTAAGAACATGCAACATGCTTTCATCAGAAAAATTCATAACTATAGAAGTAAGAGTAAGGCGAGGAAGTGTTTTATGTCAATTACCGTACCTACGTGCACTTTATAAAAGAGTGTCAAGCAAAGTCGGAGGAATTCTTAATTTGTTATTAAAATATCTTGGTGCCTTAGAAGAGTCATAAGATTAAACACAATAGAGAAAAGAAAGAGTGAAGGTATAAAAATAGAATTACAAGATCAAATAGCAAAAAGAAACTTTACGAGAAAAGTTAGGAAGTACGGGAAGCGAGGTCGTTTGGAAATAACAAAACAAGCGGAATAGTTCGATGTAAATAATTTTATAAGAAGGAAAGTAAACTGGAACTCGATTATAAGGAAAGTGGAAGAATTTTGTATATACTGAGAAAAAAAACCGACACCGTAGGATTCTAGAGGACTTGATTATGCAAGTATATATGTATATGTATAATTTTTTTCATACTGATATAGTTCAAAACCAGAAATTGATTGAAACTTGTCTTTAATAAACGAACAGAAATACAACAAATTATAGTAAAAATAAACGTATTGAATATTGGACCATTTTTATGTGAATTTTAATATCTGATTTTTACTTACTAAAACAAATATTCTAGGAGAACAATATTTTTTTTAGTTTAAAATAAATTAGCATTACACGGTTATATGGCTAAAAAACGAGAGAAATGAACAACTGTTAAATATATTGTCAGCTTTGTCTTTTGATTCTACAAATTGAATTTTATTATAAAAAAATGTTGTGCAAAAGAAAACTGGAGTAATTTCTAAAATAAGAAAGTTTAAGAATCCGAAAAGTAATAGAAAATAAAAGGTTAATTTTGGTGGAGGTGCCGCGCTGTCATTTCCTAAAAAGCTTTATCGTGTTCAAAGCTTTACTACAGTGAGCTTGTATGTTTCTCTCAATTATAAAAAAATCTCATTTTCACACACTCATGATAAACAAATTAAATTAAATAAGTAATTCATAAAAACTACGAACACCAAAAATGGCATACCTTTATATGCGATCTACTTTACGCAATTTTAGATCAAATTTGAATTTCGTTCCACCCAAAATTTTACTTCTGGTAAACGCGTGTGTTTAAGGGTAGCTTTGAAAGGAGGGATCGCGCACGCAACTTTTCTTTTCAAGTTCAAGTTCACAACTGGACTGTCGGCCGGTGCGCCAGCGAACTGAACAACCCCTGATGCTGCCGCTCCCTCTATATAATCGCATCTCGAAATGCGCGTTCGAGACTTTTCTTTTTGCTCAAGTATTACATTTAGTTAGGATTAAATTTTAAATTTATTTGAGAGATTGAATTAAAAATTTAATTGTCTCACACAATTTTCATTTTTTGAACGTGTTTGTCATTATTATACGGGTAATTATTTTAAAGACAATATAACGAAATGGTACGGCCACGTAAAAGAGATGGAGCATTTCTTTGGCCCTTGAAGAGGTTTTCCATAGTAGTTAACTAATAGGCTAGTAACATTCTTAAATTATTAAATGTAGTTGGAGTTTAATTATGAATTGAAAACCTAACCAAAATCTTATATTCTGTCTCATTTAAAATTCTCTCTTTATTAAATCTCGAAATAGATTCTGATTTTTCTTTTCTGCGAATAGAAGCTATATCCACCCACTTTTGAGCATATTATTCTTATTATACTCGAGGAACAATATTAAAAGCAGAACTTATGACGTGATAACGAACAAATTTCAAAGACAAGGCAGGTAGATACACTCACAGTATAAGTAATAATAAAGCAGTAGTCACTTCATGTCGGCACTTTTGACGTTTATGAAATTTTATGAATGCGTTATGGCACCACGCACATGTGGAAACGATTATGTAAGGAAGAATAAATAAGTGCGAATGTAGATACATTCATTATTTTTTATACTCCTTGATGATAAACTAAAGTTATACTATACTAAGTAAAAACTGTCTCAAGCTTTAACCGAACTAGAATAGAACAAATTGAATAATTATTTTAAAACAATTCAAAGCGCAAGCTCAAATAGAGCTATAAGAAGTATTTGTCCAAAATTTGGAAACCACCATGCTCGTGAACCAATAAACAAAAGAGCCATGAACCGCCTTGAAGCAAGCCAAGGAAACAATTGTGGCTCTTAACAATATCACCTGATGACTTCAAAACGAAAGTATTATGGCTAGAGACGGATAACCTTATACAAACCATAACCACTGAATCAAAATTATTTTTACGGTATCTTGTACATTTATTACACAGGGTGTTAATAGAAAAAAACCCTACACATGTTGACAGGTGACAGTAGAGACTAAAACAAGAAAAAAAAGTCTAATAAACCCATGTCCAATTCTCAATGGTCTTTATTAGTAAGCAAGTTTAGTTTTGCAAAGGTTACATTTACTTTGAGGCATATTCCATCTCATGAAACTTTTCAAGCAATCGATCTTTGGCTCAGAGAAAAAGGAAATAAAAAACTAAACTTGCTTACCATTAAGTAATTTTACTGTCAATGTTTGCCACAGCAGGACAACTTTTGTTTTACGATATTTTGATTTTAATAGATCCATTCAAATTCAAGATTTCAAAGTCCCATATCTCGAAAACCATTGAGAATTGGATCTGGGTTTATTAGAATTTTTTTCTTGCTTTGGTCTCTACTATCACCTTTCAATGTGTAGGTTTTTTTTTATTAACACCCAGTATATTTACTTATTCATACTCATTCAAAATCTTGTAAATGGCGTATTCAAGGCAAACTGCCTACTTTTGACACCAAAAACCTAAAACTAAAAATCCTCTAATGCTCTAATTATAACAAAGCTGGACGGAATCTTAATTAACAAAATAAATGATAATCAAAATAGTTGTCGAAAGTTCAGAAGACTAAATTGGGGGAAGTGAAGCCGACAGCTTGATACCGCGAAACTCAAGGACCACTTTTATCCAAAATAATAATAATAACTAGAGAATATGAACAAATCAAGAAATATTTTATAGAGAATGAATTGTTCAGCCAAATATAAAACAAGAACCTGAAATCAGAATATTTGGAACAGGGCGAAAGGAAAGCAGCTTCAAGAGGAGGTAAGTACCAGCCAATTCATTTGCAGTAATATCGGACGAAGGCCAAAGGCATTCAGATTCAAAATGGCAATGGCTAAAAAAACTAATCTAGATAACGAGCATCGCATTGACAGTGAAAAACTTTTATAAGAAGAAGCATCAATAAATTTATAACTACCTATACGTTAATAAATTTTAAAAAATAGTAATACTTTGCATCTTTTAGACTGTACAGGTGGGCACACACTCCTGTACAGGAGTTAGAGAAAAACTGACCATGGTGTCCGGAGCTCGATTTTTAAGACAAAATTAATGGTGAAGACCGCATTTCAATTTCTTGTACCGCTTAGGAGCTACGAAAATTCTACGATTTCTAAAAGCTTCTATAACTTTTTTGTTTATGAAAATTTTTGATCTCTGTAAAAACTTCTTTAAGGCACTTTTTCAAGCAGAATTCATTGCTCTAATTTACTTTTGTCTAGAGTGTTCAATAGTTGAGATATAAACTAGAACTTTGATTTTTATATGGAATACCCTATATATTTTTTCATTTTTGAAAAGGGTATAAAATATACAAAAATATAAAATACTTGACATTTTATTCAAAAGGTTTTTGAGATAAAGAGCTTTCAAGTTTTAATTAAAATTTTAATGGTCATTGTAGCATTCAAGTAGGCTATGGATGAAGATAACTAAACAATTTAAGTTTTTGTAACATCTTGGTAGACCACTGTCAAAGTTTGACACATTGGTCGCGTTCAGACGACCACAGCAGCTGTGGCTATTATCTTAATGTGAGCCAATCACAAACGATTGCTGAGTTAGCAACTCAGCTGGTCTGAACACACGACACAATGTGTCATTTCTCTTGAATTTTAGTGTATCTATAAGGTACGCTTAGGGAGATAATTGAAAATGTATGAAAACTACGAGAAATGCGATATGTTATAATATTTATACCAACCAAAGTGCTTTTAACTTGTGAGTGTATGCGCAGCTGAAATCAAAAAAATCGAGAAATGAAATTTTTCCAATTGTAAATTTGGTTGTACTTGTCAATTAATTGTCTACTTACTTTCAGAAAGATGTAACCTATTTATTTATAAACTGACATTAGTGTCAAATAATTCTAACATATTTCTAATAAAGTCATTTTCCCACTATGAAAATATCGAAAATAATGTGCCAATTTTTTTTGACATTTCCCGTTTTTATTGATTTCAGCTGTATACAGCTACTGAAGACGGCAGTGTAACTGCCGATATACGTACTATCGAGACCTTAAAATTTCGCACTATTTTTTATAAAGTAGCAGAATTTCTCTAAATTTTAGTTTTGTAGAACAGACTCTTTTTCTCAATTTTGACACTCAAGACATTTAACCAAAAGTCAGATTGTTTGGTTATATTTTAAGAACAGCAAGATAGTAAGTAAGTGTATTAGAACTGAAATAACAGAATAAAACTAGCGACCAACCAATCTTCTAAGTTTGCGATTGTAAAACTCTTCTCTGCTTCAGAAAGACGTGATTTGGCATTGTGATGCTACAACTTTAGCATTATATTTGAAATCTGACGTTTAAAATGATTATCTTTAACAAGCCGTTAAACAATGTCATATTTACAGCGGAAAATTAAATAGTGCGAAATTTTAAGGCCGCGATAGTACCTACGGATATAAACTTTTTTATTTTATTTCTAAACCACCGACTCCTTACTAAAATTATATGTTAAAGTGTTTTATAGGAGTTGGTGAAAACGCAGAAGCAGCAATTAATTTTTACCATGAGTGGTATCCTGGTATCCTAGAAAAAGGACAATCCTTCCGAGATATTTTCTTAAAAGAAGCAATTTAATAAATTTAATAACAACAATTTAATAACAAAACTCAAAAATGATGAATCTTAAAACAGAAATAAAGAAGTTGAGGACGTCATAGTTTTGGGAATTGGAGAAATCGAAAATAACTCACGCAAGTTGAAGCAAACAACTGGCTTAACAAAATGAATTTTAAAGAAACAAAGATTCCGACCTTATCGAACAAGACAAATTCACCAATCACCATTACTTGCCCTTGAATTGGTGAAACAAAACAGTGCCGTTTATGTTTTTAGAACAAAATTGCCGACAATTTGAAAACTATGTATGAATTTATGAATTTTTTCGATTAAATTAGCTTTTATTCGTTATAATTGCGTTATATTTATTAATTAATAGAGCAATATTTTTTCATAGTTCATTGAATCTTTAAAAATATTTAGTTGCCGTCATCCATTGCCTACTTGAATGCTGCAATATAACCTTTAAATAATTCTGCATGAAAAAGTGCCTTAAAGAAGTTTTTACAGAAATAAAAAAAATTCATAAACAAAAAAGTTTTTAGAAATCGTAGAATTTTTTCTTCTGTAACTCCTAAGTGGTACAAGATATCGAAGTGCGGTCTTCACCATTAATTTTGTCTTAAAAATCGAGCTCCAGACGTCGAGGTCAGTTTTTGTCTAACTCTTCTAAAAACTTGTGTTTCCTATAAAAAGTGTCAAATGTGGCCCACCCTGTACTGAAGTAATACATATTTTTACTACTCTCAAAAGGATAGTGACATCAGTGATGAAGATTGTATTGTGGAAAACAATAAGGCAGAAATAGTTTATGAAGTGGATTCTCTGTAATGATCCTGAAGATCCACTGTCTGTTCAAGATAATGTAAACAACCTCGGAAGAAGAAAAATAGAAAAATCAGAAAGAGAGTTAGACGTAACTCATTGGGTGACAGTGAAAAACAAATGAGAAAACAGAACTGACAGAAGAAGAAAATTAGAAGAAAGAACTAGATGACTGGTTGGCAAGAAAAATAAATAAACAGGATTTAAATCCAATTAGCAGAAGTAAATCAGAAGCTAATAAAGAAAGAAAGGAAGCAAGACACTTAAAACAAATCGTCTTATAACAACTCAGAAGTTCGAGCTTGATGGGAAAGAAGGAAAAGTATAAAAAACAAACAGATGTTGATTCACTAGAAGCTAGATTATTTAATAAAATTTCTGGTTCAATTCCGGAAAAAAGAAGAAGGGATGGTTTAGGTGACATAGCTTCAGTTTTAAGTTATTCAGAAGAAAGAAAAACGAAGAAATCTATACTTTAGAGAAGTCCAAAATAGACTAAGGCAAATTTTAAAAACGAAGAAAACATTGAAGAAAAATTACGAAATTTTAAAAAGAACAAAGACGGGTACTTACTCAGATGTTTCGGAACTGAAAAAGAAATTAGAGCTATCGAGAGAAATAAACAAACAAAATATTGTAAACGTTCGCAAACTCGGCGATTACGTGGTACTCATCATCTTGGTTGTACCCAAGCATTGAGGGAAGGAAATTGATTGGTAGGGCTGTGAATACGTCTTTATAGGGAATAACTTTACTTTTGTTCTTCTACATGATATAATAAATCGGGACAGTACCAGAATTGTTCCTCAAGAGTGAAGTAAAGCACAACCCCAAAAAAGCGTATTGTAATTGACGATTGCGTGATACTCATCATCTTAGTTATATCCCCTATTGGGGATGGCGATTGTTTAGTGGGGCTGTGAACACGAACTGTTGGGGAATGACTTTACTTTTGTTCTTCTACTTAAGCTCGATCTTTTCACCTCCTGATAAAAAGAGCTCTAAAAGAGTCAAAAATGCTACCCCCACAAGAACACATACAATTAAAATCAATATCCCATAAAAAAGTAAAAATAAATCATTTGAAGAATAAATTTACGAATCACCATGGAAACCATTCATAAAAATCAAGTTATTTGCCAAATAACGTTATCGGGAACTTTATTAGGAGGTGGAAAGATCGGGCCTTAATATAATGAATCGGCACAGACCCAGAACTGTTCCTCAACAGTGAAGTAAAGGACAACCCCACAAAAGCGTATTGTAATTTTGAGGTGTCCTGGATACTAGGTTTAAACCATAATTATCTCACCTTGGACGATTTAAGTTTTGCTTTAGGTTATACCAAGTATTTTTACGTCTCCTCAACAATTTTGCTCTCGTATTTACAAACTGCTTACGTAAAATTTTTTTATCGAAGCATCAAGCGATGTTTCCGAGGACCATATCTAACGACGCTGAGATTTATATTATCTAGGTATATATTGTTCACGACATACAGCCAAAACTATCAAGAGTCCTAAGAATCGTTTTCCTATTCACTGCAGAAGGATTAACGATTATTATGTGCATTTCGGTTCCGTTAAGAATATTCATACTTGCACCGACTTGGGAAATATAAAAACTGTCGATGCAGTCTTTACAATGCATGTCGCATGTCTGATATGAATTTCCATATAAATGGGACCCTCGAACTGAAAGAAAATACGAAAATATTTTAAGATCGAACATTTTTACATCAAATGTGATTGAGAAAGATAACGATGGTGGGGCTTTGAGTGTAGTTCTTGCTGGCGATATCGTAATACGGAAAAGGAAACAAGTTTAGATCAAGCAAATGTATATTAAAGTACTTACTTGACGTTTCGCGAACTGGATTGTTCCCTCTATCAATTTGGGTTTAGCACTTAACAATAATAAAAATAATAAGTATCACAAAATCTTTTAACCGGACACTAAATCTCGCACTAAACACTTAACGTTTCACCGTCGTTCGACAGCTTCGTCAGACGAAGCTTCGACAGCTTCGACAGCTTCGTCAGACGAAGCTGTCGAATGACGGTGAATCGTTAAGTGTTTAGTGCGAGATTTAGTGTTCGGTTAAAAGATTTTGTGATACTTATTATTTTTATTATTGTTAAGTGCTAAACCCAAATTGATAGAGCGAACAATCGGTGAAACGTTAAGTGTTTAGTGCGAGATTTAGTGTCCGGTTAAAAGATTTTGTGATACAAATTTCATCGGACAAGAACCAACTTTAAATAAAAATAATAAGGGTTGTTTGCATACATAAGATATAATTTGGCTTCGTTTTTTACATCCATTTAAATCTAAAGTCCCCGCCTCACAGTTTACTGGGGGAAAACGCACCCAGTATATTTCATTTATTATTCACATTGGAATTCCCGGGCCTATAGGCCCACTGTAGGTAGCGCAATGGGGATAAGGGAAAACACACGAATCCCTCTCCTCTCAGATCACTGTGGGAAAACCACATATATGGGGGAAAAAACCCAGTATGTTTAATGAATGCTATTCAACATTTCAATCTAGCAAAACGTATTCACAAACTGCCTTAACAAAGACGGTACTGACCTTTTATTAGCAAATCTAGTTGACAATCTGTTTACTGATTGTTTATTCAGCGATATTAATGCAACAGAAACGTGTAAATGTACGTGAATAAATTATACTGCACCAACCTGAATTTTAATCCTCGTCCCGGCACTAAACAGCACGAAAACTACAACCATACTGATTCACGTATCCTTTATTTTCTTTTCTTATTGCGGCTTACGCAACATGTAAGTTTTATTAAGTTTGAACTAGATCTTTTCGAATTGTGAATCATTTTAAGTCAAAGATATCGATCGAATTACAAAACGTACTAAACCATTCCTTTTTATTGATTTAATTACCCGTCACCCAAAAAATACAACAAAACAAATTAAAGTCCAAAACGAACTAGCTAATTTTCACAGAACTTCACACAAGTAACATTGGTAGAAAAGTAGTTTTGTTAGAGGGCTTTTGGTCTAATTGAGAACTGTTAGTTTAGATTTTAGGATGGGAAAAGTCCAAGTCATTTACAAACAGCCCGCGTGTAATTTTTAAATTGTTTTTAACTTGAAGTTCTTCAGAAAAAAATTCTTAAAGGCGTACTTACCTGGTTTTGTCGTTAATAATAATAAAATTATAAAGTAATTAAAACTTCTAAAATGTTAATATATTAAAGCGAAACACATATTAAGTCTGCTTGATTTTTTTTACGGAAAATCAATTTTTTATTTTTACTTTGAAGTCCTTTGAATTGAAACAATGTCTCTAGATATTCCGATATCTCAATGAAACACTAACTGTTATTTCTTTCTTTAATTATATCGTGTGCTTATTTCAACGGAAGTAAGCTCATTACGACTTAATGAGTTTTCGTTTACTCTGAAGAAGTTTTCACAGCAAGGTCGTACGGCAAATTAATTATAATAATAACGGCGTCTCGTGCCTTAAATGAAATATTTCCACTTCGAATCATTTATCTTTCACCGCACGTGAGGCACTTTGTTAATGATTTTTTTTAATGTAGTAGTTTTTATATGTATAACAATTTCGTAATAGCCATCAGCTTTAAAACTGGCAGACTACTCTACGTTTGACAACTTCTTCAGGATTAAAAAATAAACAAAGTTGATTTTTTTAATATATTCACAACGGGATTAGTTGCTTCTTCAATAGATTTAATTATAGCATTCAATGGAGACTTCTGGACCCACGGCCAAATAATTTCTCGAAATGTTTGCTTTCTAGCAATAATTATAAAGTGCGGAGATGGAGAAGCCACGTTGTGTGTTCACCGGAAATTAGATTTCACGTGTTTACCGTTCCGTGGTGGAATTTGGAATTTGGAATATTATTCTCATTCCTTTATTGCATCGCTGAAGCCTATGGTTGTTTGCAAAGGCAATCAAACTAAACATTATCAGTTCGAGACAACGTGAAGGAAACATTTAATTTTCAAATAAGCCCAAAGGCAATCATTCGCCCTTTTAAAAAGATTCTATTTCAAGTCGAGACGTCGAGAGGGAATATCTGACATTGATATATTCGTTTTTAATTAAAATGTGATAAAATGGTTGCTCTATAATTTTAATAATTTTATAATGATTATGTGGTGATTTCAACGATGGGTTAGAAAAAGAAAGGATATGTGGAAGTGCATTGAAACTGTTCTGAGATGCAACATATATTGTTATAAACATTTACAGAAGCTATTTTTTGTAAAACGGATCAATAAACCAACATATTGAATAACTTTGTAAGAATGCACGTCATAATATCTTTAGCTTTCATTCATTGGTGTTTTATTTGTATATACATGTGATTAGCCGTCTATAAATTTTTAATATAAAGGTGCCCTTACATGAGCAATTAAAATTGCCCAATTGCCGGCAATTTCAGTCAATTTTTACATCATGGCAACATCTAGCAACATAAGGCAACACATTATACGAAATAACCTGTGAGCAACTAAAAACCAGATTAGAGTCGGCGGTGCAAAGAAAATGTATGTCTGTGATTAACTGAATTAATTAATCTAATACATTCATGAACTGTCAGATCAGCCTAACGCCGCGTTAGTAACAGACATACTTTTTCTTTACACCGCCGACTCTAAAGCTGGGTACACAGTGGCCGCACCGCACCTGTATTGCAACGTTGCAATATAGGTTCGCTGAAAATAAAAGTTAATGCACCCGTCATGCACCTCGATGCACCAATGGTTCGTTCGAGGTGCGCATTGGTACGTTCGAGGTGCATGACGGGTGCATTAACTTTTATTTTCAGCGAACCTGTATTGCAACGTTGCAATACAGATGCGGTGCGGCCAATGTGTACCCAGCTTAATCTGATTTTTAGTTGCTCACAGGTTATAATATGGAGCAACACTTTGTCAATTAATTGGTCAATATTGCCCAGTGATATGGATCAATATCCAATAATTAGGCAATGAGTGCGTACACGATAAATTCAGTGGAGCAACTGTTGCCGCAATAAATATCTTCTATTCTTTCGCTGTCGCTAAAAGTGCTTTTGTTATAATGCATTCAATAAAAAGAAAAGAAAAGAAGAAATAGACGAATTTGGATGCGAACATTTCTAGCTAGTCGAGAACACTTATCTTCAGCATTGTGAAATAAATTAAGTTTAGACGACTTCTTATTTAAAAACCTCAGAAGAATGTCCCGAAGTTATTTTGAACTAATCATGGATAAACTGGTTCCAATAATTACAAAAAGAAAAACTACCAACATGAGAGATCCGAATTCTGTGCTAATAAACTCATCGATTACAGAAAGAGACGCAAGTGTATAAAGATAGGAACAAAAATTGCTTGGTGTTTTCCAAATGTGAATGTTATTCACGTTTCCAGTTTGATTAAACCGTCGATACCATTGTAAAATTGTGTTGCGCGAAGGAATCCTACCACGCCGAGGAATTTTAGATTCTCGTCGAAGTTGGCGTTGAACGTCGATTATGGATCCCGTTTGAATGAACGTACTAACGCAAAAAAAACGTTGCTGCACGGGCCACGAATTCATGGCTACTAAAACTGCATAACATACCGAATGATTTTCGCATTATATTCTCCCCCAGATTATTTTGGTACTCACACCACAGTGCTCACAAAACCGTCAGTACCTATTGCTGGACCCTATATTATACGTTTCACTACCGTTAACTATTCATACAGTTCTTTTATTCAACATCTTGTGCGGAATCACAAGAGAGACCTCCGAAACATTTAAGAAAGTTGCCCTTATATTTTGGCAGTAAGGTGCAGCAAGAGTTTCCAAAATGTTTAAAAATAATTTAATAATTCAAAACTATTTACTACATACCTATAAACGTCGTTTTTTATTATATGCCGATTTGATCAATTTGGGTACAACCTGACCTCCAATAAATTGCAAGCGGCAAAGCTGTTTCACGAAAGTTAAAAGGAGATAGCTATATCAAAGTTCTTAAAATTATAGATTGATTGATCGGCATATATTAAAAAAATTTACGTATAGATATAGAGAATCCAATATTACAAACTTATCAATAAGTTTATTAATCTGGTAAAGCCAATATTCAACAAACAAATTTATTTGGAAAAATGCACCTCCTTGGACTTCAATACATTTGTTGTTATCAAATTGCTTCCAAAAGTATAATTTTCATTCTGCGCGCGTTGTAAAGTCACTTTGACTTCATTAATTATTTATTTATTGCTGTTAATATTCATTATTATTATAAGTTGCAGTCCTAGTTTGAGAGTACTTGACAGGATTTTCAATTTCCCTTTTATTTTCCTAGCAGAAAAACTTCTTTGCGTATCTTTTCGCCTTTTCACCCAATCGTGCCTCACAAGAAATGGACTATAAAGGGATGCGCATCTTTGTTCCAAATCCATGAGAACGGAAAATGGTCTTGGGGTGTTTTCAAACTTTGTTTGACCCAGTCCCTATCAAACAGATCCGTCCACTTGTCTTTCCTTTATGGGATGGTTTGGGTTTGAATTCCACAAATGTTCGTCTGTTTCACTTTAAACAACGTCCTTTCTTCGTCCGTGTCGGGTTGATTTGAATTTTTTTTTGTGCGTCAATTTTTCTTCTTTTTACACCGAATTCTTTGCATAGTTCTTGCTTCAAGTTTTAAGTTGATTGGCATATAGGAAAACCATTCCAGCCAGACACATAACTGATAAAGCAAAGCGTCATGCATATCCAGGATGCAACAAATAGCATGTCTACAACCTTACAATATGTTTGATGCAGCCAAAAACTGCCCCAAGAGTTCAAGAGTAGCTATGATGGGAGTAATATTGAGGGGAGCATGCAAACCCCAATTCCATTAGAAGTCAGCATGTGATAAGGGAGAGTTTTCTTGTCAAGTTTCTTCATTGCTGATATAATTAAACACGATCTTAAAGGCCGCTTTACAGTTCGCAATTTTCATTGCCGGCAATAAATAATTGCAGCAATTAAAAATTGAGCAATTTTTATTGCGGAACACTTTACAGATGGCAATGAAGATTGCTGATGAATCAAGCATCAAGTTTATAACTTACTAAAAAACAATCATTTTATTAAATTTGTTTGTGTTAGAGTAGCAATGTATTCCAACAATTGTCGCAAAAAATAAGTGCCACTTTGTGCATACTTATTGCAAGATCGGCGTTAATGGTAGAAAATCGATCTAATCGTTGTCACAGATGCTATTTATTGTTTTTATGAAGTTGGTATTTAACAAATTACCAACACATTTCCCAGAATCGCCGTTGCAATGCAAGAAAAATAGGTTCGGAGCTATTTTCTGCAATGCAATGAAAAATTGCCACAGTTGATCAAAATACAAATACTGTGAATGGGTGCAATACAAATCGCCGCAATTAATTATTGCAGGCCTTTATGTGTGACTTTTAAGCATTCTGAGTGGTCTTGGGTTCTTGCATGAGAAACAGGAGCTCTGATTCAAAATTGACCAAACTGAGAAATTCATCAAGTTCAAAGAATTCGACAAGACAAGAACGCATTACTTGATCAACCTTGATCGATTCATTAGGTACAAAGAATTCGATAGCCAATGAAAAGACGAGAAAGCGTTCCTAATGCGTTTCGATTCTTGTCCTTCGTCGATTGCAGTGGTTTTCAGTTTTGCTGTAGCATACACTAAACTTCATTAAAGTGTTCCATTGCACAGGATTTCCAAGCATCTCAAAGATGAACCTGTCAGTAGCTGACGGCGTTAATTTTAACATTTGGCACACATAGTGGTTTCAAGCTATTACATTATTTTTTTGTAAAAAAACACTTATTGTTATTAGAAGAAAAACTTAGTAGATTGTAAACAAATGTTGCGTAATTAGGAATACAATGTAATAAAGATTACGTACCCGCAGGATTCTGAAAGGACTTTCGGTCATTAAGCAGACTCCTCCCGCGTCGTCGTGCTTTGGCTTCTCCTGTTGCTTTTCTCTTGTGCAAACAGAAGTTAGCATGTTTTGCAGTTCTGTGGAGTTTCCTGGGGCGCTTCTCCTTTGAGTTAAACTACGCAGTGACGACAGTATTCTGTCCTGCAAAATATTTTACGTTTAATTTTAAGATAAAGACAAATAAACTCAGGAGTATATCAATTGTAAGAAAATTAAAAAAAACTAACAGAAACAGCATGCCAATCTTGTTTTGAGGAAAGTACCTGCTCCCATTCAATTAACTTGTATCTCGAATCTGCAGAATGAGACATTGCAACAAAATTCGCAAATTACTTGACAGTTTCTTTAACCACTCGAATTGAATGTGATAAGAGAATGTCGGCCACTATGTTGAATTAAGTTAAAAAATAATTGGGAAATTTATTTGTTAATTGTCTTATAATTGAGGATCTAATTGAATTATTGTTTGGCATGCGAAAACGATGATGACGCTTGCTTTGTTGCACGTGAGCAGCGACCATTTGTGGAGTAAATTTTATGACTGGTTAGCTTTCTAAGCTTTAATATAGAAATTCGTTTAGGTGAGTAAGTACACTTCATGAGTATAATTAATTCTTTTTTGTTACAAATATACTTTAAAATATTTTCTTCTTTTTGTTTGTGCTCATTAAAAAGTTTTTAGGTCCCTATCCTCCCTAGGCTTACAATAAATTAAAGAATCACTACAGGGTACTATACGAGATAGCAAAATGGTTAAACAAACAATTGAGTAATCGACGTGTGTAAAAGATTATATCAAATTAAATTGCACCATTAAGCTGCGTCGTCGCGTCATTTCGAATTCGGGTAAATATTGAAAGTTCGCTCATTCGTTCGCATGTTAACACTTTTCAGCTTGTGCAACAGATCACGTATTAAATGTCAATCACCGACCTTATCTACGAACCCTGATAAAACCAGAATCAAAACATCGACGACATATGGAGGTACTCGAGGCATCGTGGAAATTGTGCAATATTGCGCCCACACATTATTGCAAATTTTATTGTACTTACCATATTTCTGATATGTATAGATTGAGACTCCAAAGTTGCAGCGTTGAAGGTCGAATTATTCTTTTCAGGGTCTTCGACTGTCGGCATCACTGTTATAATAGGGGTCGCAGGGCTGATTCGATGACCGTTTTCTGCACCTCCACTTCCTCGCCAGGATCGCAACATTTCCAAGTAGTGTATTACATCTGGCATAGTCGAGGTTGAACATCTGGACTTATCCTGCAAGGACCAAAAGGATTGTCGTGAATAACAAATTCCATTGTGTGGGCTTTTCGAGAGCTTTGCTGGCAATGAATGTCTTACGCAACCCATCGTGTCGTTAAACTAAGAACTTTTTATTACTTTACCGTGTGGCGTACTTCGGTTTATTATTATGTCGTTATGAAAATAGATTTACGGGGGTAATAAATATGAATGTTTAATTAAGCAATTGAGATGAGTTTTATAACTTTAGATGGCGTTTTAGAGTTTATCTTAATACATACTTTCTAAAAGAATAACTTACGCTCAAGTATTCTATTTTCGTTCCTTTAAGTAAAAATAATTTTTACTCTGTTCATTACCACACACGAAATCTGACGACAGAAATGATGAATAAAGCACTTGGCATTGAAGACGTAATTTTATGATGTTTGTTTTCATGCCTTCATTTATCAATCAAAGATTTTTATGATAACGAAATAAGTTCACTGAAATAGCCTGAAAGCGTCGCATGTTGAAGTTTCCTTCACGTATGCGTATGTGCTGGAAGGACTTTTGCGAGTTCATCAATCATGATAGGAAACGAAGGTTTTGGGTCAGAAACTGATCCTGGCTCTTCACGACGCGACGGTTTCAATGACGCATTCTATTCGATCTTTCGCCTAATGTGACCTTCAAGTTCCAATGATAAATTTTATTCACATATATTTTATTTAATTAGCAATAAAATTAAGTGTTAGAGCTACAAACTTCAATTTTTTCTGATTTTCGTTTTTCAAACTTTCTACGTCATGACAGCAATAATGGAAGGTTTGCATCTGAAATATTTCCAATTTTTTATTCCGCAGTAGTTATTTACTGTGTATAAGATATTAATAATAATTTATACACAAGGCTGTGTGTGCGTACAGTAAGAAATCACTGTAGAGTGGCACACTCAATCATTGTTGATCATAGTGTGCTTTTCAAAATCAAGCTTTTTTTTGTTAATTACAATTGTTTAAAATTATACATCTTTTCAAATTTCAATCCCGTGCTATCAAAAACTATTACTGTTTAAAAAGTCGAGTGGAAAATGAAAAAAAGAAATTGAAAATTCGTAGTTACTCACAGATACCTTAAATCGGTTGACAGCTTCTTCACAATAAGAAAAAGAAAACGAACTGTAAACTGTAAAATATACTGTGAATGCACTGTAATAAGAACAAACAAATGATTTTGTTAGAACTTTATGTATATAATTACTTTTTATTAAAAGTAGAGGATATTGCCGTGTATCTTAGTAACTTCTTAACTATATTTAAAGAACGGGTATTAACGGCTTCAATAAAATATAATTACTTTTAACACTGTAACACTAAGACAGTTCAAATATAATGTAATTTTATTAAAAAAATTGATCAGTGGAATTTTGACCAGTGAAATTCTTGGAAGTCGTCGTCATTTTCTTGTATCCTAGTAATTTTAAATTAAATTTTACAAATGACAACGTTAACTCATGGTTTTTTTGTTACTTTACAGTGATCAAAACTTTCATAAAAATGACTATGTGAATATTTGGTTTGATTTTTAATTTTTTTATTCAACTTAATAAACTGAATATAAAATGAAAATTAAAAAAGTAAAAGTGAAAATTTTTAAATCAAAATAAGATACTTCGAAGCAACTGACCACTGAATAGTGAATAAGAAGAGAACACTGCAGACGTGTTCATTGAACGAAACATTAATTTGATTAAATGTAAAAATGACGATCGAAATAAGAAACAAATTTAAATCTTTAAAAAATGGCTATAACAACCATTATGGCAATAAAATCGAGAAACAGAAAGAAAAACGAACTGCAACAAAATATTACGTACTTAAAAAAAAACTTGTTAAAAAATTAAAGAAATAGAATCTAATCAAAAGTGAAAAAAACTAAAAACGAAAGCACAAAATAAAGCAATTATAATAACAAAAGAAAAGTAAGAAATCTATTTGGGAATTAAAGGAAAATTAAAGAAAAGAAAAACAAGAAATACATTCAGAATTAATTTGGTTTAAGAAAGACGAATAAATGAGTACAAAAGTAAAATCGGAAAAAGGTAAAATAAAGTTAAACCTAAGGAAATAAATGCATTCTTGTACAATTTTATAAAAAAGTTCGAAGAGACAAATTAAATTAGTTGGAACGAAAAGAGGAAAATCGAAAACGAAAACATAAAATGAAATAACTGCAAATTTTTAATTAAACAAAAAAATTGGAAATTAAAAAAAACTGCAAAAATCAAACTAAGAACGAAATTAATTAAAAAAATTTGAGCATAGATTCGTAAGTAAATTTTATTAAAAATCAAGAGAATTTTAAAGGGATAAAACATATGATAAATTTGAAGAAGCAGCTGTAATTTCAGTTCTGTTTTCAGATTTTTTCAATTTTTTAATTGTTTAGTTTTAGTTTCATTTTTTTTAAAAGCACTTTCGATTAACTGCTCTAGAACACTCTTAAAGTATTCTTATCTTATTTTAACCTCGTATAATAATAAGAGCTGGAGATATTCTGAGAGTGTTCTAAACTTCTAAAGAATTGCAATTAAAAAATGTAGTTTAAAAAAGACTTACAAAAGTTCTGACTGTTTATTAAAATAAGGAGGTTAATGTTTTAATTTAATTTATTTTCGACACTTTTTTGGTGTCTGAAATGTTTTAATTTTTGTTTCTCTCCAACCTAATGCAAAATGCTCTGAATATTATCAATAGATGGTGCCAAAAGGAGGAACTTAGTGTAAACCCCAAGAAAACCATCATAGTACCATTCTCGACGCACAGGAAGCTAGCTGAGTCTAAGCGGCCCAACCTTAAATGGATCGACTATACAGCTCTCCAAAGAAGTGAAATATCTAGGAGTCACCCTAAATACTAAGCTTTATTGGAAAACACATGTCGATAAGACAGTTTCAAAGGCAACGGCGTTCTTTCGGGCATGTCGTTAGCTCTTTGGTAAGACATGGGGACTGAAACCGCGAATGATTCAATGGTCATTTACAGCGGTAGTAAGACCCCTAGTTACCTACGCTTCTTTAGTGTGGTGGACGAAGACCACAGAGTGAACCACGCAAAATAGCTGCAGAAATTGCAGCGATTAGTGTGTCTGGGAATAACAGGGGCTATGAATACCACCCCAACAGCAGCTCTGGACGTTTTGCGAAATATCCCACCACTTCACCTTCAGGTGCAGAAGGAGGGCATGCAAGCTTCCTTGAGACTAACCCGGATGAGGAAAATTAAACCAGGCTGGATAGGAAGAAAATGTCCTACTGGATTAATGTTCCAGGGCAAAGGCCTGTATTCGCCTGAGATTGCTTAAAAGCTTCTACGAGTACTTCTGACAAAGAATGAAATAGAGACTATTACAGGTCTTTTCACCGGCCACTGTCCTGTGAGGTATCACCTTAAGAACATGGGCTTGGTGCAAGGCGAAATTTGCAGACTATGTATGTCGGAAACAGAAGCAGCTGAGCACATACTCTGCAAATGTAAGGCATTAACAAGATTTCGGCTTAGTCACCTAGAATAAAGTCCTTAGATAGTATAAAGTACGGCAATAGGGAAGCCATTTTATGGCTTATTATGCGCGGGAATTTTAAAATGAAAATTTTAGTTGATTTTCATGACAACGGAAAATAAACGCAATTGTCAATTTTTTAGAGCCAACCCTTTAGCACGATTAACCATTGTAAATCGATAAAAATAAACAACCGTCACAAACCACAAATGAATAAACCAGAAGCACCACGGGGCACGGACGAGTACCTTCGAGTTTCGAGCAAGCACAAATATTTTACACGTAACTCAAAACTGCAATATTTCCGTTACCTACAAAAACTACTCCATTTTTTTTCTATCAAAATTCAAAATTTTAAGCAAAAGTGTTTTAATAATCATATCTTCAACGTCTGTAGATTAATGTGGCTTATTTATTATGGTGTTTTTAATATGATTTATTTCGTATTTCTAATTCCTTTTGGGAGCTGACATTTATCAACTGCCAAAAAATCTGAAACTTCTTCGTCTCCATGACAAATATTTGTTGCAACTCAAATACACAAGTCTGCATCAAGTCTGTTTGTGTCACGTGACACAGACGCCATGTTTTGGCTAGTTTTTAAAATTTGGTCCTAAATTGTGTATTAGTAATCTAGGGACTTTAACCTAGAAAAAGTGAGTCTGACACCTGACGAGGTGATAGCAAAGCCTCTTAGGAACATTCTACACTTGGCTGATAAGGTAGGGTTCCTAAGAAGTTAACTTGGAGGGTTTGAACAAAAGATCAATATGGTCGTAGTTCTGAAATGCTTGAAAGCCTATCGATTTCTGGAATTAAAACTGACGTTTTGATTGATCAAAAGATCAATATGGTCGTAGTTCTGAAATGCTTAAAAGCCTATCGATTTCTGGAATTAAAACTGACGTTTTGATTGACAGTGACGACCAAAATTTAGTGCTCGCGACTGTACATATTTCTTTTACTTCTTGTAAGATCGCATCACTCAAGTTTATTTTCGGCCTTTCCTTCTTTTTGCTCACTGGTGTTGATTATGTTATGTTATATTTCTAGTTCTTGTTTAATATACTACCTATATAAAGCTACTTTAAGCAAAACTCAAATTTATTTCGCATTTGTTGTGTATTAATATTCTGTTCTGTTTCCTAGAATATTCTTTTTTCTTTTGGTGTAGTTTGAATTTTAAAAATAACTTTCTTGAATATCTATGCATGTGTTAGCTTTCCTTTTCTTTTATAGGTCGCTCCATACTTACTGCTAATCTAGTGATATTGCAGCCTCATCTCAATGACATTCTATAATTCCATTCCGTCATGTCATTAACACAAGCAAAAGACTTTGATGGTCTCTTTTGGATAATGTCAATAATGTGTCTCTTCTGACTTTATCATCGCCGGCATTAAAAACGAAACGAAAAGACGCAAACTCGTTTGAAAAGAACCTTACTGGTAAATAGCAAATATTATGTTAATGGATTGCTCTCAAAAGGCTGACTTTCGCTTAGTGACGAGTGCTACTTGTGGCTACGGTCTTGATAGACTGTTTCGTTTTTAGTGCTGGGCATGGTACGTCTTTACGCAACGATACATTGAACAAGAATGTGCACATGATCTTCAAATTTAACCTCTAAATTTATTTTTAAATTCTTTAGTTCTTTTCGTATTAACAGAAAGATAAAAATGAAGAAAAATGCACAAAGGATTAAGGTTTAAAATAAAATTAGAAATTTTGAAAGCGACGATCAGAATAAGAAACAAATTAAAATCTTGCTTGTAGATAAAGAAAAAGGACGAAAATGAAATCGGAAGAAAAGAAGAATGTGCTCTACCTCTTCAAATGTAATGTCGAAAAGAAAGAAAATAAAAACGAAAATGCGAAAAATAAAATTAATAAAAATAAAAGTTTTTCCTAAGCGTACATACTTATAGTTTAACTAAAGCTATTTATTGAAAAGTTACAACAGTAATGAAATAAGATTAGTATACCTAATATAGGTATACTATGAAATTAACTGAATTTATAATTTCAGTGATTGTAGTTGACTATGACCATGACCATCTATTGCACTGAATGTCATGTTATGAATTTGACAGTACCCCACATTCGAAATTAGAGTTTCATATTTTTAACTGTTTTAGATAATACATATACCTAATGTTCCATTTTGTACTGGAAACGTAAGCGTTTATCTTGCCTTCGCTTTTTCTAAATCCCTGATTTTATACGTGCCTTGTTACCAGGACGATTATGCTGGATGATTTACAGAGCAAGTGAATAGTTAATTATTTTATAATTTGTATCCTCCTTTTTTTAAGATTCAATGAAAGAGTTGGTATGTAGGTACATGGCGTTATTGAATACCTGCATTCATTTCATTTTTTAAGTTAAATATTTTTAATTTGACGGCTATTCAAATTCGATGTCAATTATATGATGCAACAATGCTTTCCAGTTCATATTTTCGGTTTCAATTTGCATCGTTGTAACTTGTTGGCCTTTGCTTCTACTGAACTAAAGTAAGAAGAACGAGTGAGAAACTTATTTAGTATTAAAAAAACATATTGTTTTAAAAAGACATAAATAAGTAATAAATTAAATAGTTGAGTTTAAGTCAAAAAATAAATTAAGTAATTACATTTGTACAGGAAAATTCCGAAACCACTTCGAGGTGCGGCCAAAAATGTAGCTTAAAAATAACTCACAATCATGTTTTACGGGGAAGAGAATTTCGCTCAAATTACACCCTCGATGGGGAATTCGAATTCATAACGACAATGATACACAAATTTCATGTGAACGAACTCTTGTTATTTCCTCGGGGAAAATCACCTAATGCGCGTTTGCACTGCCCTAGAATTCAAATTAAAATTACACACCCTCAGGTAACCCTTCAGAAAACGACGGTAATCTTTGCTGTTTCAAACTAAATAGAGTGAGTGTAAAGTTAAGTTTACTTAAATCGATTAATGGAGCTTTCGCACATAAAAAAAACGAAGGCAAACGCGCATTTAATTACGCAATTATTAAATGGACAGACGTGCGAGCGCCTTTTTAAAACAAGGAAAACAAGGACGGGGTAATTTGCATGAGCTGAGTGATTATCTGCGAAAAAGAATTTTGTATATTCATAATGTCACGAAATGTAGAGATAACATCAATTTTACTAACAAGTAGTGTTTCATAGCCTTTTAATAAAATGACTGTACACTAGTTCAGGTGATTAAGGATTGAGAAAATCACATGTTTTGAAAGCAAGCCAACAAGCCGCCTCGAGCTTACCACCTAGTCTTTTCTGATAGAGTGCATTAGATTAATTGCGTTTAGTTAATTGTTTGTTGATAAATGAAGACGCATTCTATTGATTACAGTGGTGAGGAGGCATTGACGCCCAATGTAAACACTGTAATACGATATCATTTTCTAATTTATTTTTATTTATTGTTGAAGCCGTTCTAAACTTTCTTATTTCTTGTACAAGATTTGGTTCAATTTCTATAATAAATATTTGGAACAAGAAATTTTGGGGCGGCAAATATGGTTTGAAGATAGAACATGTTCTATATTTTCAGATATTTTTGATTCAATTGACAATTTAAATTGTTCAAGAAACTGAGCCAAAGCTCGTACAAGAAATAGGGTAGTGTAAAACAGAAGTCGTATGAATCAAAACTTTTCGTGAATGCTTCTATAATTATTAATAGTTTTCGGTCCGGTTGTTTCACGCTCATGAGTAAGTGGCCTTAAACGCGTAGATAATGAAAATCGATTTTGATTGAATGAAAAAGCAATTAAGCGGTTTTATTTGTATGTAAATGTTGTGGAAATTGGGAAGAGAAAACATGTGTGGCATAAAAAATAATAACAGAAATATTTTCGTTTGCAAAAAGATGCGTATGTTTTTTAGATTGTTGATTTTGGCAGGTTGAAATCGGAAATATCAAAATCATCCTTTGAGTTTATAATTAGCACAGTGATTTTAAAGGATGACTAATATTTAAACATGAAAGGCAAAGAATCCAATCTGACGAAATAATTATTTGGTGACATTAAAAATCTTTAATTAAAAAGTTGATTTTAGTTTTCAAGTGTCTGCGTCTTTTCTTAAAGCTTTTTTCGATACGAATTATAAAGGGATACTGACATAAAATGATATGAAAAATAATTTTAATCAGTTTATAAAAAGAGTCCAAAAAGACTTTTAGTCCTGAGCGGTTCTGCGATTATGGATTGTAAGACATTTAAGACATGGCCCACAATATTTAAACAAAAAATATCTTTAAATTTTGCGCATGTAAGAAGAGTATGTACGTAGAGTGTTCAAAAAATGACTGGCCAAATTAGGTTCTATTATATCTGGTATTTAGTATCCATGTGGAAAATATTTTATTGAATTTTCTTACCGTTATAAATTTTTCTGTGTAAATGAAAAATCAATAAACGAATTCAACTTTTACAAACTTTTTATTCGCACTAGAATGGAAGGTTAATCCGACAGTCCCGTTGTCGTTCAAGGAAACTTTGTTATCAGCATTATCCCTAAATGTCTGTCATTCTAAACACGAGCGTAACTTCTAATAGTAAAAGTACCAAGAAGTTCGTTCTATGACTTCTGCGTCTCGTAATAATAAATAAATGTTTGTATTCACGATGAAGGACATAAATTAATAACCAATGATAAAAAGCATTTAATTATACTAATTATATACCTAGAAACTAATTTAAATAATTGTATTTTAGAGTTCTTTAACCTCGACGCAAAACGCAAATACAATTTTGATTGAATTTTAATTTCAACATTCACTAATTTTTTGCGTTTTGTATTTATAGACTGAAGTACTCCAGAAAAAATACGACATACAAATGAAATATCAAAGGAAAAGAACAATAATATTAATCAAATGAAAGTATAAGAGTTAAAGAAAATTAAGACAGGAATCGATAATAAGAAAAAAATTAATTAAATTGTTTCAGACGCATACAGAGGATGCACCAGAAAATAGTTTACAAGAATGTAATGGATTCAATAAGATTAAGAACGAGAAGAAGAGGATGACCCAGAAAATTATAGACGGAACAAATATGTAGTAGAAAAATCATAAAAGAAAAGAGGAAAACACCACGTGAAATGAGAACTTGGAAAATGGAAAACCAAAAGGTCATGCGAAAAACAAGAAAGAGAAGTGTCCTCCAAATAGTTCAGGTCTTCCCGTACATACTCGTAAAACATCAATTCTTGGAACATGCATTGTCTATGACTATCTTTGATTTATTCTTACAAAAGTAATAAGGAAATCGTCAGAAAGAGATCAGTACTTTATGATTCATTAATTTAGAAGAATAGCAAACGAAGTAAAGTTCTCTAATTTATGGTCTTGCAATAAAAATTATCGATGCCATAGTGGCCTGCTATAAATTATCTTGTCTGTTTGCTTTGTTCGCCGGCGCGACTCTTTTTTATGATAAAGTTATTACTTACGAATCATTTGCGGTATTTGTTCTTTGTGAACCGAATTAATTTTTATAGAGTAGGGTAGAAGTACCGGTTTTGGCCACTGCACCAGTTGTGGCCATTTTTAATTTCTCATGGTTAAAATAAAATAATCTAAAAATAAGTTGAAATATTCCCACCAAATGTTTGAAGATGTATCATTTCTAAAATATTTTAAAGTTAAATTTCAGAATCTGTGAAATGTGGGTGGCCAAAACCAGTATATTCATAAATAAAAATGTCTAGTTTTGGCCACTAATGAGACCAAAATTGGTATAGATATTTTCCAGTTTTGGCCATTAGTTATAACTGTCTGCTCACATTTTCGTTTGTACTACTACAGCATAAAGAAATTTTCTAAAGATTCCAAACAATAATATGATGGGAAAAACTGTGAAGATAAAAGATTTGCTGAAGAAAGGAAACAAAATTTTGTTTATGATAAGGACCACTTAATAAATGCATTAGATGCCATAACAAATGGAACTTCAATGCAGATTGCCTTAACAAATTTAATGATTAGACTCGTGCTTAAAGTATCTGAATGAAAAACTAAAAAATCGAAATATTTCCGAAATATTATCAATTTTTCTTACTATCTATCAAAACAACAACAATAATTTCTACACAACGCCGTGCAGAAATAAAAATTATTGTATTCAATCATTGTTGATAATAGTGTAGTACTCCTTTTTGTGTTTAATATAAATTTCTTGGAATAATAAATAATTATGTGTATAATTAACATGTGTTTTTAATGAAATGTTTTTAATGAAGTGGCCAAAACAGGAGCACAGGTGTGGCCAAAAAGTGGTGAATGAGTGGCCAAAACTGGTGAAATTAGCATTTCCAACTTTTTATTTATTTTGCAGTACCAAATAAAGTTCAATCCATTTTTTCTTAATTTGGTAATATCTTCCCAATGTATGTCTATGCTCTTTGGACGTATTTGTTTGGATATATTTTTCAACATGTGACGTAAGGACAATGGTATAGAGAAAACTTCGCTTAAAGTGGCCAAAACTGGTGCCTCTACCTTACTGTTGTAAAAACGAAATAAAAATTGGATAACTATACAAGGGAGATGGCAGGACGTAAATTGATAATAAGAAAGATAGAAAAGAGACAATTACATTGGCGTGGACATAGGCAGAGGATGGACCAGGAAAGAGCTTGCAAGAAGGTTAAGAAAAAGAAACCAAGAACGTCCTAGGGAATCACGGATAAAATAATTAGTAGAATTCAGAAAGGAAAGAGGAAAAACGTCTCACCTCATGGAATGAAACATTAGTTCAAGATAGAAGCAATGGACAATTGAAAACACAGAGTGCTATATCTAATACCGAAAGGCAAAATATGTGAGTGTTCTTTTTCTTGTTTTCACTAAGATATCCATTTTATCATTATTATTAATTTTTATAACTCTTTTCATTAAAAAAATTAAAATCAAATTACAAAATAATATTCTGATTCGAAATTCGGAGTTTATTGAGGTTCAGTTAAGGATAGGTACGTGTTAGTTCCACATAAGAAATTGAATTTTCCTATCTTCAATCCCATACCTTTATACCAAGTTTCTTGCGTTTTCGCAATTTATAAGGGTGCCGAAGATGAGGTTATGTGATGTTTGGCCCCCACCGTTTAGCCTCCACTGTTTAGCCCCCGCCGTTTCGCCCTAGGAGTTTCGCCCTCGTACCGTTTCACCCCCGACCGTTTCGCCCCCGAAAATAATAGAGAATTTTGAAAATAATACTTATTAAATAATACATATTACAAAATATTTTAAAATTCAAAATTATGGGCAATGCCTAACAAATAATCCATAACTTTCTACAATATTTTTAATTCCTGTGGAGATTATACTATATTTTTTGTAAATTGTAAACACCTAATAATAATTGTGAAATTTCATATCTGTGTAGAGACTGTTGTTTTTTTAAACTATTTATATATTGAAATATATTTGGAAATAAATTACGCTATTACTTTGGCGATCATTTAAGGTTCTGTTATACACATTCCTTATTTCAATAGAAAATTGATATCTACAATAAGAATAAAATGATATGATTTAAATTATCAACTTATCCTAAAACAAAGGTATGTAAAATAAACGTTTGTGACGACGTAACAAACACATCTTGTCACTGTTATTTAATGCAATGAAGAACATTAAAGGACTGATAATTGAAAGGACTCAATGTAATTTCTAAAATTAGCATATGTTAACTTGGGGGCGAAATGGGTCGGGGGCGAATCGGGACCAGAAGCAAAACGGTGGGGGCCAAACGGTGGAGGCGAAACGGTAAGGTCGAAACGTCCCCATCACGAAGAAGACGCAACAGCAAGTAAGTCAGTTGCAGTCGCAGCGAACAATAAACAATATCCAGCTTTTTAAAGCTTGGGACTTATAAGAGTGACAGAAAATATGAGACAAAACCTTCGCAACCTTTTATTTCAGAAAGCACTTCTTTAACAATAAAAGACTACATCTTTAAAACTGAGTCACTCGTTTTTCTACTAATTAAATTTACGAACTTGTATGGTATTAAATTGTAAATGAGAAACACAGAATCGTAAAGAATAGCTTAACAACTAATTCACCTCTTTGTGATTCACAGTAAGCATTTGTAATGAAATCAGGAATAAATAGATAAATTTAAATTGAAAGTGCTAAAGCTTGGTAAATTGAAATTTAAAAAATAAATAAATAAGCATTACAAAAACTAAAGCCAACATTCAATGACGAATCCACACCAGACACACTTCAAGATTTACAAAAAGCCACTAGAAATAACAAAGTTAAATTAAATGATTAGGATTTACTAAAAAAAAATAAATAAAACGAAAGTTTATGAATATCTTATTATTAATTAATTCATATGTCTTTACAGTACCTACAACAAATTTAATCTGTTCATTTTTTTATTGTTTAGAAAAATTTTGCTAAATTTTGGAAACAAAAGTGTAATATTAATATTATACCGGGTGTCCCTGGAGGAAAGGTCAATACTTCGTGAGGGTCTAGAGTGGGTTACTATAGAAGCGCCAAATTTAAATTATTCCCGAACGACCTAGTGGTAAAATTGCCCAATACTTAATCAATATTTATCTCAGAATCCATCAATAGAAGAATAACTTTTTATATAAAATTTTTGACTTATAATAACCCAATCTAGTTGCTTACGAAGTATTGTCCTTTCCTCCCGGGACAGCCTGTATATTATTGTAGCACTTTTCTGTACTCCTATCGTTTTATAATCTATCTGAGAGAGTTTCTGTAACCGTACTCTACTTCTTATTAAAAGTTAAAAACCCCTTAACCCCTAAACTTCGAAATACATATTTTCTTAATTTCTCTCCCCTCTTCGTTCATGAAAATCGTAGGTACCATGGTGCTCAACCAAAACGTTAGTCTTGCATGAAATGAAGTTTACAATTTTTTTTTAAAGAAAAAAATAAAGTTAAAGCAAATTGATGTAAAACTGTGATAGAATTATTAAAATATTATAAAAACGACCGAATTATAAGAGTTTAAAGTTGCGTTTTGTAACAATAGTTTTCGAGCGGCGTGATATCATTTCTACTATTCAACAAATTATGACCCTTTACATATCCTACTTCCTTTTTAATGCAAATACACACGTAATAAACAATAATCAATGTAAAATATGTGTCAAATTGAATTAATGTTAACTTTACGTAGCTGTGTAACAGAGTAACCGCGCTCAGCTATACGAATTCGTGACGTCAGAAGCGAGTCGTTCATACTTAAGACGCGACAGCTTCAAAGACACATTTCTCCATTATTTATCGATAAATGTTAAAAACTTTTTCACCAATCAGATGCTTCTGGTCTATAATTTACTATTATTAAAAAAAATATTCTATTTCGAAGATGAGGAAACTTCTCCAATGCACCATGGTACTTGTCTTTTGAATTGTGCAATGGGTCACTTATCTCGCCCCTCTCTCTCGGAACGTAATTTTTTTCTTATGTCAAATTATTACATTTTCTGTGCACCATAAAAATAAAAATTTTCACACTTTTAAACGACCTGAGTTACTGGGAGAAGTTAACCCCTCCTCAATATTATTTTTTGCAGTTTTTTATTACTTCTTTTTTCACTTTTATTTTAAATCTTTTGCGCC
The DNA here is from genome assembly GCA_958336345.1 of Dorcus parallelipipedus. NCBI lineage: Eukaryota > Metazoa > Arthropoda > Insecta > Coleoptera > Lucanidae > Dorcus > Dorcus parallelipipedus. The sequence continues at coordinate 16,101,017 of OY284480.1, read as the reverse complement.
CACCCTTTGCAAAGGAAAAAATAATAACTCCCAGTCCTACTTTTAAAAACATTTCTCAATGTTTTCCTTTTACTTTCTTATACACCATCGGTTTTATCTTTTGCATTCCTGATATAGTTCAGAAAAAAAAATTCCCCCCTCTGAGACTGTATTTTTCAAAGTATGTAGTTCTTTAATTGCATCCCGATAAATCAATTAGGCATCGGTGTCAGAAAGAAAAGAAAAGAAAATTGAAAAATATTACTGAGAAGAGGGACTAGCTTTTTTAAGTTAATTATTAGCATTACCGACTAGTTAACATGTTTTTGAATCCCCAATTCAATATTTATGCTACAGTTTTATATTTATTGAACATTATCTTCGGCGATAATTTTGAATAAAATTTCAACTTAAAAATTTGAATAAAATTTGAAACTAGAATTCTTATAGGATGTTATAAGCAATTAAAATTTTTAAAACACTCTCAATTTCATCACTTACTTGAACATTAAACCAAGTAAACTCCCGCTGCGTTCGAAATTCGACGTAAGCACACTTTTCACACACGCACAGCTCGTCGACATATGTGGTGACGCTGCAAGTGTCGGCGTCGACACTACCCTCAGCAAGTGGACGCCGACAAATTAACTCATCCTGGAACGAGACAATCGTGTAGGATGCGGATGTGAAAGCGATCGACCGTATTTCGTGAAGCTCTGGAAAATATTTTCGCAATCGAAATGTTTATTCAGGAGCCGGAAACCGATCAATATTTTTGGTTTTGTTTCAGATTTGCGGAAACCCGTGCTCGGTTTCTAACGATTTACGATGTGTCATCAGGCTCTTTAAGTATATTTACATCAAATTATTTAAAGAACTTTAAGGATATCATTTTTGTATTAGATTCCTTCGACTTTTAATCATTTTGAAAAATGACACACTTGATGGTGAATAAAATTTTTATATAAAAAAATATGAAGTAAAATAAAGTAAATTTAAAATTAAAATGTAAGGAGCTTAAGCGCCGAGGAATCTCTTAACGGTGTAACCCGGGAAAGAGTATATCATGAGGACGATGAAAGCACACAGCATGAGGAACAAGATACAGCGAATGATCTTCCATTTGTAGTGCTTGCAGACCAAGAATTTCAACAGCTTCAAGGGGTTCTTGAACCAGGAGAAGGACGTATCCGGTCGGCTGCAAATCAATTAATTTTTAATTAAATTGTAGGCTTCAGTATTGCGCAATGTTTGTCAATGTTTCTTTCACAAATCTGACCAGCAATTTCTCTCATTTAAAACAAACACTAATTATTTGTTGAGTCTACTTTTTCAGGTTCCTAGTAATAGAATTATTCTGTTATGAAATTATTCTGAAAAGTTAACTTGAAGTAATACTTAGAATCTCGTAACTTTTACTGTTGTTGCTTGTTACATACATAATTTATTTATTATAATTATAACAACATTAAGCGCCCCAATGATTCTTTTAACTACTTACTGCTTTACTAGGACCTAAGACGGACCTTACTATGTACATCTACGTATGTATAGTGATTCAAAAAAGTATTTGCACCCCTATATTATATTTATAAGTGTTTTTGAGACTTGAATTTCCTTTACACACTTTTTTTTTCAATTTTACAAAGAAGTCATCGCATATGTAGCTCATGTTTTGTTATGGAATAGGCACAATTACTGGCGCAAAAGTTGTTTAAAAAATTTCCGATTCGGTGCGAACATATAAATACTTTGTTGACTCACTATACTTATTCTGAATCGACGATCAGTAAACAAGGTTTTCATAAGACTTCCCTTCCAGATAAAAAAAAACGGGGCTTCAGAAAATTGTAAGACACCGTCTCGGTTTTAACAAACATCTTTCGCCTTCATTCACCTACGCAAACGAAGCTAATAAATACGTTTTGCCCTTGAAGATGGCCTAAAACTTTAGGGTTTAAAGCCGGAGTAATCGAACTGCCCTGAAAAGTGGATGAAATTTGGTATCTCTCGTTATTTATTGTTTGTCCGGCCCTAAAAGTTTCCCGACGATTATAACGATCTACGTGCTTAAATTGCGCAAGTATCGAGTTACGATGCCCCTTTTTGTGGTCTTCGTTAATTGCTGGAGATTTCAATAGAAAAATGTTAGATAATCAAGTGATCGAATTTAATAATGCGCAGAAGAATATGGAAATAAAATCAAAAACTTATTTCTGAATATAGCTTCGAGATGGTCTTTTGACTGTTAGGTTGTTTGGATTTAAAAAAAAATCGTCCTCCTCGTTTTGAAAACGCATTCACAACGTGCTCCAGATTTGACCTTGCAACGAAATTAACTAATCAGCCAAAGTATTATTAGTCGTTAATAATAGAAGCAAATATGACGCTCCAGAAAAAAGGCGTAATTATTTACATTACTAATTTCCCAGTAGATGTCATTAAGTATTGCTTTCATGCTGTTGCAGAGCCCACCCCCCCGCCCTTCACCACATTTCGTTCGCCTTGCACCAATCTATTACTTAAATGAATAAGGATTTTAAACTTGAAGGTTCGGGCTGTTCGTGGTTAATATTTTTTGTTATGTTTAAAAGCGCCATCTAATTTTTTAAGTTATTTCAAATTTTGCCGTCATTTTTCTGATCTTGATCTTTAATTCAAAACTCTAAACTCAGAACTTATTGTTAGCTTAAACCAATCTTCTCAAAAAAATCGTTAGTACTTAGGTTTTGGCAAAGGTTGTGGTTCATGTCTTCCCAAGCCGACAGGACTAAGTTGCGCCTCTTCCGCCGTTACCAAATGGAACTCCGCCTCCAGTTTTCCCTAAAATCAAAGATAAATCACATACCCTTTGGCCCAAATCCAAACGCAATACGTCGCTTATAATTTGATCACAATCTAAACCAAAATGGAAGCTCAAACTACAAAAATTAATGATAATGACGTACAGCGACTATGTACTGGTTTTTCTTGACATCGATTCCTCGAAAAGGCCACCATCCCCTCGTTCTTTTAATCTGGAACAAGTTTATTTTCGGAGCTGAATGTTCCAAGAGCGATAGCTTGCACGCCCTTGCTGATTTCGCCCCCCTCGGCATGCGGGTCAATTCCATTGTCAGGGAACCTAAACACGTAGGTTTGAACGGGGGCGCGAAAAAACTGAAAATATACCTAGGAAGTCATCAGGGCTGAAAGTGTCATTATCCCAAACTTGCAGCTTCAAACGACACGGGACCTTTTGCTCGGCGGCTACGATGTCGAAAGCGCGTTCCTTCCTCGTAACGACGATCTTATTCTCAGTCCTGAGGTACTTAAAGGGGAAAACGAAACGCCAGTTGAACATACCCTCCCCGGACAACGACCTGTAGTGCACGTCTGTGTGTTGGGTATCTTGAGGCCCTGTAAGCCACCTAATTACACGTTAGTTGGAGAGTTGCTTGGCGTACCCTCGCACCCCTTAACGTATATGTCGGATTTTTTCTCGCCCACGAAAAAGTCGTCCTCCTCCAGGATTACATCTTCCGTGTTCCATACGATCACACGCAGCTCATAACCCAGGGGTTCTCTCGGTGCGATGTTGACTTGCATGGGCGGGGGTAAATCAGTGCACGGGAAAACATCGACCCACAACTGGATTTTGCCCTAAACCAAAAGCACGTGGCGCACTTTGGAGGGGGTTCTAAGTTCATACCTGTTCGATTCCAGGCTTTTGCGGGTCATACAACGAGCGGGTTTCAACGTGTTCCGGGACGAGGTGACATCCAACTACTGGAATTTCCTGCCAACGATGCAAAGCGGATAACGCCAACTGCTCCATGGTATAAAACGGAAGTGGAAGCTCCCCTAAAACATCGGAAATTAAAAAAAGAATAGAAATTGGGGGTTGCTATGGACCTTTCTGCAAGGCAGGGGCGAAGGAGTAAGGACCGATATTAACGGAGTTGTTGGTATACTGTGGCTCCGGTAAATTCCCCCTTTTACAGAGTTTTTCCAAAATTTCCGACGGCTTTTTCCTACATCTCCAAGGAGTGAAACCAATTCTGGAATAATTTAAAAAATAAGGTCCGAATGCTGCATCCCAATATCTTAAATTGTAAAGTGACACTGGACTACCATTTTTTTTAATTTTAATTTTGATAGATATTGATAGAGATGAACGTACTCTGTGTATTCGTAAGGTAGGCCACAGTTAGCTCTGTGCTTGGTGTAATAGCGATTCTCTATGTCGATCTTCGTCTGTCCAATGAGATCATCTTTCGTCAGCCTATCCCAATCGTAAACCGCCACGGTGACTTCGATGTCTTGAGGAAACGTCCCGGCCATTTCGAAACACCTGAAATATTCTAAACTTGCCGTTCGTTTTCGCTTCGAAAAACCTTACCTTCCGTAAATCGGGTTTATCTGCTTTGGAACGTAATGTCCCGAGTCTTTAATGACCTGATTGCTCATGGTGATCTTCACGTAAGAATCTGCCTTGCCCGTCGAGTCTTTCGGCCTTAGCTTGATGGCCCGGACACAGTAAACTCTCACGATGAAACTCTTGGGTTCATTTGGGGGCGCATCGTGGAAGTAACCGTCCTTTAGAGGCACCCCGTTCTTGTTAACGTAATGCACACCTTTCTGCGGGGGCCAGCGGTAGATCCGGACGTTCCCCTTGAAGACCCCAGTGACGTTTCGCTCATCGACGTCTTCATCACCGGTGTACTCACCGCGTAGTATGGTGAAACTCCGCAATAGGTCTTGAAAGCCTTCAAACTCTGGCTGTTGCTCAAGTTCGTTGTTGTAAATCTGCGTGGACCGGTGATATAATTTGGGGCCCCAATTTGAGGCTTAATTAAGTACCTTGAGGCGAAAATTTTTGTTTTCGTGCTTGGAGAGTGCATCTAATCTGTCGTCGTGCTCGGTGGAACTTGGCTGAAACAACCAAAAAACGAGTTAGCTATTGGAAGGCGTTCAAGTAAATGAGGTAAACCTCGATTGATGCAAAGTATTTAGTCCACCAATCCGTGAAGTCATCTTCCATGGGGACGTCTTCCAATTCGCTTATCGAGGCTTTGGACAGGATGACGGGTGTTTTGTGGTGCTTTTTCTGCTTCCGTCGTTTGCACCAACGACGACAGCAGAAGCAACAGCCGCGCTTTTCTTTTTCTACCTTGATCGTGACTTCGTCCAGTTTCTCGCCTTGCGTATTTAGGACTTCAAGCTTTGTTTCTCCATTTTTAATTGGAACGTCCTTTACAGACTCTGTAAGTATTCAACTACCACATGATTTTGTGTGAACTAATATCTTCTAAACTTAATGGCAACAACCCGTTTTAGAAAAGAAAATCGTAATGAAGATGGATTGATTAAAAATTTATTATGACTCAGTGTTTTCATACGAGTTTGTTGACCATGTTGCTCAACATGTTTGTCTCGGTTTGTGTTTGTATATTGATACAAAAGTCTCTTGATTCGAGTACATTTGAGCAATGCTATGATAGAAAATCTAGCTTAGTGACAAACAAAATGAATTTAAGGAGTTTCCCTCTTACGAAAGGAAGATGATTTTGTCAGTTTTAAAAAGACCAAAACTCTGATAGTCTCCTTGCTTATACAGTGCGTGGTCAATAAGATCTCGATATAAAATTCGTCTGGTAAAATTCTTGTGTTATTTGTTTAAAAAAATGTTATCTGAAAGCACACTTATTAAATGAAATAGGCAAATGATGTAACAATAACAACATCTGTTTATATATTTTAATACCGCAGTCATCATTGTTACTTGTGTATTTTTTTGGCGTGATTCATCAAGTGCCATGTCGATTCTCATTTTATGTAGAGTCTGGAAAGTTCCGTTATCTAACACTCGAAAGCAAATGTGAACGATCCGTCGAGTGCGATTAGGATTTTTTCCGATAATTTGTAACCACAACAGTTCTAAAGTGCAACGCTTAATTTAATGTAAACGAAACGCGATTTAGATCGGCGATAATTTAAAGTGTTAGCGTTAAGTGGTTCCTACTCGACTACACCTTTTTAGTTTTGTTACTAATTGACTGTTGTTAATTAAAAAATGACCAACCGACTATAGAATCCATGCTATCGTATGACTTCTCTATTTTGGTCGACAGTTTCAAATCTCTTTCCTCCTTCGTCATCGGATGCACCATGAATTGATCGATGCGAGCCAGATGATTCCCCGCGTATGTAAACCGCCCAAAACTCCGATTGTCGAATAACTTGAAACAAATGGGGGGCACATATACCTCCTCAACTGGAAGATCCTACGCAAATAACTCAGATTTTTTACGACTACCGCAAGCTTACGACTAGCAGGTGTTTCTTGGGGCGCGAAAAATTCATCTCCTTCTTCAAGATGACATCAGAATCCAAAGTCACGTCGGATATTTCCACCGTGATTTTGGGCTTAGAAATACTCAGGAGATGCAACGTTTTCAATTGGCGGAGGCCCCAGAAAAGAATGTCGATTTTATACCCGATTAATTGGGGCATTATATCTTTGGGTAACTCGCTGGTTTCTGCCCTGCCGTTTTCGACATCCCCGTCAAAGGTTACCGCCGTCTAAAAAAATTGCTTGCGCTGAATTTGTTGAGGGTTGCATTTATTTGCTTACTTCTAAGTACTCTGCGCAGGCCAGAACTTCACCTTGAAGGACGTCCACGTTTTGAACTTTGTGCCATTTTAATTTGGGCGGGAATTCCGGAAGCGTGTAAGGGTCTTCACGCAGTTTCACCAGCGGAGTGATAATAGCTTGTCCTAAGTGATCATTTTGACACTGCAACAGGAAATTGTTAAGACGATGAAACGGGGGAGTTAAATCGAAATGTCATACTCGTTCGTCTTTATCGATGATCTCTACCAGAATCACAGGGGGATTCGTCTTAATAAATTCGCTCGAGCCGTAGATTACGACATTGCGGAAACTCAGGGTTTGGTTCCACACGGGATTCAACCTGCGATAGATAGTCTGACGAAAGAAAAACAATTTAAATTAAAGAAGAGAGCTTTTGGGTTCTTACAGTAGTCGAACCGCATTGACGATTTAAGATGACACGTGCGAAGAGGTCGGCCAATCCACTGGAATCGGTGGCATGGGTGAATCTACCCTGGTATATGTGTGCCCTACACTGAAAAACCTGGAACAAGCTTTTATTGAAAGTAACTCTTTTCACTTACATGCTTTTCCTGATTCAGTAGGTACGTGGGGATCGTGTTTTTTCTTAAATCGGCAGGAAAACTGCTCCCCTTTGGTAAAGTCCCGAAACAAAATTCCTTGTGCCTCCTGAGTCCGGCCCAAAGGAGTAAGTCCATTTTGCAAGCGGCCGTTGCATAATTTGCGTTCTTCAGTTTCAATGGTGTCTGTAAAGCGAGACAGAAATTGTTGGTAACGATTTTGAAGTCTCAGGAAATTTTCAAAGGATTACGTGGAAGTAGATGTGCTGAATTTTTCCGCAATTTTTTCCCTTTTCCTCCTCGATCATCGAGTATATGACGTCCTCAGTTTCAATTTGCACGGTGGCAACTTTCTTGTCGTCATATAACATGTAGATCAAGATGTCGGGCCAACAATCTTGAGGCTTAAAAAACATCACAAAAAAAATTACCTATATCCAGAACTCATCCATCACTTTGAAATGAAAGTCATCATTATACATAGGCAGACCTTACAAAAAAGTGAAACTCACTAAATAGATGCGATGACATTAACAGACCACAATTGCCATCATCTGGTAAGGAGTCAAGTAACAAAACCCGACTGGAACGCTTCCACCAGGGGGCTTATTGTCGAAACGAGGGAGAGTGTTCGTTTTGCGGAAGTGACGTCAAAATGACGTAGACTCTCGTATAAACCTATACAAACCTTTCGAGAAATGCATCATTTTGGGGAACGATCACTTCTCTCCAGTTCGAAAATAACCCTCCTGGTATATAAAGGGATCAACTGAAAAGGGGATGGGTATAGTCCTCCATGGTCCGAGGAACAGTTGTCTTAAGTACCACCTCTACAGGCTAGTTGAAATACTTTGGACAGATCTTTGGGCCCAAAAGTGCCTCAAAAGAAATACAAAGGGTAAAAAATCTATTCCTGTCAGATAGATTTGCATATTTAGAATTGCACACAAATGATCAAGATGAAAACAAATTGACCAAGGGCAACAAAATTGGGGTGCACGCTCATGAGAGCGAATCAATGAATACGATAGCTAGAGCACGTTCGGAGGTATTCGCCATAAATCCCTATGGTTTAAATAAGACGCTACAAAAAGGTGGGAAATAGAAGACAGTAAGTCATGTTGAATAAACTTTCTAAGGCAAAGACTGGCAAAGAAAACTGAGAAGCTTCATTGGCCAAAATAACTAAAGATCATTACAAGTCTCTTCATTGGCTATAAAAAATTTGAGCGTTTGGCTTTGATGGAAAAATTGATTGAAGCAATTCTGAACTTCGTAGGAAATTTGTGGTTTCTAGGAAGGTAATTACTTGAAGGGTTTGAATAGAAGATATAAGTGATGCAGACCTACAAGACCTATCGATTTTCCCACTTCGAATTAAACTTTTGCTTTACTCACATGATCGATCAAAAGATGAAGCCTTCTGTACATTTTTTGAGCTTTCCTATATGATTTCTTCTTCATCTTCAGATTGTAAATAGTTTTGGCTTGCGCTTCTATATTTTCCTGTCAAAATACGAATGTAAATCCTGCTGCATACAGAAGGGCCGATTACCAATTCCCTGATGCACAACTTATATTTTTGACGATCCAAATCAGTCACGTACGTATCCACGCTAGGCTGAACCATGTCGATGTACTTCCTACAACCAACAGCTAACCTATCCAGCGCCTCCACCAATTTCATTTCGATCAAGTCGCTCGGGATTTGACTTCTTTCATACTCGAAAAGGTGCTCCATGTCATCAAGGCGCTCCTTCTGAAAACAAACTCGTTTGGTTTGAAACACACTCTCGAAGTTTGAGGCGCCTCACAAGTTCACTGGCGATTTTCTCGATCATATTGGCGTTGTAGAAGCGCTTCCTTAAATCTGGGAATCTATTTTGGAATGAAATGCACGGAATGTCTTCGGCAAACTCGAGAAACCAGCACTGTTTATTGAGGGTTCTCGGGTGGTAGCCATCGGTGATGTTGGGCGCTCCGCCATCACCAGCGGCGAGGATGTGTTCCAACCAGGTGTTGCCAATCGAAATTTCAAAGCGAATTGGTTTGGATGAAAAGCGTTTATCGATGGCGTTCACGTTTAATATGGCCCCAAATAGTAAAACTGGCTCGTACTTCCACAACGTAAGCTAAAGCCGAAAGATCAATGATATGGTGGGTGGAAAGGAAGAGGGCGGGAGGTTACCTCATTGAAGGGCAAAAGATTTTTCCTTAAAGTAAATTTCTGGCTCACCAAGTAATCGTGCTGTAACTGGGTATGAAGGGCGATCAAGACTTTTCCAACGTACACATCTCCGAATTTGTCGGTGGTATAAAAATGGATGTAAGCAGGGCCGAAAGTCGGCAAGAAACCGTACTCTTGGTCGTTCGCAATTGAATGCAAACTCAAATATTTGATCGCGCATAAATTCGAGTTGGTGATCTTCAAGACGATTTTCACATTTTGACATAGCGGAGGGAAGAGCTCAGCTATCGTCAGCATTTCATTCCAAACGGGCGTGCATGTTTGTTTTTGGACAGACGTGCAAACCTAAATTTTTCTGGTTATGGTTCTCGAGAGAAGGTAAGTCCATTATCTTACCTTTACACCAGCAAAAGTAATTTCGATGCAACTAGTTGGCATTTCGTTCGCAATAACCTCGCGATGTTTCATGTTGGCCATGACTCCAGGGAGCTTCCTCGAAAAATCCTCGCCCTTATAGACTTTGAAAACAAACATCGCCCTTTGTCTTTCCAAGGTTAAGCCTTCGGGCAAGAGTAAATTTCTATTGTTCATAAAAAAATTAATTCTTAGCTAATAGTTTTTTGATTTGGGTACCCTTCAATTTGATCGTTGGCTTTAGGGTTGGTTACAGGAATCTTAGCCTTCTGTCCTTTAGTTGTGATCGACAAGGTGACTTTTAGGTATCCTCTTGGACCGGCGAACTCATCAGAGCGCGAGCTGATTATGGCCCATTTTTGGAAAAAAATATGTTCTGTTGGGGAAATTGAAAAAAGTTGGTTAATTTTTTTACCTAAAATTTGTTTGTAGGGGGTTGATACCTGGTTGAGTCCAAATCGTGTCTAAATCCAGAGTGACGAAGCCTAAGGTTTTCTTCCGCCTCCAGCACTTCCTGGGGCGAAAGACCTGCAAGTTTCACAAGTTCTAAACTTGGTAGATTTTAGAATTGGAGGATTTGCTACCGTTAGGGTGAGCTGCATGTCTTTGAGGGTTTGCAGATCTGTGTCGAATTCGAATACGAAATACTGAAAAATAGGTGCAAGTTACTCTCATCAGAAACAAAAAAGGTCAAAAATAAAATACAATTGAGAAACACATTTTAAATGAAGAGTTAAGGGAATAGGAAAGAATAAATGAAATAACAATGTAAGATAAGAAGAGAGACATAGCTATTGATAACGTTAACTTCTGTAAGGAATTACAAGAAGATTACACATTTCTATCGTCAAAATGAGTAAAACGATGCAAATGTCACAGAATGATCGCTTAAAAAAATTGGGAAAGAAGAGTATGAAGTAAATAAAAGAAATGTATAAATGACAAGGGTAGAAGAAGATTTGATTTTGGTGTGATCAGACAGACCTCATTGTAAAAAGGACAATCAGTACTTTTGCGAATTCCTGTGCAATGTTTGTTGTCTCCTATTCTGACATGAACGAAGGAATCCATGCTGGGCCATGCATAATGTCTTCCTTCCAAAATTGTCACGTTCACCAAGTACGACTCATGCTTCAGATGTTGCTCCAGAAAGGGGTATTTGCATTTTGTTGAGCAATGGCAGGACATAGTCGTCAGTTAAACTGTCAGTTAAAAAATTAGAGTATTTGCATGGAACAATTGATTTTACTGACGCAAAACATTTTTGGCTATTACTTCTAATAGTTTATACATTTCGTTACAAACTTTCTCGATTCAAGTGCCTTGTTTATCGTTTACAGTATCAAAAAATGAACCCACGCAAACAGATTAAGAATTTTTGTAAGTTAAAGTAATATAAATACCTCAAATTTAGACGGTTTAATCAATTCGTACTTTGTTGTGAATCAGCAAACAACCGAAGCAGATCAAGGTAAGTTCAACCTTCCTATTTTATTTTATTTTATATGTGATATACCCCAATTACAATCGGTTGAAAAAATTAAATATCATTTGTATTTCAGATGAAATTCTTTGTCGTTGCTCTCGCCATCTTCGCCGTGGCTAACGCCGTGCCCCAAACTAAATCTCTCGAAGACGACTTAAGAGAATTCCTCGACCTCATCCCCGTGGAAGAAATCAGGGCAGTCGCTCGTCGTTACCTCGCCAACGATGCCGAATTCCAGAACGTCGTGGCTTACCTCCAAGGACCTGAGTGGGCTCAACTCGTCTCCGAAGTCGGTGCCCAACCTACATGGCAGGAATTCAAAGCTTATCTGCAGGAAGCCGGTGTTGACATCGACGCCATTCTCAAGTTTATCCACGATTTGATCCAAGGAGCTCCAATCAAGGGATTACGTGTGCAACGCGGCGTCAGAGAATTCGTTGACGAAGTCCTGGCTCTCATCCCCAAGGACGAACTCGTCATCTTGCTGAACAACAAACTCCAGAACAGCGCTGATTTCCAGGAATTCTACGACAAAATCTCCGGAGATAAGGCCCACCAGCTCGCCAAGGAAGTCGCTGCTTTACCCGAAGTTCAACGCGTGGCTCAACGCTTGCGTGAATTGGGGATTGATGTTGATAAAGTAATTGCTTTGATAAAAGGTTTCCTTGGATGGGCCCGTTAAAGATTTGTACGTGTAGAAAAAAAACTAAATGATAAAATGAAAATGAAAACACGTCTCTCCTGTTACTATATGGCAATAAAATATTTCCACCCTTGTTTTACAGCATAAGATCTTGTGTTTTAATATCAGAAAGCTTTCTATTCCACTCGCGTCTTAAAGTCATTTACCCTCATATGTAGTAGAAGAATTTTAACTTGTTCATAAAAATGCAAAATAATATTTACGGGAATTAGAAGAAGTGGAACGGATCGATTTTATAAAATTTCGAAAAAAAACCTTATCTTCATCACGAGACGAATGTCAACAAAAGTTAGATGGAATGGAAAAAGTAGGTCAAACGTATTTGTTTTAAATAATAACTTGATGCGGGACTGATAACAATTCCCCTATAAAAGGTAGAAACCTTATACATTCAGTACCAGTGTTAAACCCAAAGTTAAGCAAAGGTAAGTAAAGTAAAAATTCTGTCTTATTAATTTCATACATCACAGCATTTTATTTGCTTGCTTTACCTTCCCTTGGCCATAAAAAGAAACAAAATAACATTTTCTTAGATGAAGTTCCTATTCTTCGCCTTCACAATCTTGGTTTCGACAACGGCCTCGGCACCATCAAAAAATTTGCAGTCCGACTTTGATGATCTTCTAAGTCTCCTGCCCATCGATCAAATCCGCGGTGTCACACGATGGTACCTTAACAACGACGAAGAATTCCAGGGCGTCGTTCGTTATTTAAAAAGTCCTGCTTGGGCCGAAGTCGCTGCGCAAATCGCCCAAAATCCCACCTGGCAGGAATTCAAAAACTATCTAACCGAAGCAGGCATGGACGTAAATGCCATCATCGAGTGGTTCGAAAACGCCATCGATGAGGCTACCCTCCCTAAAACCCGCGATCACGGGGTGAAGCAGTACTTAAACGAGATTATGGCTATCATCCCCGACGATAAATTACTGGCGATCATCAACGAGAAAGCCAGAGATAGTAAGGACTTTAGAGAATTTTACGAGAAAGTTTCTAGCCCCAATGCGCGCCAGCTTTTCGAAGAAGTTCGGTCATTGGATCAAATCCAGCGCGTTGCTCAAGAACTCAGAAATATGGGCGTCGATCTCGACAGGATTATCCGATTGATTTTCGTCCTTTTGGGTTGGAAACCGCAGCCTTAAATCATTTCATTTTAAAACACAATATTATTAATTATTATTTACCTGCATGTACATTAGAAATGTCCTGTCTTTAATAAAGATGCACTGAATAAATCTTATTTCAAATAAATAATGTCATTTACTTATAAATAATGATTATCAATGCAACGTTCATTTAAGAGAATTAAAAATAAACTTAATTGCAGAGCTTTATTCGCCTGAAAGCTCTTGTGTATATGCAACTTGCAATACACGAGCGTGAACTGGATTGCATATCAAATAGCCGAATCAAATCAGCTATTTCTTAATACATATCTTTTTTAGGGGAAATCCATTCGCTGGCAGTTCAACATAATAACATTTTATTAAAGCGACCTTCAATGTATACACGATAAATTTATCAGTTATGTTCTGTTTATTTCTTCTGAGAAATAAATTCTTGTTTAAGACGTTGTTTAATGTTAAATTAATTTTGTTTTTATTGTAAAATAATATTTACATAGCTTGGAATATTTTTTAATTTCGCATGTTATCTGTTAATTGCACCGAAAACTATTGTCCACATTTCATATTAAAAGCAAACACATCGTTTGTTCTATCGCAGTAACGAATCAATTCAAGATAAAATAAAATATATATTTTCTTGAAGGTTTTCTCAAGTTTATGGAATTTGTTACAGAGTGAATCGTAAACATCCCTTTTCCTTTGCTTGTTTATAAAGAGAGGTAGAAAGATTTTTCTTTCAAAAACGATTCGACCTAAAATTATTGTAACATACAGAGTGAGTCGAGAGGAGCGGAAAAGTGTTTTACACGTGCAAAAAGACGAAAGATACTAAAAGTTGCAATCCGATGTTGATTTGTTTCCAAATTTCAAACGTTTTAACAAAATACTTTTCATCTTGTCTGCTGGCACGATCAGTTATTGTGTGAGAGTGGGAAATCTCGGAATCTCACACAATGTTAAAGAGTTTGTTAAAGACGTTTTTATCAGGAATCCTATGATGGGAAATCCACTGACGATATTATTCAACCTTAGCTGTAGCGTTCCCGTTACAACTGCCATAAACAAGTACCATCTTTATGTTCCAAATTTGAGTAAAGAGTGGTATTTTTAATCACATTCAGAAAATCATATAAAATCAATCACAAACCGAGAATTAAATATTGCATCTTTCAGTGACAACACATGCAGGCCTACTTCAATTAGAGAAAATATGATGCATGCTCGTACACACCACCATAATTTTGGATTATAATACTCAATAAATAAAAAGAAAATATCGCGTCTTAATTTATCTTGTACGTATAAACTAACGGTTCTATTTATGTGTAGGAGCCCAATACTCATACATTGCTTAGATTTAATTTTTTTAGTCAAATCTTTACTTCATATTTCAATAATTTAATTATTATTAATTAATAATTTCAAAAGGAGAATACTTTATTAAATAGTAATTAAATTAAAATATTTGATGAACACTCTTTTATATGCATAAATGTGCACTGTCACAAATGGGAAATTCATTTATCGGTATTTATTTCGAATTGCAAAAATTACACGAGAATGCATCATTCTTTCAAATCTTTACGTAATAATGTGTACGCCGGGTTTGAACAAATAGCACTTCAGCTTACTAATGATTACCAAAAAAAAATTAAATCTGCAAACATGAAATCATCCGCAGGTTCAAAAGAACCTATTCAAATTGACATGTGGCCCGGACTAATTGATTAACTAACGCACATCTTGAGGATATCTCACGTCTGAATCACTCTCTGGATCTTATTGACTCATGTGGCGCTTATGTTTTGCAGCATAAAAGGTGTCAAATGTTAAATATTTACTACGCGATGAGTAATACGAGGATTTTGCACCAAATCAAATTCATTCCGGCCGCTTATACTTGTTATATGCACACAGTGAAGGCCTCATAGAAATGACTGACCTTTTGACATGGGATTTCCTATCAAACTAGCCGTTATATACTTACGTACACACTGTCAATAATAATAATAATAATAAATGTTTAAAGACCGCATTTAATTAGCCGAGGAAAGTTAATACGTAATAACAAAGATAACGAACTATTTAAAGTTTTAGTTCTTTGATTTAATTTTTTAACTGTTTAATTACTCCTACTAATTTCGTTTATTTTAAATGAAACAAAGAGTTCCCATTTTTTTATTTTGTAATTCTTCGTGTAATTTTCCATCGGGCGTTGTGTTAAACTCTCTTTCAGAATTCTTTCAGAATCTGCCACATTTAATTGGAATTATTCAAACTTGATAGTTCTATATATTATTTACTTTCTTAGAGTTCAACTGACGTAAGCAATCAAATAACTAATATAATCAGGCCTATGATGTATCATGCATGTTAAGATAACATTCAACCAGTTATGTTAACTTAACTGCACTTAACACCTCATTTAAATGCATCGACAATTTTAGTATGTTGCCATCAGTGGTTTAATGTCCTACAAATAAATAAATATCACATCATATGTAATAATTTAATCGAGCATAGAATAACACCACAAAATAAGTTATGTCACGATGTTATACATCATGTCAATTTTTGACCGTGAAAGCAGTTACATACAATAAATTCGAAGAAATTGTGTAATTATTCCCATAAGTCCGTGACAACACTCTTACCTTTAACACCAACGATATATCCTAGGCCCTAATTATATAAATAAATAACATTAGTAAAAAATTATATTTAGATTACATCGTAAGTCCACTTATACATCAAGTGTGGTTTTTGTTATCCAGCGCCTAAACTATTTAATACAATTTGCTTTCTTTTTTTTTTCTTTATAGATCATATGATTCAAATTTTGCAAAATTCAATGAGAAAATCTTTAGTTTTAATTAACACAAGAAATAAAATAAAATACACGTACCCTAATCATATATTTTTATACAATCTTTTGTATTTTGCCTCATATACATATTAGAGAAACAATTTTTTTAAAAACTTGAATATTCTCTAAAAACTTTTATACATATGAAATTCAGTACGTAGAGATTTTTTCTTAATCTTTCTATTTTATTCTCAAACCCTGTTTTGCTTCTTTTCATTTTGCGCACAGAATATTTCTGAATTTTGTGAATGTATTGAATTTGTTCGTAGAAAGAAAATGATTCTTTTAAGAAGCCGAAATTTTCCTTTGTTTCTAACCGATACATTTCTGAATTTTACAATGTTCTTAGGAGAAACTGTCCTAAGTCTAAGTACCTTGTTTACAGTCAAAGTCCGATTAGGCTGTGATATCAAAAATCAAGCCCTGCACAAACAGATTAAGATTTTTATTTTATTTAAGTTAAAACTGTATAAATACCTGAAATTTCCACGGATCAATCAATTCGAACTTTGTTGTGAATCAGCAAACAACCGAAGCAGATCAAGGTAAGTTAAACCTTCCTATTTTATTTTATTTTATATGTGATATACCCCAATTGCAATCGGTTGAAAAAATTTAATATCATTTGTATTTCAGATGAAATTCTTTGTCGTTGCTCTCGCCATCTTCGCCGTGGCTAACGCCGTGCCCCAAACTAAATCTCTCGAAGACGACTTGAGAGAATTCCTCGACCTCATCCCCGTGGAAGAAATCAGGGCAGTCGCTCGTCGTTACCTCGCCAACGATGCCGAATTCCAGAACGTCGTGACTTACCTCCAAGGACCTGAGTGGGCTCAACTCGTCTCCGAAGTCGGTGCCCAACCCACGTGGCAGGAATTCAAAGCTTACCTGCAGGAAGCCGGCGTTGACATCGACGCCATTCTCAAGTTCATCCACGATTTGATCCAAGGAGCTCCAACCAAGGGATTACGTGTGCAACGCGGCGTCAGAGAATTCGTCGACGAAGTCCTGGCTCTCATCCCCAAGGACGAACTTGTCATCTTGCTGAACAACAAACTCCAGAACAGCGCTGATTTCCAGGAATTCTACGACAAAATCTCCGGAGATAAGGCCCACCAGCTCGTCAAGGAAGTCGCTGCTTTGCCCGAAGTTCAACGCGTAGCTCAACGCTTGCGTGAATTGGGGATTGATGTCGATAAGGTGATTGCTTTGATAAAAGGTTTCCTTGGATGGGCCCGTTAAATCTTTACACTTATTGAAGGAAATAAATACATATATTAGAGCATGAAATTTGGCATTTTAATTTTAGCCCCAAGTTAACAAATACCTTCATGTCTTTTCTGTTGAGGTTAGTCGTCGGCTACACGACAAATTTCGACGAAGTATAACAAAGCACTACAAAGTGATAAGTTCCGAAAAGAGGTAAAAAACGAATTCGAAAATGATTCTTTAAAAATGAAAAGCAAATGAGCACCCAAAGAAGATTTTTTTGTTTAGTTTTCGTGAACTGATTCCTTCATTTCACATATGCAATTTTTTCTAGGACATTTCGTATCTTTCTCCTGATGACAAATAGCTCTACACCTTCCGTTAACGAGCAAGAAACGAATGAAATCACACATTAAAATCTGTTACATTTCCGCGTTTTCCATCTGCTTACACATGATTCATCTAATCCTCTAACACACAAGAAGGCAACGATTACTCACATGACGCCAGTAATTTCTTACGCCCAACGAACATTAATTTGCGTGTTCCGATCTTATTAATTCAATTGGACCAATTCTTCAGCGTCGGTTTTAGATTGGCGGGATTCCACAGCGTGCTTTGAGGAACGTCAGCAACGTGGGTTCTTTTTTGGTGCTTGCATCTTCATCTACTATTGTACTTTCCTTTTTCGTTTATTAATAGCCAAGCCGCAAAAAACGTGCCGCAAATTAATTAATTTATTGTCGGTCAAGTTAGTAATTCATATCAAGCCCACGCACGTCTTACTCATACCAATGATTGTTAAACGATGTATGACATTGGGGTAGGCCCGTTATTATCGTTATCTTTAGTTCCAAAAAAGAACCGTTCGCTCTTTGTTTCAAATTGGAAACTAATTTGATTTGATTACGAAATTACTGAATTTTGAAAATGAATGTTTGGAGAAACATGTTAGAATCGGAACTTAATTAAGTTATAAACTTCTGCGTTTAACTGTTTTGATTTCCTAAGAGAAACAACTTCCTTTTGCGGTTGTCGTGTGTACCTTTGGGAAATTCGCCCCCGCGGTCTTACGCACTTTCGTGATTCCTTAATCGGACTTTGAACCAGGTCGATTATCACTTCCTTCCTCTGTGAAACAAGTTTTGGCAGTGCGGGATTTACTCATCGGCTTAAGTTGACGTCAGATTAATTTCGTATTTCGGAATTCAATCAACGTCACGTTCCACATACACACAATTTCGGTTTCTTTGATAATTATGTTTCTCTATATTTTTACAAGTTTTATTTGGATTACCTACTTTTTAATTTCGTATAACTTATTACGTATTTGCTTTGTAAATATTAGTTAATACAAAGTCATGATCACTTATAATTATAAGCTGCAATAGTATTTTGATAGTTGTAGGTAAACGCCTCTGAAAAACATTTCCCTGCATTACGACAATGCAGGGAAATACGGGCCACCATTTTTTTATGAAGTCCATTACCTGAAACCGAGTGAAAGGGACCAATGAAAATGAATGAAACAGCACAAGTGATTTACGTCCAGGCATTGTTAATATGTCCAACGAATGAGCTAACATGATGACTTGATGACCTAGCATCATCGCATAAATTTCACCTTGAAGTAAATAAAACTAAGGTAACTAGAAAATATGAGTGTGAATATACATTTTCCGAACTTTCTTTTATTTAAATTTTTAATTTGATTTAACTAACTGCAAACGTTTTATATGTATTTCAATTTATGTAATTGTACTTACATCTTGACAATAAGCAAGGATTTTTTTTTTGGTTCATATTGCAATTTGAATCGGCGTTTGCTACTGGAAGGCCAGCACCAACATAATAAGGTACGAAGGAATTTCTGCCTTTATTAACAAAAAATAAATTAATCTGGTTTGCCTCGTCCGTGAGCAACACTTACAACAGACAGATAATAATGGAAAAGGTTGTCCACTTATTCAAAAAAACAAGATTTGACTAACGCTTATTATTGAGATGTTGAAATGAAGGAGCAATTAAGTAAGCGAAAAGTAATAAATGATTTGGGTCAGGCTGGCCAATAACAGGAAATCGATTTGAAACACATCCTGCTCTACAATAACACAAATTGACCAAATACTTGCGGTGTGTTTTTGTGCCAGTCACTAATTACTCAGACGGGTGAAATTTAGGGCGTTTCATCCACATGTGCCCACTCATACCACAGGACGCAAAACGAAAAATTGCATTAAATTGACCGCAGAGCCGAAGATATCATCATCACCATCTACCAATAACCTGTCGGTCGTCGGTATGTGCGTGTGAAACGGTCAATTTTCTGGAGTTCCTTCTGGATTAATCACGCCTGGGTGCACAAGGAATGCACAGGTTCAAAACGTGAATCATTACATGCCGATGGCCCAAGAAATTAATTTAAGAAGAGCCAGCAAAAGAATGTACCCAAACAATGATTTAATGATTTATTTCCTCGTAAGGAATGCAACGAAATCGTAAATATAAATCTTAGGACTTCTAACAATTTTTTTAATAACAGATTTTATACAGTTAATTATGCATGTGTTTGTTTGTAATCATGTTGTATTTACAACCTGTTTGACCGGAACCAAATTTAATTTATTGCAACTACGCGATCCCAAGTTCAACCTTATCTTATCTGCGCTGCTCGAAAGAAAAACAAGCGTGAGAATCAACATTATATTTTTCGTTTTATACTTGTATAAAATATTAAATTAGTCCGTATAGATAAAAATTAATAATACACTGAGTTCTGGATACTTTCAGGGTCACTTTGCGCACACGACTCTGGACGAGACATCTTATCCCTCTTTAACCGACCGTCAGTGATACTGATAAATAGAGCAGTTGTTGTTCGTGAAATGTCCTTTTTTTTGCTCTTGAAGTTGAAAATTGCACATTGGTTACTATAATAAATGTTCATCATTTAATGGGGTTTTCGCGGGCCATGCACCCACACTGTGTGTGGCTTTCTGCTTCAGAAGTCAGCAATTTCCGGGTGTCCAGTGATGGATTCGTTACGAAGAAAGCGAATTTTACTTTTGTCGTTGGTCCCACTGGGGCACATTGCTCGTTCGTACTTCTACAGGTGCCTGTCATGTCATCACATCTGTAAAGATTTTTTTTTTAATCAATCGTATTTAGTTATTACAAAATGGACAAAATGAAAATGTTTTCTTAAAATAACCTTTCGCGATATGGATTTGCACATTTCTCAATTCGTTTCAGTACATTCACTTCTTTGCAAAAAAAATCTATAAACTGTCCTGCAATTTATTAAAATTGTAATAAACAATTTCACAGAATAATTTAGATTTAACGCGGTTAATTATAATTAGATTCCGCATAACTCTGCCGATAAACACCGCTTAATGTTAGTCGTCGATTTGCGAGAAAGTTCTTTTTGTCAGCTTCGCAATCAGCGAGGACAACTTTTTCAGATTTAACTATCTACTACCACCAGCCACAGAATGCAGGTAATTGTGCGTGTATTTGCAGAACGATTATCGAGTTCGCGACCGACCTTATTAGCACCAGTCAAGGTTAGCGTTATATTTTCAAAGATACGGTTCTTAGAAAAGTCTTCACTGATTCGCTTGTTCAATTCTCAAGAACGACTTTAACTCTAATAATACCTAATTATTGTCAACAATATTTCAAAAAAAAATGTTTTATCTCAATTACTTCGAATTATTTCATAAAAATAAACGAATTCGAAATCTGTGTTCTAAATATGCTCAACATTATTCACATTATAAATAAACTATGACATAAACACGTGCTTGCAATCGCAGTTACATAAATGTTGTAATAAAATTTGCAACAAACGGCTATTAACGATAAGAATGGTAATTGAAAATTCTTCTCGGCCATGGAGTTATGATTACAGCTCGGAACTGTTCTGACAATCTTAAAAAGTATTAGATTTTTGCGAAGATGCGGCAATCGAGTGCACACGTTAAATCTAATAAAATACAGTTTGCGATTGAATTTTTGCCGACTTTTAGAAATACTAGTCTCAACTACGAGATAACGATTACGAGGAAAAAGTAACTAATGCAGACCAGCGGAAGTGAGGCTCCCAATTAAATGAAATATATGTGACATATTGCAGTGCGATAGTTTTAAGCTTCGTCGCAAAAAAAGAAATAAGATCACAGCAAATTTCACGAGCATCACACGGGGGAATATTAAATCGGTTTACATTTTAGGATAAATTAATTCATTGGTATTTTATGGCATCTTTTGTATTCTAATTTATAATAAAAGGTAGCTATTATGGGAAAGCAATAATATGAGTCAAACATAAAATAATATTGCAATATACCAATTAAAAAGTTTAAAATTAAATCATAAATTAAATTAAATTTAAATCATAGAACGCCCATGCCCGTCCGGAATGTACCGATCTTTAGTTATGATAATGCCAAATGAACAATACTTATTTATTTTTTATAAATATTTTTCGAAGTCGCCACAAGTCCATTTATCAGCCGCGAAATTTAAATAGTGAATTTTTTTTTGTATGCCGAGGAGGAAAGTTTGAATTCAATAACGGGAGCAGTCATTTCCATCACAGTTTAAACTTTATTTTTTAATTAAAATTGTTCACAAAAAAAGGATATCAGGATTTTTCTATTATTTGTAGAATAAAGACGGTTTCAAAACTTAACCCCACTATACTACCAAATATTATCATATATTTCTACTGTAGCTCTTCCGAAACTAAAGGAAACCAAATGGAAGACAAATTGAAGGCAAGCAGATGATAAACTCTTCATAGGGACAGAGCCATCTTGTAAAAGCTCAAACGATGATACCGAAACAGAGCTAGGTGAATAAAACGAAGAATATTATTTTACTTCAATGTTTTCAATGAAAACTACAAATATTTGAAGAAAAATTAAATTCTACATAATTCTGCCTGTAACATAGTAAAAATTTTAATAAAAGGAATTGTGTAATGATTTGTAATTGAAATTTTCCACGCATTTAAGCTCTAAAAGAAACTCTAACAGAAGTAAAAGCATTTGCTTCGTTTTATGCATTTGGTTCAGAGATACTTCAGAGGTTTACTCCTCGGACTTACTCTCCAATATCAATTCGTCAGAGTGAAACTAAAAAGAATTACTAATTTTGATGAAAAATTACAATAAAGACGAAGATGAAGAAAATGTTTAGGGAGAGAGTTTTGTCAGATTGTGTTAAAAACCTTTCATATTTTCTCACTTTGGGAGCTCAAGAGGGATTGATCCACTCTACACCAGCAGGAAAGAAAGAAAAATCATCACAAATGATCAGTGTATGTGGAAATGAATTACATCAAAACGACTTTGAAAGAAAAATTAAGACCAGTATCAGAGCATGTAACCTACTGTAGTTTCGTTAGACATCACCAGACTTTCAGTGATATTTTTGCAGCAAAGATTAAGATTCGGTAAAAAAGAAACAACTTTCTGTAAACAAGGCCCGCTTAATCAATTCTGTGATTTGCAAGCAAAGGAAGTAATATAGGCAGCAACAGAAGGAAGTAAATAAGAGAAATGAGTGAGAGGAAGCAAAAGAAACTTTTATGTGAGAAGATTATGAAAAGAAATACCTATCAAGATGATTCAAAAACGAAGATAAAGAAAGCTAATAGCGAATATGAAAAGAAAGACGATGATGTACGGGAAGACACAAGAATTTATTCATAAAAAGCGAAATGAATGGAACATGATAAAACGGGTATAAAAGAATTTATTACGTCTAGTTACGAGTATATACACATTACACGGTTCGAACTGTTACCAGGTGTAAAAATGATAAAAAGAAAAAGAAAAAATCGAACCTCACATGAAAATTGAAGATGAAATTACTAATTAGTTTGAAGATATAAACATGTTCGAAAAAATTTCTTGATGTTAAAAAATCTAAAAGAAAATAAAAGAATTTATACTTCATTTTTTTCTTATACGTCGATCTGATAAATCTGACTTAAGAATACAATGTGACCTGTGATTGCGAGGGGCAAAGCTGAAAGAAGATAGCTGGATAAAAGTTCTTAAAATTATCGATCGATCAGCATATACCTAATAAAAAAAATGACTTGTAGATAATTTGAAAAGTCTGTATGAAATTGGCAATTTAGTAGCAATAAACAGAACGCAGTTTAATAAAGGCAAAACCTAATGAAACCGAAACAAAAGCATGACTGTTTTGTGAGAGAATTTTGTCAGGTTGTATACAGAGTACCTTTGATTAAAGCTGTGTGAAAGAAATAGGGTTCGGTCAGAATTGAATTAGCGCAAAAAATTTGTGCAAATCGGCACTGCAGATTGGCCGTGTACTTAATTTATATTAACGTGTGTCCAACAATTATTGTAGTCCTGGGTGGCTGTAGAGTCAAACATTTTTAACTAATTATTGTTTTAAATGACATTAAAGCATTAAATACGTAAAGAAACATTTATTTGTTGTCTAACAGTCAACATTTGAGACTTCAATTGTTGGACGCATGATATATGTATATATGTATACATCCAGAGAATAAAAGAGGCGAAATTGAAACTAAATCCTGCCAAATGTGAATTATTCTAAAAAGAAGTGAAACATCTTGAACACGTCATATCAGAAGCAGGAGTCGCAACGGATCCAGACAAATCTTCAGTTAAGAACTGGTCACCACCAAAAAATGTGCATGAATTGCGAAGTTGTCTAGGATTATGCACATATTATAGCCAATCAAATGGGATTCCAATCAGGGAACCAGGTGTGGCTGTACAACTCCAGAAGGACGTGGTGTGGATTATGTCCCAAACTGCAGGCGTCTTGAGACGGACCCTACGAAGTAATCAAAAGAATTAATGACGTGGTGTCACATACGGAAGCTACCCCGTGGGAAAATGAAAGTGATCAACATAGACCGTTGGCTCCATATTCTGCTCGGGACGAACAGAATTAAGGAGGGGGTAGTGTTACATTCTGTGAAGTAAATTCTATTTTCTGGTCGCGCCACCTATTATGCAGACAAGATTCTACTGTATTCCAGACTCGCACCGAATGGTAGTAGAATTTACTGGAATATTCTATCTTTGTCCGCCGCTATTCCAGAATAGCGTGACTTGCTATATTACCCTTAGGCAGCGGGATATTTAAATCAGTTTTATTTGGAAAGCGATATGTGTGTAGTAGCAAGCAAATTAATATAACGATTAAGTGTTATTTTATTAGATAAGTGTACAGCTCGATATTATTGTGCTTTCGTTGTATTAAATGATCGTAGACATGAAAGTGTTTTTAAAATAAACAACGATTAGAATTTGTGAACCCCGAAGTCGTAACAATATTTAAATCCTCGAATCATTTGCAGGCCTAAATTTAAATTTAAACAGAATTTGTTAGGTAAAGTAAATTATTAGTTCAACTAAATTATTTTATTTAATTAATTGTTGTACATTATATCAAGATTACATGTGAACAGTAAATCCGCAATTGTCTCCGGATTCAAGAGAGACATATTTAAGTGAGCACATTTAGAAGGTGTTTATAAAAAAACAAGTGAATACAATTACTAAGAAACAAAAGAAATAGTTTGTGATCATCCATACATACAGAAATTAAGAAAAAAATGCTTAATTTTGATCTCTAACTACCCTTTCAATCTCCTTCATACGTTATGGCGTTATGAGACACTCCGTATAATAATCAGTTTACAAAATAAATATTTCGCCTTTTATATTACAGAACATTTTCAGATTTTGTTTTATATAAAATTACAATTTTCGGTTTTTCACATCCTGGCTTGGAATCAATAAAATTTGCCATAGACTTTTCACAATTTTTATTGATTTTTTTTTTTTTTAGAACCAGTGTTAAATGTAGTTTTCCTTTACGATAAATCACAACCGGATAAAAATATACGAACCTCATCACTAAGACCCTGACATTCTTCTCTAGCCATCGGAATGGCTTTTAATTGCACGTTTGAAATTATAAGACGCCATTCTAAACCACAAATTAAAATTCAGCGTAACTACACTTAAAATTGCTAAAATTCCCCCGCCGATTATAATCAAAAGTTTGTCTGATTTATTTTTATTTCACGGTAAACCAAAAAATGCATAATCCAAAATTTTATTTTTATTCGTTGTCTTGTTGACAATCTTCTGAACCCACCAGAATCGATTCTAATTTCACATTTATAACAATTAAAATTCTCATCGTTGTAAACCACAAATTAAAATGTCCAGCAAATGACACACCTTTCGGTTTTTCTCCTTCTCTAAATTTCCACGAGTCATTTACATCAGACACGAGGATTTCATTTTCACCTCAATGTTTATTTTTAGAAAATCATTTGCGTCAGTCGAGAGACCTATAAAATGAAAATGCATGTGAATCTAGATGTGAAAGTCTCACCTGTTCAGTATGACGTGAGATGGGTAGACGATGTCGTGCGGGCCGACTTCCACCAAAGAGGAAATTCGGAGTGATTTGCGTTGAGGCTCCCCACATTTGAAACTGTACGAATTCTTGGCAGTTTCGTTCAGCAACTCGAGCAAATCATCGCCGTCGGTTGGTGCGAACGTGAATCCGATTACGACGATCATCAGCTGAATAATGGGGCGCATAATTAATTGGTGGGCGAATTCGTTCGTCCTTCGAACAGCAAACACGCCGGCGATTGTATCACTCTTAAAGAAACATTTTCTATTTTTAAGTTCGCGTTAAGCACCTAGGTAGATGGTGTACACGTTGCAAGTTAATCATGCTCACTGGGTCCCGTGTATTCCGCCTTACCGGTTTTATTCATCAACCATTTCAGGTGATGAAAACGAAAACAGAAAAAAGCCTCAAACGTGTAAACATCGGTGGACGCGAATTGCTAAATTCATTAGGAAATCACGACTGGGAAAGATTACTTTTTACGGCCACGATAAACAACAATAATTATTGCACAAGGACACAAGTAGTAATTGCACCTTTAGTACTATAACATTCTCACAAGTCCAAAAATTAGAGAAAGCAGGCGCCTTTAATCGTGAACTCTAATTTTTCTTATTTAAGTTCACACCGTCTTTCTAAACTTTATTTTATTTGAAAGAATTTGTGGAAAATTTTTGATTTTTTACGTTCGTGGAATAACTGTTTCAGTTTCATTACAGACTTCATGATCACTTTTTTCTAAAACGTGTTGTTTTCCCAGGCCACTCTCATTGTAATCGATTTCTTCTTTTACAGTTATTTTGAAATTGTTCTTGTTTTTATTCCATTCTTTACACAGGAAATATTTTCTGGGCTTCCGATTTTCCATGGACTCTCATAATAACTTGTTTTCGGTGATTTTCATCGATTCTGCAAGAAAAATACAGGGAAATTGAAGCAGTACAAGAAAATAACTAAAAACGAAAGCAATTTCTATTTATACGTATTATCACTTGCTTTAAATTAAACGAGTTCCATTATAATACATAACAGTGTTGTTAAAAGTCCTTTGCTGTTAATTAAAAACAACCTATGTGCATTACAGAGAACATTGGCCCTAATACTGTGCCTTGAGGAATTCCATTTACTAAAATACTTGTACACAGAACTTAAAATATTTTCTAATCGAATTTTTGCATTTTAAGGAATATATAAATATTTGTACAATTATTTAAAATTATAGATAATTATAGCGTAAGTATTTGTTCATTTGAGGCCAAATGAAAGCAAGCATAAGAATAAAATATTTATATTTCACATTTTATATACACATAAAATATATTTAAAAGATCTATATTATAAAAATAATAAATAATTGTTTATGAATCACACACGGTTTCTCTACAGTATCACTTTGTTTGAACGTATGCACAATAATTCAAACCGATGTCCTCCTTTTGAATGATTGCCAATAATAATAATGTTCACAAAGTGCCCCAATTTCTTTGTCATTACTGTTAAATGTGCAGCTCAAAGACCCTTACATTTGGTATTATTTCTTATATGTAGTTAAAGTCAATGTGTACTCATTTAATCCAATTCTCTGTCTTCTCACATCCGCACTGAAGATGATTCTCAACTTCAAGGCTCTGTATATTCATAATATTCAGCGGTGCATTATTCACGATAAAAGCGATTTTTACTTTTTCCGTTGATCCCACAGGGGCGCATAGTTTGTCCAATTCTCTGCAGACGCCCGTCATATCATCACATCTGAAAAGCGAAAAGAAGTTGATGGCCCACAAAATCATTTATTGACAAAATTTATTATTAAATTTAAATAAAAATGAAATTTAATGGTAATAAAATAATTCGAAAGTAAATTAATTTGCTACTAATACTATAGACAGTGATAGAGGGAGAGTAAAAAGGAGCGCGGATTACAATCTTATAAATCAATATAATCCAAATTTGCATACACTTAGAAATGGAGCTTTCAAAATTGAAAATAATCAAGATAATAAACAACATAATAAATTCTGTTTGTTAATAGGAAATTCCTTATGGCGAAAAAAAAATGAACGGCATGTTTCCTATGAAAGAACATTACGCAAGGAGTATTCAAGATTAAAAAACTTTACGCAAACGATAGCAATAAACCACAGAGTTCAACAAATACAAACGAAACTGAAAACTCTAAACTATGAAAACAGCTGTCAAACCATAGCGAAACGTTAAGTGGTAGTGCGCATATTCAGTGTTCGTTTTAAAGAATTTGTGATACAAGTTTCATCGGACGAGAACCTGCTTTCATTATGAAAAGAGAATAACTAAAAGAATTAGAAACATCTAAAATTACAAGAAGAGATAGAAAAGTGGGATCAAAGGGCGTAGATCATATAGGATCCCAAGGTGGGCGCTGAGGACTTCTAAGGGGGGCGGTAGCGGATTCAGAGGCAGAAGGCGGTCTTTGGATCAGTGGTGAAATTAATAATACCTAAATACTTTAAAATTAATAATGTTCCTGATTTTGAAGTTGGTGTAAATAATGAATTTAAAAATGACAAAAATTAATTACCACAATAAAAATGGAAACCAGAGAAACCAGTTGAATAGGCAATGATAGGAATTTTTTTTAAAAAAATGCAACATTCGAAGAGAATCAGGTAACACTAACAGGACAGGACAGAGAAAATTGAAAAGAAAGTAACGTAAAGACAAGGATGATAGAAACAAATTAAAGAATAGATAAAGTATAGTACAGAAGTAAACACGAGAGAGAAAGTATTCAACGAGAAGTCAGGACCCACAGCAGAATCACAAAAAGAAGAAATGGAAAGAAGTAAGAGTGAAGGGAAAGCAAGTGGAAAAAGCCGTGAAATGATTAAATACCTAGAGGTGAGCAATACAAATTTTAAAAAAATTACATTGGAGAAAATATTGCCCAGAGTAATTTAATTGAAGAGGCATCGGATTCAACGGGAACCAAGTTCAGTAAAACCTTAAAAAAGTCGTTTTTCAAATAAAGATGAAGCAGCTAATTTATATGACAGAGAACTGAGATCAAGTGATGAACTGAGTTCGTTTGAACTGGAGTTTAAAGAACTAGAAGAAACAAAAAATCTGAAAAAAAAAGAAAACTAAAGAAAGCAAACGTGAGTTGGATGGCGGAAAGGAAATAACGAAATAAAATACTTCAGTGAAAACAACAAAGAAGCAGAAAATTTGTACAGTCTCTAGCCCTAGAATTAGGACAACCTTGCTAAATTGCTCTTTTTATATTTTGTTTAATATTAATTTTGTTTTACTAATTAGAATTTCCCAGACTTCAATGTGACTGAAAGGTATATAGCATTGCACCAAGGAAGAACTAAAAAGAAATATAATATTGAAGACAAATAGGAAATAAATAACCATGAACAATTGCTGTTGAAATTAAAGAGAAGGGACGTGTTATTAATTGACAAATTTTGATAATTAAAGTCACTCACTGATGGTCCTAATTCAATGGCCAAAGACGATATAAAACGTGAAGTGCAGGAGAAAACAACTTACCAGGTGGGATGCTGAAACGAGACGGAGAACTGTTAAACTATTGATGGGAATAGATGATAAGAATCTGAAAAAAGGAAAAATTCCGTGAGACTAGAGCAACCCATGCCCCATCTTTAAGAAAAGAGACTGCGAGAAGAGCGTTGTTGGACGTTATTTGTAAAGTTTTAACAAGAATCCTAAGAAATAGCTTAAACTACCATCAGGATCAACAAGTAGAGGAGTACTAAACAAGATAACTAGATCTTTATGATAAAACAATTGCAAACTATGGACCGAACAGGAAAATGAAAAAATACATACTGGAAGAAACCAAGAAGCTTTTGTTGATTCAAACGTTCTTTCTTTCTAAAGAAACAAAGAGGAGAAATAGATAACCTTGAACAAAATTACACGAGACATCTCCTGGATTCTTTCTTCTACTAGAGATTAGGCGAAGATCTTTTGGTTATCAGAAACTAAGAAAACCAAAAATACCCAAAAATTAAAGGCAAGTTCCTTGGGTGTCCTTTACTTTTGACTTTTCAAACGTTCTTTCTTTCTAAAGAAATAAAGATGAGTAATAGAGAAACTTTGTGAAAATTACATCTTCTGCGTTGCTTCTTCTGCGGTACAAGCATAGAATTAGCAAAATCTTTTTTCGTCTCCAATTGAAACATTGGCAGAAGCCAAGTACTTAAATCAATAATGCCGAAGAATTAAAGGTAATTCTTTTATAATTCTTTATTTATTGACATTCCTTGTTTTTCCAGTTTTTTTTAAGTAAACTAAATTGTGGATTTTAGAATCAACTTGAGTCCTAAATACGTTCACGTGAGAAACATCACATGTGCCTCCAAACGGATTTAATTTTAGTTTCAATATCAATATTTACTTATGTAATACTGTTTGCGTCACGCAAATATTGTAAATATATGATTTAGGTGTGAGTGAAAGTTGAAATTTCTCACCTATTCAGTATGACGTGCGTTGGACTGAAGGTATCGTGCGTTCGCGATTCCACCAAAGACGAAATTCTGACAGCCCTGCGTTGTGGTTCTCCACAAGTAAAACCGATGGATGTTTTGAGTGTATTCGACAACAGTTCTTGGGTGTCATCCGCAGATGTTAAAGTGAATCCGATTACGACGATCACCAGCTTGATCAGATTCATAATTAAAAGTCTCTATCTCCTCCTCGATATACACACCGCAGGATAACCATGCTGACTGATCCCAGGTATTCCGTGTTACCGGTTTTATGCAGCAATCTTATTCATTAACCGTTTCAAATGACGGTGGTCAGTTTTTTAGCAAGTACGAATTTTATTACGCTTACAAACTTCTTGTTTTTCGTTTCTCATCTGCGCTCGCGTACAAACCTAAATGTTAAAAATGCTACTTAAAAAAAAAAGATTTTTCCAATGTTGTAATAATACTTTATGCTGTTTTGATGTCATGGACTTTTGTTTTCAATGAAGTAGGATTGTTCGGTCGTGTCATCACTGATGTTTTTTCGATGGTTTTACAACAAAATTGGATTTTCTGCACCTAATTTGCAGTCCCATTTTCTATGTTAACAACAAAATCAAACGTCAGAAACTCTGCAATTGTAAACAACACGTGAGTCAGGTAATATGTGTATTAATCACGCAATGATTTCCGTGTGTAGCAGAAATGAACTTTATTTTAATGATTGACACTGACTGTGTACGTTGGCACTCGAACACATTCCGAAGGTGTTTTATACATATTTAGCCGACTCGTTTGCAACCTGTAGATTCGCGATTTTAGCCGGTTTTGTTTACCATTGACCACTGCATTTGTCGATTCCGAGAAGTTTTAACTTAAAAAAAAACTTCGAAGCTAACTTGGGCAAGCCTGAGATAGCTGACCTTTATGTCTGTTCGTACAAAGTTCTGGGTTATTATCGAAAGTAAAAGAACATCTCAGTGTAATTAAAAGCAATGCAGATTTAATAAATACAAATTTGAAATAAATGTTATAAAATTGTGGACGTGCCAAAAATTTTTGTCGTGCAGTAAAACTGGCGCTTTGCCAACGCTACGTTTTGGATGGCGAGAGGTTCAATAAATTTCTTCTCTGAAATTTCTAATTTCGAATGTGTAGACGACGCCAGTTGGAAAAACCTCAGCTATTATCCTTTGTAAAGAAAATTCTCAACTTTCATAATCTAATTCTAAATGAAACTTTTCATCAATTTATGTCTTACATTTAAAAAAATCTGGGTTTTCAAACAAAACAATGTGCGTTTTTTTAAGGTCTTCTGCGAACAAAAGTTTATTTTATCGTATTTACGATTCAGTGCGCGTCTTTGCGGTTTACACATGAATTACAATAATTGTCAACTTTCTAATAAATAATTCTTAAGCGTGATCATACAAACAAATTACGAGGGCGTATTTTATATTATCTACTTTAGTCATCATCACATTAACGACCCTTTATTTTTTACATAATCCCTTTAACACATTCCATCTTATTTCCGATTGTCCCATGCCTTCAGAAAAAAAATTCTTCAGCAACTCTGCCTGACGGAACTAGGTCAGGGCTATAAGGTGGATGCCTTCATTCTATGAACCCACAGTCATTGTTTATATTTATCTGCTGGACTTTGTTTGCTTTATGAACTCGACAGTTTTCCTTTAGAGCAGTTTTTAAATTTTGAATTGTATTTCCATAGGCTTCTCCTTTTTTATTAGACCCCTAAAGCAAGACTACTTCAGCATCCCAGAAAACTGTTCCCATCAGATTTTTTTTTTTTTCAGAAAATTGTGTTTTGGCTTTTTTTGATGGTAGGGGGTCTTTATGAACCCATTACAGGAATTCTTCTCCAGTGAGAGGATTCCAGTGATAGGTGTATACCCAAGTCTGGTCCCCAGAAATTTCTTTTAAGACCAATTTTTGGTCAGGTGGGTATCCACCTCTTCATACACAAATCGTGAAATTTTAGGACACTTGTTTCGGCTATACGAACTTCACTGGCAATAACATCCGATCTTGCAGTACCATATTTTCGACTTTTCGCACCATCTCTTCAGTTCGAACTTCGACGGGTCTCCGGATTTTGGGTCATCGTTACTTGATTCTCTACCCCATCGAAAGAGTTCAGACCAAACTTTAAGTTGGAAATGAGATGGTGCATCTTTCCCATATACAGCAACCATTGGTTAATAAATATTTTTTGGGCCACTGCCTTCTTTTATTGGGAACTTTATGACACTACGATGTTCCTTAATTTTTTATTAATATATAATCTTCCTAAATCTCTTTAAGGCCCAGTTGTACAATTCCAGCTTAACTTTAAGCGAAAGCTCACATCCTTAATAACAATTGTTGAAATAATTGTCGTCATGGGTTAAGCTTCAGCTTAAATTTAATCTAACTGTACAATTGGGCCTAATCCATATAAATTAAACATAACTTAGCACATAGAGTTAATAATTGGTTTGACATCGTCGCTCTTATGTTACATGGCTAGGTAAAAATATGCCCTCTTAAGTTATTGAAAAATAGTACAGTGTCATGTTCATAACATTCTTTTGTTAATATTGGTTTGTACTATTTTCTCCTAACAGAAATTAGTGTAATGTAAAACAGGCTTTTTACAGAATCACTCTCTTCACAGCATTTTTTTCATTCTCCTAAATATTTAACAGAAACTATAAAAATAACTCAATTTAAATGTAATTGTATTTGAATCTGTAAAGGCATCCAAAAGTAATGTAAATTGATTTTCTAAAATAGAAAAAAATTATCGTTACTAAATAACATCCACATTTTGTAATCTCAAGGTTAAGTCAAGCGAATGTTAAAATTAGTAATATTACCTTGTGCAATCCTCTGCGGTCTAGACCGATTTAGTTTGCTTTCGTCGGATGTACAATACACATACATACTTGAGTACATAAACTGACAGCTGAACGTACTTGTGATATTTTTTACGAAAATAAACGTCTCACTTCCGTTTTGCTGTGGTTTATTTTATTTTTTTAATCATCAGAGTTGATTGATTTTGTTGTTTGTGTCTCGTAACTTTATATTGTTCATATTCAAATTGTACCAAATTTTGGAATTAAATAAATTTTTGAAGGGTTTTGAATTTCATTGTAAACAACATAATGCATCTTGAATGCATTATTTTTTTTCTTAATTTACTTTTTCCAAAAAATATATCCTATTTAATAGAGCCATGCTGTATTATTTTAATTTATTCATAAATTAAAGAAAGACGTACAAATATGTTGGTAAACGATGTTAACTCTATAATGTATTAATTTTGATAATAAATTATTAAAAGTCTTCTATCTATGATGTCCTTTTCTTCTTTAAGTTAATTTTATTTAAAGACACTTGTAAATTATTTTATTTTATTTTGGAAACGCACTCAATTGCGAGCGTAATTTGGCTTTTATTGCCCAAGGGCTTTAAAATAAACAAACCCGTTGTAATGTAAACAAATCTATAGTAACGCAAAAAATTACATAATTTTTTATGGAAGCCACGTGCACATCACTCCCATACGATATAAAAATATTGAATCCATAAATGTTGGCCAAAGTAAAATAAAACGTGCATAATTGTAGATAATAACCCTCGAGCATTTAAAAGCACTCCTCTTTGCGTCGACCTCATAATAATAATTAAAAAATATGACCTGATTGAAATATGTATGTACTTGTTTTAATAGTACTTTGTATTATACAAAGGAGTGAATTGCGTTAATGTGGAAAAATTGCATTCTCTCCTGAGGTGTATATACCGCGTAATTTTTAAAAAAATTTATCAACTCTTGCCATGGAATTTGAACGGTAAGACGTAACTTTACTGTGAAACAGCATAAAGGAGTGCAATGACTTTTCACTTAAGCTAAGATATGCCATCCAGATCTCATGGCAAGAGTTGATAAAAAATTTAAAAAATCACTCGGTATTGTTTCATTCACGACCTGAATTAGAAGAATGATAAGAATCCAAACTTTTAAACATTGTAATAAATCCGAGTGTAACTTTTGACAATCTATTAGTTTCGGAAATTAGTAGTCGTTGACATTCATTATTCTGACAACATAAACTTACGTTTAAAACGAATTTAAATTTATTAGTTGATAGAAAAATTAACGAAAATGGAAGAAAAAGTACTGCAAAAAGTGCTGAACGCAGCGAGTGAAGCGATGTTAAATTTACTGCCTACTCCCTAGGGAGTAAACATCATTTTTTCTCCCCTGGGAGTAAATATGTTATTTCTGTCACAATTTTCGTGTCTTAGAAACTGGTGTCTACTCCCGATCGTAAATAAAAAATTGTAATAAATCGATTTCACTTTCAACAATCAATTACTTTCGGAAATCAATAGTCGTTGGCATTCATTAGGGGGGCTTTTCTGTAACTTATTAACAGACTGTTAAAATTTAAGGGTACGTTAAAATTCAAAATAGAGTCTTGTGATTGGCTGTAACTATGGTAACAAAATTTAACAACCCTTTAAATTTAACGTCTTCGATGCAGAATAAGCCCTATTATTTGACAACACAAACTTACGTTTAAAACGAATTTAAGTTTATTATTTGAGAGGAAAATTAGTGAAAATAGAAGAACAAATGTTGCAAAAAATGCTGAACGCAGCGAGTGAAGCGGTATTAAATTTGCTGACTTCAAAAGCGTCATTATAATGAAAACTTCCTGGAGAGTAAATATCGCTTTTACTCCCTAGGGAGTAAACATGTTATTTCTGTCACAATTTTGGTGTCATACGAACTGCTGTCTACTCCCAGTCGTAAATAAAAATATTTTTTTGCAGCTATGAGTAAATAAAATAAAAAATTACATAAGTACTCGGAACTGATATCGTCTTATCTAACAGTTCTTGTAAATTTTCACCTGTTTTCTACGTATTCTTTATTCGAATATTGATTACTAATTCAAAATGAAACAGCAGTTAAAATTGTTGGAAGATATTTTTAAAAGAAGTGTTAAACCGTTGTTATACGGATTGCTTAAAAATGGTGAAACGATGCCATTTTGCACTATTCAGGGATATCCTATCAGCACAGGAAAAATGCTAAAAAAATTATATCTTATGTTTATGTTTCTGTCAACTGATTTTCGTGCAAAACATGAAAAAATTACATATATATATATATTATATGTATTTGAATATAAAGGAACTATTTATTGATTTTAAATAAAAATTATTGTTGAACATCATTTTAAATGTCTTTCACTGGAAAAATTGTTGAAATATTTGGAACTGGTATACCTGGTGTCCACTTTGATTACGCACCATAGGGATTTCAATGGATTTTTTTAATGTAAATTCCTGCTCTCGTATCAAATATATCATAAAGCACTAAACGGCGTAATACGTAGCTTTGTGTTATGCATTAGCTAAGACAACTTTTAGTATGCTTTTCAAATACATGAGGTTTCAAAATTAAAAAATATATACATAGCAGCAAAGGCACAGCAGGCAAATTTCTAATTCACAAATTTTATTGATTTTTAAAATTTTGTAATTAAAAATAGAGACTTCAAACATAGTTCGTATTGAAAAATATTTATTTATAAATTAATAGATATCACAAAAGATGTTCAAATAATTTGCCGTTTGCGATCAACCTCTCCTAAAAGCTTCCGGGAACATTGCTTAACATTCTAGAAGTAATAGTTGCCGTTTCTACAATTCAATTCGTTCAAATCGCGGCAAGGAATGTGATAAATTTTTGATTTTAAATAAGGCCACAACAACAAGCATGCTGCTTTTTTTTAACAATAACTTCAACAGGGAAGTAGGAATTTACAATTATAAAAAATTGCATTGAAATTCCTATGGTGCGTAATCAAAGTGGACACCCGGTATAATAAAAAATTCAAATTGTAATCTTATAACCTCCATATCTTTAAGGAATCATTTTAACATTTTTACCATGTTCAGAGGGTGTCCCTGAATAGTGCAGAATTGCGGTATTTCACCAAATTTTAAGCACCCAGTATACGAGCAGTTAAATATTTTATAAATTTTTGAATATTCAACATTATAGATATTAGTAAAACAAAATATTTATATCAGAAATCAAACTTTTAGTTTGATATTTTAAATAATTTTTTAAAAAATTTACTTTAAACATTAAACATTCCAAGCTAGTTTACCTGCTAAATATTAAATTAATTTTAACAGAAGACGGACTAGTTGAAGAAGAAATTTTGATGCGAAACTGAAACAAGAATTTCAAAACAACAACAAACAAATCAACCTTTTAAACTTTAATTAAGAATTTAAACTAAATAAATATAAAATATGAAAAATAAAATAAAATAAAAGGAACAAAAACAATTATTGAAGTATTTGAACAAAGTTACTACAAAATTAAAAAAAAAAATTATAATAATAATAGGAAAAAAGCAGACACATAAAATATATGGATGGAAAATGTCCGCAAAAATACGTTACTGTACTCCAAGTCGAAAGAGAAAAAGAAGTGGGCTAAGAACGAAATACAAAGATAGTAGGACGTCATTCGCTGAAAAAACGAAGTAAGAAGTAGCACAGAGAAAGAGATATTTTAGAGTAACAAAAAATAATAAAATACAAAAAAAAAAATTAGTTGGCTACTTTTGAAGAAGTCTGTAGAAGTTCTGTAAGAGATTTGAATCTAACAAGTTAACTGAGGCAAGAATTTCAAAAAGTGCGAGGTTGCCAGTATTTCAGTGCAACTAATTAAGATGAAATTAGCCATTTGGCAAAAAGTAGAACAAAGCAAGCCATTTTTCTACGAAAAATTCATTGAAAAGAAAAATGCAGAGAAAACGGTTACTGTCCTTCTTGAGAACCCTACGCTGTTTAAACCAGACTCAGCCACTGCTCATAACGCTCAAGATACTCAAAACGGACTGAAAAGCAAACACAAGTTTTCCAAAACGAGATCATCCTGAGCTTCGCCCTATAGAGAGCTCTGGTTAAACAAAAAAATGAAGAATGTTAATGTATTTTGATTGACTGCGTTTCACATAAATTATTAGGAGTATTATGAAAACTATATTGGCACAACATTAACCTGCAAGCTGCATTTTTATAAGGTCTTATCGAGTCGAAAATATTATTCTTTGTATTGGTACACCTCAAGGGTCAATGCTAGGACCACTCTTACTTATAATTTGCGTTAATGGTTTCCCTAAATCAATTTCAAATGAAGTTAATATTTTATGCGGATGATGCTACTTAAGAGTAATGAACGGCAAACTGTCTACAAATTGCAAACGTCTAGTCTTACTAGTTATTAGGAAAATTGTAAATTCTATTTTTTGCATTAAAATATTTTGATTAACTTTACCTTAAAAACCCTAAGGTTTTTCAGTTTTTATTTCCTGGTATCTCACCTCGATTATTAAATGAAATTCTGGACACACGGTAAAACGCAAATTTAATCAGAATTATTTATTTTTCCCCCGATTCTTTGAAGTCAAAAGGTTGCTAACCTCAGAAAAAATAGTACATAATTGTAATAAGAGATAACAGCGAGTGACTTCTTCGGCTATCATTGATTTTGTTGTGCTCAACTCGTTCAGAATTCAGTTCTGATTCTGGTTTGGTTCCCAGAAAGCCGTAACCCAAATGCACCAGATTATGAATTATTAAGTAACAATTATGACCTACGTACATAACATTGACTACGTTAACTGCAAAACATAATCAAAATCCGATTACGCACCGGCGTTTTCCCTCTTCGAAAATTGCAACATTTCTTCTTCGCGCACGCCGCCGACTGACTCACTCATTCACCGGTGGTTTTCACGTTACTTAACACCGCGCAAGGTCCCTGTATATAAAAATCCGATCGGTCGTCCTCCACAACACATTCACGATTCACATTCAGTCGCGAGGCGAATCAAAGCATAGAAACCAAGTGACTGTTCCGCGGCTCGCGATTATCGTGACGAGTGCTTGCTTATAAATAAACATGAGGACTAATTTTAACATGAACGCGACCGTATTTTTCGCGCTCGTTTTCATCTGTTATGTGCTATGCTCTGACGTGGAGAAGAAGAAATGGCAGGAAAACATGAAAAACTTCAGGCAATTCCGTTGCAAGAGACCCCAGCTGAAGACCATCAGGGCTCAAGAACTTATTGGGAATAAAATGAAACCTTTTGAGATCGTTTATCCTCACTCTGCTGTACTTCACAGGTATGTACCATATGAAAAGATTTGGAAGTAAACATAGTTTTCCCTAAAAACAAAATAGAAAGACTCAAAACGAATCATTTAAGAATTAGTTAAAATTTCTTGCTTGCTTCTTGAAGATCTGGTGTTTTGTAAATGTGTACGAAAAGCACCAACATTTCAGCAGCAGTTTATCTATCGCTATCTTGAAAGGAGTTTATCTGTCGCTATCTTGAAAGGAGCAATTACTTGTTAATTTACTTATTTTGTTGACCCAAGACCCCATCGGTCTCATATAAAGACACGTCTCTTCTCTTTTTCATATAAAATACTTACCAATTATTTCCTAAACCTAATACTCATAAACACCGTCATTTGCTATAACAAAAAAAAAGAATTGAATGATAGGTGTGAAAAACATACGAAAAAATCTGGGGGATTTTTCCTAGAATTATAATTGCATTCTTTTTTTAAAATTGGATCTGCTGCTGTTCATTAACTCCGACTCATATTTTAAAACGAGTAATGAGTACCTAGAGATACCTACTATTCGATCAAGAAGCAAGAAGCGTCAAAATAGAATCAATCAATTGAGAGTCTTTTTGAGTCGCGTATTCAAAATGAATACTGAAAATTTTAAAATAATAGGTAATAGTAATTTTTCTGTTTAATTTCAGGTGTGCTGATGATACAGGATGTTGTAGTAACGTCGAGGCGACTTGCGCCGCCGAAATGTCAGAAGACATAGCGCTCGTCTTCAGGGTGCACAATCCGGTGTTGAGGACGGAACGGTTCGAAACGTACTATGGAAAATCGCACAAGGAATGCTCTTGCCAAAAAATGGGAGACAGCATAAAATAACGGCGGTTTATCGCAAAATCTGCGAAGAAAAAAGACTGAACTAGTCAATTGAATCATGTATGTAGGTTGTAGTTATGAAATTTCGGAGGTGATGATTATTTCCGACACCTTCGACGCTGTGATTTTAAAACAATACTCAGTATTTTTCTATCACAAGTTTGTAAATTGTGTATACTGTATTATTTTAATGCGTGCTTGTTATTAATTTATTTATTGTCTTAGTGTGTAAGTGCACGTGCAATTTTACCAAAGCTGTGTTATTAATTAATTTAAAGACTTTTGTATTTATTATTTTTTGTACTTTTGTATTATAAATATATATCTTTTATAAGATTGAAAATGTTGTTGTTTGTTATTTTTAAATTCATTGGCTCTCCTCATATTAGGCTACGAATAAAATTATACGTCTAAAGTAATCTCTTGTGGTTTAAAAAAATTGATATATTCTAAATATATTAATTTTTTTAACAACGTTAAGATAGATAAATCATCACAAGATTTGTAATTACAGTCAGTCAGTTATAAAATTGATTTAAAAATTCGACGTTTCGCTGTACGTTATTAGCTTCTTCAGGATCAACATTTTACTGTTCGTCCTGGAGAAGCTGTCAATAAATATTTATGTCTTATAATAATTTTATACGGACGAGGGAGTACTGTTTATAAAGTCAATTTTAGACGTTTCGCTGTACGTTGATAGCTTCTTCACGATCAACATTTTACTGTTCGTCCTGGAGAAGCTGTCAATAAACATTTTATTGTTTCTCCCGAAGAAGCAAAAAAGTACAAAGAGAAGTTCACTTTGAAAATTGATTTTAACAACAGAAGTTTACCCTGAAGAAGCTGACATCGTGCAACGAAACTTCGACTTGCAGATTGATTTTACGATCTACCAAAGCGATTATAAATTTTGTAATTGGAGCACTTTCTTGTCAGTTGAAAATTATCACAAAATTTTTACACAAAATATGTTATTAATCGGAAACTTCATAAAATTGGTATAAACGTCAACGTTTTGCTGTACGTTTGTAGCTTCTTCAGGATATGTAATGAAAAAAAATATATAGATTGCCTTGAAGAAGCTGTCCAACGTGCAGCGAAACGACGATATTTATATCAGATTTACGAAATATTCGATCAGTTGTAATCACATATTGTGTACAAATTTTGTGGTAATTTTCAACACACAAGAAAGTACCTTAATTAATATGTATTTCTTTAATTCACACAAGAATTTTCTTTGAATCATCTTATCCGAAGCAAGTGACGTATCAGGAATTACCTGCAATTCACTTGCAATTTTTTTAACACCAAAAATGCATAATAACATTGCGAGTATTATTTTCATTTCTTCATTCCAAAAATTTTCACCTATCCTGTGAATTGACGTTTGGGATGAATTCTAAAACAAGAAACATCCCCGAAATTTGATGCTAAAATTCCGAGTTTTTTACAAGACCGAAAACTGTTTATATAGGTAAATTTTCAGAATTTTACTACAAATCATCAGCACAGATTTTTTTCGAATTTCGGGTATTTAACAAAACTCGTTTGAATCTACACAAAAAAAAATCGATATTCGTGACCACTTTAATTTATTTATGCATCTGTTCCAATTGCGCTAAAATTTTCCCTTCATTACGTCCTAACTAAAAATAACACTTGCTATGTCCTCGAAGACTAAACATTAATAAACACTAAGGCCCGGTTTTTCAATCGCATGTTAACTTTAACCTTCAGTTTACTCCCATAAGAACACAATTGTCGCTATGGAAATAAACCGAAAGTTACAGTTTAACTTGATATTGAAAAACCGGGCCTAAACACAATACACATGCAGTCTTCTTTTCGCTTCTTCATTTCCACAGTTTCCACTCTTACGTGTAGCCTATGTACTTGTTCATTCTAATTCTGAAAATATTTTCAAGAATTCACGTGTTTTTTTTGAAAATATATTAAATTCTACTATGTCTACAGACACTTTCTTTTATTAGTAAGTTAACACAAAATATCAATAGGTTATATATCATGCTAACGGACATGTCCGAACAGGATTTAATATGTCCTACTACGTCATAGTCCTTAAATCACTCCCCTTTTTTCTCTGGAACCAATCAAATTAGGGAATTAATAGATTTGTGCGTATGTGGATAATACAAGACCCTACAAATGGGTTATTTAACTCAAATTAAGTCAATTTATGATAGTAATACTAGTTAAACGTATTTTCTATTCGCAATGTCCCGCAATTTTCCCATATGTGTCCAACTTTCTGCCGGTCACTGTATAACAGGAATTAAGTAAAATAAATTATAATATAACAGAATAAGTTATAAACCTTATCAAAATGTCTCGAGCCCATGTACATTACCCAAACAGTTTCTGCTGTGTGTTTAGTGAATATACAATTCATCAAGATGAAAATTGTGCCATTTATAGAGAAAGCGTATACAGCTTATTTTGGTTTCGCAATTTGACATCAGGACAAATCTTGGGTTCCGCATATATGTTGTGCACGTTGTTAATACCTTTCATATTCAAATTTATTTGGAATATTTAATTAAAAAACTGGATATTTAAAAAGTATTTATTTATTCTGAACCAGACGTGATAGAAACAAACTCTTTGCTTTGTGGTTATCAGTAATCATATATCAATAGAAATATACCATTATAAGTAAGCAAAAAAACAAAAAGTTAAAATTTGTTGCTCAGTGTAATTGTTTCTAATCGCAGAATACGTAGAAAAATAATATAAAATAATATAAAAGGTATTTTTTCAGATTGTAAATATTGCTATGAAAAATATCTTACGACAATAACTGCAGTTGTGTGAACAGATAATGTTGATGGTTTTGCAATCGAATTATGTACATGATTGAGAAATTTATGAAGTGTAAACGTGATAACTAAAGCCCGGATTTTTAGGCACTTAAAAGGACTGATTAAGCAGACAAATGGGCAGTTAAGTCTACGAAATAGGCACACTTTTAGACAGTCTAAAAAAATTTGGGCGTTTAATAATTTCTCCTTCTCCATCGTTTTATAATACAAAATAGTATATTATTTTCAAGTTTCACAAGAAGGCTTATTGTAACACGAATGGGGTTAGAGTACGACGAGCGAAACGGAGCAAGCTTGGAGTGCCCTAACAGAACGAGTGGTACAATGCCTCTTGTGAAACGTATAAATTTAGTATTTTTTCTACTTTGCGTCACTTATTGAACAAAAATATGATAAATTTTGTTAAAAATCGGATCTGCTTAGTATATGGAGAATTTTAGTTGTAATGCGTGGCAACACTGACAACCCTTCGTTTTAAACAAAAATCACATCGACAAGTTATTAATTTTTCTTAGTAGTCTGAGTACTCTGTTAAATAACAAATAAATAATGAATTATTTTGTAAAATCTATTTCATATTTTCAATTAAAAATTGACTAAAATTTCCCCAAAAATAGTTTCATAATAGCTTCATTGTGTAACTGTTTTTGGTGTCACAATGTGTCACAGTTCATTGTGAACGCAAAGTAGAAAAAAATATTAATGCTTTTTTCGTTTCAATATTTTTCGCCTCTCTTTAGTAATAACACTAATAACCGATGTAGATCACTAATAGAGCTATTAAAAATTAATACCTACGAAAATGTATCCTTGCAATACTCGTTTGGCAGTTAATTTCAAAAAAATCATGCAACTTTTCAGCTTTACACTCTCCCTTGCCA
Organism: Dorcus parallelipipedus; assembly: GCA_958336345.1. Taxonomy (NCBI): domain Eukaryota; kingdom Metazoa; phylum Arthropoda; class Insecta; order Coleoptera; family Lucanidae; genus Dorcus; species Dorcus parallelipipedus. Next base: position 16,058,144 of record OY284480.1, on the reverse strand, counting down.
ATAATTAAAAAGAAAATAATATTAAGAGGACTACTACGTTCGGTGATTTTTTTTTTCACATTGAAAAGTATTCGAAGAAAAGTATACTAATCACTAATAAATAATCAGTGTAGGAGTATCCTTGCGACAAATTGAATTAGATTTTGAAATGTTCCGCTTGCGCATCGACTTTCTTCCTCTTGCAACATTGCAACTTGTCGCGACGAGCTTCTGGGTGTTTGAGTCACTCATTCACCGGTGCTTTCCACGTTATTTAACGACGTGCAAGGTCTCGTGTATAAAAATCGGACCCGTCCTCTACCAGTGACCAGTCATCAGAAGTAAGTTCTGCAAACCGTGTCGAGTTCTGCCGGCTCGTAAATGAGCATGAGGATTAAATCTGAGGCGAGCGCGGTCGTGCTTTTCGTTTTGATTTCCACTTGTGCATTCTGTCGTGCGGGGAAATTGGAAAAGTGGACGGAAAATATGAGGGCGTCCTCGAAGTTCCGCTGTGGGGAACCGCAGCTCAGGGCCATCCGGGCTGAGGAACTGCTCGGAGAGAAGATGATGCACTTCGAGGTTGCATTTCCTCACCAAGGTGTGCTTCGAAGGTAATTAATTTTAATTTCTTTCATAACTTAACTTTTTTTTCATAATTCAATTTGTCATTTTTATGTTAACTTTTAATTTTTTAGTAATCAATAGATGTGCCTTAAGTCACCAAAAGAAAGTCTAATGACACCTATTAACTGCTATTTTCTAAATTGCCATCGTAAATTTACGGTTTAAATTTAACATTTTGTTTTTTCAAGAAAATTAAGTAGAAAAGTTTAATTTGCAGAATATGTTTTATACTTACAATTTCTTACAAAATATTTTATACAATTAAATTTTCTTGTTTAAATTTTGAGGGCAAAAGGACTTTTCAATTCTGGGCATTAACTCGTTGTTGTACAAAAAATGAACATTGATTTTTGTTCAAAAATTTTCATCGACAGATAAATGTGTACCATGCCAAGTATTTTTACAACTCATTTTTCAAAATGTCGCCAACTGAGACCGAAAAATTGCGATCTTTTTTGTTTTGCATCGATATGAATCACATTCTGAGAAAGAAGACGAGTGTCAGAGAGCACAGTTAAATTCGTTTCTTTTTCAATTGGTTTCTCAAAAAATAAAAAATAAAAAGAAACGTATCCGCATCCGATAGAGTAAAAATATAGAGGGTGTTCCATTTAAAAAAATAAAGTTTTGGTGACTTGAAGTTAGCTTAAACAAACGCCATCTGCCGAGCACAGTGTAAGTGTTTGGGACACTTTGTAAACAGCAACGCATTACTTAAAGGTTCCACTTTGAAATGGCATAGATTAGATCTTACATATTTTTGTGGAATAAAAAGTATGCCTTTAAAAAGGAAAGAGTGCTAAAACACAAAAACCTACAAAATTAAAAAGATTTCGAAAACGGTTGCATTTAGGTATAGGGTTATCTTATAATTTTCTATTAAAAATTACCTGTAGATACTAAATTTGTAAGAAAAAGTATATGATTCCATTTAAAATAATGAAGTTGTCAGCGACTTCCGATACAACCGGAAGTTCAAATACTTTGAAAATATTTTCATTAAAAAGTGCACTAGCGGCTGTGGGAGAGTATAAATTTTCAGAGAAAAAAAAAGGACCCAAGTGCCTAAACTTCTAATGAACGGATTCCGTGAATCACCCTGTATAGGATGTTCTATTTAAAATAAGAAAGTTGACATCACTTCCAGTAAAACCGAAAGTCCTATCTTGCTCAACAGTATGTCGAAAAATTCTTTTTTTTTTTGTTTAATTTATTCTTTCCAAATTTCAAGTAAATCGATTAAAAAATAAACATTCTAGAAGGGTGAACACATGGCGTGGGACATCCGGTATAAATTGGTTAGTGAACAACGACGAAATTTTTTTTTTTGTTATTCGATCGAAAAATGAAACAAACAAACAAAACTTTTTGCTTTTAACGTTGGCCAAGCTGACCACTAAAAACAACAAATCTTTTTATTACTTTTTCGTGGAAGAATAGAAGTATACCGAGAAGAATGGCGTATCCACGGATAGGTGATACAAGAAGAAAAACTTTGCCAACATATTTGACATTTGCAAATTAGTATCATTGAGCCTTTGTCTTAAACCTCTTTGATTCTCGTAAATCATTTGCTTTGTTATCTTATCAGAATTAAATCGCTTTCACTGAAGTACAAAAAATAAAACCTTAGAGCTCCAAAACTTTTGAATTATCTTTGCTCAATGAAAGTCAATCAAAGCGTAAATTATTAAAAAAAAAAAAAACATCCAAGAGTCTTACAGCAATTTTATAGTGCATTATTTTCATTTTTTTTTAATTTTCAGGTGTGCTGATGATACGGGTTGTTGCAATGATCAGGAATCCACCTGCACCACGAAAACCTCCGAAGATATGACCCTCTACTTTAGGGTTTACGACAAAGTCCGAGGAACGCACCGTTTCGAAATGTACGAAGGAAGATCGGACACGGAATGCGCCTGCATGAAAATAGAAAACAGCATCAAGTAGACCTGATTATCTTAATTAATTAATTTATTTATTTATTCGAATCTCAAAACACGAAGAGAAAATACTCGTACCAAATGAGAAGACTGATCATAGTCGATTAATTAACATTTTTTTTATTGATGATTTCGAAAGGCAGGTGTCTGTGTGATATTTATTAAAGTGTGTGTGTTTGTGTGTATATGTAGACGCAGCTCAGGTTTTGTGTAAATATTGCAACTTTCTCTCTTTTATTACCTTAGTATTAATATTTTAATTTTAAATAACCATCACAATATTATTAATTTATTTATTTTTGTATTGTGTAATGTCCTAAATACCATCGATGCTGTGTTATTAATTTTAATGTGTGTTATTTATTTGTATTTTTATATTTTTTTTACCGACTTGTAAATAAATTGCTTTGGAACCGTTGCGCTATGTCTTTGCAGTAGCAGATATCCTTGTATAATTCCTTTCATTACGGCTCGCAACCATCAATTTACCAAGACGGGTGCCATTAATGAGTATGTTGTTTCCCCTACGGGAAAACCAGTCGCTCTTGAAAGAATGGAGATGGTGTTTACGAATACGCAAGGAAAAGTTGTTTGTTTAAAGGCGAGTGAGACACAGGAATGCAGAAAGTCAGCTAAATTAAAAACTTAAAATAAAAATTGAAATATCTACAGGATCTTCCGAATTTTTTTTTTTTTCTTCGAACCATACAAACCACTCGAACTCGGTTAATGCAACTTAGGCCCAATTGTACAATGCCAGATTAAATTTAAGCTGTAGCTTAAATCCTTAACAACGATTATTTCAACAGCTTAAAGTTAAGCTGGAATTGTACAACTGGGCACTGGGCCTTAATGAATTATGCAATTGATTTATGCAATTGATTGAATTATTAAAAAGTTATGAGGAAAGAATTTGTTGAAAATGCGATCCAAGCAGCTCTACAGATTGCAGTTAGTTGTTGATAAAAATACTAAAAACATTCAAGTTGTCAATAATAATTTTTCCACGTTAATAAACCAATTCAATACTAAAACCAGTAGTAATTTCATCAGGTTATGGGCCCAGAGTGGCGAAAGGATTGAAAGAGTACCATTTGAAGTGTCTAGGAAAGTAGAACTTGAAAAATGAGTGGAAGCGGTGCAGTTCGTATCGAGTTGTTAAATAAAGATAACTTTGACACGTGGAAAATACAGATGGAGGCTTTATTAGTCAAAAATGATGCTTGGAACTATGTAAATGGAGCTGTTGTAAAACCAGAACTTATTGAAAGCGATGCAACTTCGGTGACAGTGGTGAAGACTTGGATTGACAAAGATTGTAAGGCCAAATCGGATATTATTTTGTCAATGAATCCTTCCAAGCTAAAGCAAATAACAGGATGTACAACGTCACGGGATGTTTGGTTGAAGCTGGAAGCAATATACCAATCGAAAGGTCCTGCAAGAAAAGTTACACTTTTGAAACAACTTACCTTACACAAAATGAAAGAAGAAGATTTACGGGAACACTTACGAATGTTTTTTGATACGGTAGACAAATTAGAAGATATGGATATTAAAATAAATAAAGACTTGCTAGCCGTGATGCTTCTTTACAGTTTGCCTGCATCATTCGAAAATTTCAGATGCGCCATAGAGTCAAGAGACGAGTTGCCAGCATTCGATGTCCTTCGAGTAAAAATTACGGAAGAATGTGATACAAGAAAGAATGAAAGTCGGCAGTGTTCAATACAAAACCAGTAGTAATTTCATCAGAATTTTATGATGATTCTGAAAATTGTCCCCTTAATAAAATTTGGACGAATTTACGTAAAATTATATCAAATTATGTTTTCATATCTTAACTGCTTTTTAAGATCAGTCCATTTTTTTTTATTTAACAAAATGCAGGTGTTATTTGTGCCGCTCCGCTCTTTCGGAGTTTTAAAATGCAAGAGGAATAAGAAAATATCCTGCAAGAGTGTACACAAAACTTTTTTGTAAAAATCTAATAAAAATCATAAATGAGATGACATAAAAAAATAAATAACATAATGCGAAATATTAGGGGGTATATGTAGGGGCTCACACCTTGCTTAACAATCAACAATTAATCATGTTACGATATTAGACGTTAAGAAACTAGTGCTGGCAAAAACCGGAAAAAATTTAAACCGAATAATCGGTTTCTTTAAAAACCGGTTTCGGATATAATCGGCTATCCAAATAATGGTTAAAACCGATTATTCGATTATCCAAGAAACCGACTATTCGGATATCCAAAAACTGACTATTCGGATATTTGAAAAACCGATTATTCGAATATCCAAAAACGACTATTCGGATATCCAACAAATGACTATTCGGATATTCGAAAAACCGATTATTCAATTTTTGAATTATCCCAATTGATTAACCGAAAGCCGGTTAATTAGGACATATTAAAAAGAACTGAATTTTTGTCACTACTCACAATAATATGTTTGTGCTTTTAAATAGGTAATAAAAATAAAAGTTTTTTTCCTGATATAATTATTCTTGTTATATCTAATGAACAATGTTCAACAAATTATAAAACTAACGCAAATAGTTTCAGTTTGTGTACTTGAAATATTTCTACCGACATAATTTTAGCTCAAATAATACTGCTGTTTCTAATAGTGCTGGCAAAAACCGGAAAAAATTTAAACCGAATAATCGGTTTCTTTAAAAACCGATTTCGGATATAATCGGCTATCCAAATAATGGTTAAAACCGATTATTCGATTATCCAAGAAACTGATAATATCCAAATATCCGGTTATCCGAATAACTGGATATTCGAATAACCGGTTTTCCGTATAACTGGATACTCGAATAACCGAGTTATCCGGATAACCGGTTTTCGGTTTTCTCCAAAACCGCGGATATCCAAAACCGGTTAACCGATTATCCAAAAAATCGATTTAGGTTGCCAGCACTATAAGAAACATCAAAATGACAGAAGTAAGAGTTGTCAGAATGACAAACGTCAAAATGATAGACGTCAAGGAAAATCAGATTGACAAACGTCCAGAAATGTCATATAGACAAGTACGGGCGAAACGTCACGTTGACATCTACGCAAAGCAACGATGACGATCGTCAAAATAAAAAAAAATTACGATCACCGAACATCACACAATATGATTCTGAAAATTAATGAACTGTCTTAAAAAAAGTGATCTTTCTATATAAAGTATTTCCAAATCGCCATTAAATTTTTTATTTCAAACAGAGCATTAATTTTCAAAAATTCATATTATATTTAATTCTTGAGAGTAGGTAAATGGTCATATTTGTCAAAATGAATCACGCATATTCTGTAGGCACCAACTCATTTCAATTGATATCTAATAATAACTGAAGAGAAACGAATTGATAGGTAACCAATAGCAATCATAACAATTCATCAATGACGTTTCAATATGCTGTAGCAATCAACTGAAGAGTGGTTTTTAGGAAATCAATATTACCTTCTATTTTTTATCCTATCGCTTCTATTAATAATATACATATAATTGCATACATATTATAAACAATTTTCTATAACAAAATGTCAATGTTTGGGAGGAAATTCAACTTCGGAAGTATTAACATTGTAGTACTTGTAGACAGTTTTTAAAGAATTTCAGAACATAACAAAATTCTCAAATATTAATTAATTTATCACAATATTTACAATCAACGTTGTTTTCATAACATTATTAAATAATACCCACTGTTATCACAGTAAATAAGAGGACGATATTTGGAACAAGCATTAAACTAAACAATCTTGGTAAACATGCGTATCTGCAACTGCTTGGAATTTTTTTCTTGAAGGTGGAAATTAGAATTTCAAATTAAAATTAAATGTAATTATCAGTCGATTTTCCAGGAAAAAAATTCTTTTAGAAGCTCTCCTACAAAATTGTCTACGGCATCTTTTAGATCTTAATCTGAAGAAAATCGATTTCCTGGCAGGTTCTTTTTTTAAGTTGTCGAAATAAGTAAATAGTCGAGTCTCAGATCTGAATTATTTGGAGGATGGTCCAATTCAAAAAACTTTTCTTGCTTTGTACCTCTCGCAATTGTCATGCAAGAAAAAGTTTCTTTACAGAGCATATGAAGTGGTTTTTTTCAAGAGTTTTTTTTTTAATTTTGATGTGTACTTTGTTAAACTTCTACATTGACCGTTGAGCCTTTTAGCATATATTCAATTAGAAGGACGTCCTAACTGTCCCAAAAAAACGTACCTATCAATTTTCCTCTGTGTGCATGCCTTTTTCGGAGGTGGAGAACCTTATGTATCCATTGCATGGGTCCCAAGTTTCATAGCCAGTGATAATAATTTGTGAAAATAGGTTTGAATCCAGATACTTTGCTGAGACCTAATCTAAGAGCAACATTCTTAAAACTGAAGGTTCAGATATTCCAACGTCTGCAGCAATTGACGACGCTTTCAGACATCGGTCCTTCATCACTAAATTCTCAACTTTTTTATCATTTCTGTATTTCAAACTTCTAAGGGCTTTCCATCACTTGGATCGTCCTGAATGGATTCTCTACCCCAACGAAACTGCTTTGACCAGAATTTGACTTGGAAATATGATGGGCAATCATGGTCGTACACTGCCAGCATTCTCTCATGGATATTTTTTGGAGTACCTACTCCCTTCTTTGGTCAAAAATTTTATTACACGTCGATGTTCTAACTTTTTAAATCTCTTTCCACTCTTATGTTTAATAACTCATTTTTTATCACACAGATGTGTCAAAAACTTGTTAATTCTTAACTGTTAAAAATCCGGCTCCTTTGTTTCTTGGAAGATTATTATTGAATCTCCCCCTTGTAAGTCTCAGCAAACAAATTAGAAATTAAGAAAGTAAAAGACGTACCTAAATGTTCATCTTTCGTGTTCAAATTAAATATTTTCAATTACCTACAGTTGTATTACACTCTGCAAACACAACGTGACAATCGACAAATTAATGAAATACAACATTTCATAATTCTCTATTCGCTATGATATTAGTCCATACAATCGCCTCTCAGAATAAACTATTCAATCTTCGCGCTCATTTCTGCTTTTGTAATGAGATCTCTTCATCTCGAATCTTCGAAAACCGATGCAGTAAGACGAAAATACGCACACTATTAATAAGTCAGTCTTTTTGACTCAAATTTGCAATCAAAAGCGACTGACAACAAATTTTGAAATTTAAAATCCTATCAGAAAACGATCCTTAGAGATTATTACAGATTTGAAATGCTTTTCTCCTACAGGTCTGCAAAATTTTGTGCGGTGCATATTGTGGATAAATCCTTTTTTTATTTTAAAATGGTGGGAATAGGACGAAACCTAAAATTTAGGCTAAAAAGTTAGAAAATAGGCAGATAAACCAAAATAACCGTAAAATGGGCATTTTAAGCAAAATCACATGCGGAACAGATCGAAGAGAATTACTTAAAATGAATTTTGATGTCATTCTCACTTTGATACCTAAAATCTACGTAAATAGATATTTACCTAAAATTTCCATCACTAGCTAAACAAACATTAAAGAAAATAAGTATATTTTTCTACGCATGTTTAATTCAAAGTGAAATATTGATTTTGAACTAACTTCTACATTGTTAATTTTTTCTCATATTCTCATTAATGACAAACAATTTATAACGTACAGCTTTTGAAACGTTTCGTTGCACGTTGACAACTTCTTGTTATATGTTCTTGTTATATTTATATATATATATCTTGTTATATAATAATAATATAGTTATAATAAGTTAATAACTTACTATAGCATCACATTGTATAAGTCACATTCTAAGTGACGTTTAAAGTTAAACTGAGTTAATTGGTTCGGTTCATACGGCCATAAGAGGCTTAGTTTTACAACACCAGTTTAAATTTAAGCTGAAGCTTAAACCTATAACCACAAATTAGCCCAAAATATCAATAAAATAGCAATTGCGAAATTAGCAAATAATTTTGTTCGAATTTTCAATTATTATTTGTATGTAAAAATTTTTATAAGAATTGTATTTGGCAGATTAAAAATTTTATTTTTATCAAAAACATTTGTCAAATATTTGTAATCGCAGACAAATATTTGACAAATGTTTTTGATAAAAATAAAATTTTTAATCTGCCAAATACAATTCTTATAAAAAATTTTACATACAAATAATAATTGAAAATTCGAACAAAATTAATTGCTAATTTCGCAATTGCCATTTTATTGATATTTTGGGCTAATTTGTTGACGGTAGAAGCAACCACAGGGAAAATCCGTTTTATAATTGTCATAGTTATGAAAATATTTGAGACCATTTCACCGAGGTTCAATTTCCACCGGTTTTCTGCTAGTGTAAGATTAAAATTATGCAAAATAGTAAAACCCTGTCAAAAGCTTTATGGCCAATCAAACGCAACTATGCATTTTCAAATATTCGTCATTTTTCACTTCTAATTTTAGAGGCAATTTCATAACATTCTTCGAATTCGCATACCCTACAAGATCATTGCGTAAATTGACAAAACAATTTATTTAAGGAATGAATTTGCGTTAGGAAATAACTGAGAAATTTGATCATTGTGTATCACGTTCTGAGCTGAATCATTTTGCATGAAAAAAGAAGCATTTATACTTTGGCTCTTACACGAATTTATTGTGCATATCAATTAACATTAAGCAAAACCGATGACATCTGGCCAGATGACACACTCTCGTTAACTGTACTTAGTATTCGGTGTATGCAAATGTGAGCAGTTACGAAGAAGTAAATACTATTTTTACTCAGAATTAATGGGTCGCGGTCGTAAAGAAACTGAAAATCTATTTCAGTTTTGCATTTAAAATAATTTAATTCTTTAAATAGGAATTTCCTTTTATGGCATGGAAAACAATTGTGCTTGTTACGACCTTCCTTATCGTATTTGCGGTGAATATCGGCGCATAAAGTGGTTTCCCGGATTATACGGGATTTATTTGTGTTTGTAATCAAACCTCGTGTACTGACGGAAGAGGTTGCAAATGTATCTAAAAATAAATTATTCCTCCTTCTACTTCATGATTTCTTAAAATAAACAGGAAAAAGTGCTAATATTTGATGACGTCGGTTTGTTCTATGTCAACCGCGTTTTTCCATTTATGACATAATCAGAAATGATTTGTTTAAAAACGGTTATTACAGAACTAATATTTACAGCGAGTTCTCTTAACTTCACAATCAATAATTAAATAATTTACATTACGTGTTCACATAACGTATGTACTAATCGTGATATAATTTGCGGACGAAAGGTGTATAATTATCTTATTTTGGCTTCTGATAATAGCTTTGTAATTTCCAGTTTTCGTGCCACACGATTATAGCTTACCATTTATTTTCGAAAATCCACCTCTTCGAGATATCAAAAATTTTGATTTATACCAACTGCAAGTTGGTAATTAATCGATCTTCTTAACGTTTCCACGGAAACGGTTTTATCAATATTTCAGTTGTGTCAGCAGAAATTTCAGATTAGACGTTTCAGATTTCCGAATTTTTTTTAAGAAGGAGCAAAATCAGTGAGTAAGCAATTATTTGTGGAACTTAATATTCGAGTTTTCGATTTACGAGAAAACAAACACGTTTCTCAAGTTTTAAGTATCTGATTGGCGTAATTAAAAAAAAAAAAACAATAATTTTGAGAAGCAAGCCAAGAGTTTGCGAAAATTGGTTTGATTTTCAACATTTTTTTGCTCTTACTGGCCCGCCAAATAGTTATTTGCTTTGGTTTAGTACGAGCCCTTAACTTCAAGCCAAAATTAATTTCATGCCAGGATGCGCACATACAGGGTGTTCACGGAAATTAGTTGCACAGAAGAATTTTTTCTTCTCACATTGTGAAAATGTTATGGTAATATAAAAAACAACAAATAACTCATCATCAGGTTTGGAGATATTCAATCGTTTTACACTTTTTTGTAAATGAAACGTTCTACTTTTTAACGCTGCATTTAAAATGTTAAATTAATCAAATCCCAAAATATTGTTTTAGTTTTAGTGTAGTTTTAGTAATGACAAAATGGACATTCTTAGTGAAAACAAGAAAAGACACACTCACATCTTTTTGACTTTAAGAGCCAGTTGTACAAAGGAGGTTTAAGCTGATGTTCAACTGAACCAGGTTCAAAGTGAACAAAATCATCAAATTTTATTTATTAATGCATTAATTACAATATGTCCTTAAGATCCTACGCGAATTTGTTTACTTTGAACCTGGTTCAGTTAAACTGGAGTTTAAACCGCCTTTGTACAACTGACCCTTAGTTTTGAATCATGCATTCCATATCTTCAATTATCCACTGTTTCAGTCTCGTTCTATCCTGAGCTAATTTTTTATTTCATGTGGCAGTTTTCCTCTTTTATTTCCTAGTTCTATTAATTATTTCATCTGTGATTTCCTAGGACGTCTTTCTTTCCTTTTTCTTAACCTTGTAAAGCTCTTTCCTGGTCCATCCTCTGCTTATGTCCACATCAATTTAATTGTCTCTTTTTATCTTTCTTATTATCAATTTCTGTCGTAGTATCTTTCTTATACTTCATTTGGTATTATCCAAAAATTATGTGTCATAAAGTACTGATTTTTTTCTGCCGATTTATTTATTACTTTTGCAAGAATAATTCGAAGATGGTCACAAATAATACGTGTTCCGAGAATGCGTCTTTTATGAATGGTTAATAACCCGGGAAGACCAGAATTATTTGGAGGACATTTCTTCTTCTTCTTTTTCTCATATCCCTTTGCCTTTCGACGTTGAATCTGGGCTACGTGTCTTCAATTATCCATTCTCCCATTTTCCAAGATTTCATTTCACGTCTTTTCTTTTCTGGTTCTTCTATTACTTGTCCATCCATGATTTCCTAGGACATCGTCTTCTTCTTTTTCTTAATCTTCTTGATTCCATTACATTTTTGCAAGCTCTTTCCTCATCCTCCGTACCATACCAATTTAATTTCTTTCTTATTACCGATTCCTGTCCAGCATTTCTCTAATATTTTCATTTGGTTCTCTACCTTATTTAGGATTGTTGTTTTTCTCTGATGTTTCACTTCCATTTTACTGTCGTATTTTTTCTGGAGGATTCAGTTTGTAAATACTACTAGTATTTATTTCGTTCATCACCTATTATTAGTACGCCATGGAAGTATAGTCGTCTAGGGCACAACATTTCATTAATTATTTCTGGGGAAATAGACATTCTAACATTTTTCCCCTGTTCCATGATGTCTATTCTTTGAACATTTTTTCTATGTTGATTTATTCAAGAATCACCTGTATACAAAGTATTTACATTATTCACGCTGTTTGCACTAGATTTCGACTTTTTAAGAAAGTAAATGGACACTGCGCTGAATTTTTAGTTTATTAAAGCAGATTAAAGAGCGCGTAATGATATAAACCAATTATTAATCCCTAAAAAGGTGTTTTAATTCTTGTACTCTATGTCATGACTCATGACCAATTAGTCCCTGGAAAGGTCTTTCAATTCTAGTAACCGACACAAAACCTACACGCTAATTTTCCTGACATTTCAAATCTTTCGGATTAGAGAACGTCCGATCAAGAAATTTCGTAAATCTATGCGCGATGCACATAAAAAAGTTATTGCCAGCTAAAACAGTTTACCTTATTTGCTTTGCATATAAAATCCAACCATTTGTAAAACAATAAGAGTGAATAAAGAGAGAAACAACTATTAAGTTGTTCGGAAAGTAATTTCGTTTTTTTTATAGAAAGAAATAGTATAATATTCAGTTATGTGTTGACCATTTCGTTCCAACACCTCTTGTCATCTTTCAGATAATACAGTCTTTTTCTTTTGCTTTTCCCCTTTTGTCAATTATGTTTCCGAATATGTCAAATGAGTTTCCAATCTGCAGGCCTACTGTACTTTGAACATTTGACAAATTAGGAAACACATTTGACAAAAGAGGAAAAGCAATAGAAAAAGACTCTAGCATTATTCCAGAATATCTAACTGACTTCTTATCCTTCTTGGCAAGAAACTGAATTAAGTGGTTTTTGACACCTTCATTTGATTCAAAAGTTTTTTCATCTAAAGAATTTTGTAGAGACCGAAGCAAACGATAAATAATTGAATGGTGCTAGATCGATATTATACAACTTTTCTTTTCCGATCCCATCAAACAGAGAGCGTCTCCTTCTTTTGATGGGGACCAGGTTTCGATATGCTTTGAGCTGGTTCATCACGTTCGCCCCATTTAATATTTAATGTGCCGGTTATGTCCAATTTCATCACAAATGATAATGACCCGAATCAAATCCCTTTTTTCGAGAACGTAAGCTTTGAAACGAATCCAGGTTGTTTCCAATGTTCATGCTTCTCGTGTTATTATACGACGATTTTTTCCACCAATGTTTTTATTTGGTCTTCATCAACCTCAACTGGTCTTCCGGAATATTCTCTTCATACGTGACACACAATTTCTTTTCCTGTTTGCCCCGTATTTTTGAAAAAACAAAATATGACGAAAATGCTCCCTTTTGTTTTTCGTTTTTGGTTCGATGCCAAACAGAAACGACTTGGCAGATTTTTTTTTAATTTAATGAAGCTTGAAATGTCAGTTGTCAAAATGCATGATGATTTTATGGTTTTGAATATAGTTAGCTGCTTGAAAATACGACCAAAGACATCTATAAAAACAAAAAGAAAACGAAATTGCTTTCCGAACATTCTAGTACATTGAAAACAACAGCAAGCAATTCGCTACCGAAAGGTCGAATTATAATAATTACATTATATTAAATAAACTATTCTCATACACAAATAAAATATAAAAAATTCCACTCTTTTAAAGAAAAAGAAAAAATCCAAAATTTACAAAGCGTTGAATGGATGCACATTTCGATTGCGTTGCAACCTCTATTAATGGTAAAAATTCTGAGGAGGGTCACTTACGAAAACAAAACTCTTCATGTAGAAAAAATTTGATATATGTACCTACTATTTTTTTAGTATTTTCTTTAGTAATTCTTAGTCATCAGGAAATTCTTAACATGATTGAACAAGAAACAATTTTAAAATCGTTCAGGTAAAACCACCATAAATGGCAATAACAAAAATTCCAAATTTATGCATACCGTGTATTCAATGAACAACGAGCCACAAAAAAAAACATTTACTCTTGAGATGTGCATGTCTGAAGTTCTTCCAGTAATTTTCATATTTAATTATTAAATATTTGTTTTGCTGACATACAGGGCGACTGACAGTTGTTCCGCCAAAAAAAGAAACGCGTAAAGAAATTAACATTATAGACGAGAAATATATTTGAAAAATTCTACGGACCAATTTACAATTAATTAAAAATTTAATTTAAGAAGCATGTTACGGCACTGCGTATGAAACACGTCACGTTTCATAAATGCAGGATATAACTAGTGTTTTTCGTGTAATTGACAGAAAAGTGACACAATGTTTAATCAAAAATCGTGAAGAAAAGTGGGACTTGTCTCGTTAGCAACACTTTTCTTTACGATTTCAGTTAGCAACACTTTTTTTTATTCATTTTATTTATTATGGTGACGTTTCATAGATCGAAGATTGATTGATTGATTGATGTTTTGTTACTATGTCAACAAATGCTTGACATACCTTGATATACTATTATTCTTCGACACTCTCATAATGTTTATGTTATTTTCATCGACTACACGAAAAAATAGCATGATCTATACTTAGAAAAGTGAATTTCCATGTTCGTGTAAATTTGATCCACTCGTGAGCTACGCTCACTCGTGAATTCAAACATTTACACACACTGGAAAACTATCACTTTTCTAAACTTATAAATCAATATACATACTATTAAATTGCTGAGTGATGTTTGGAAAACTCAAAAGCTCAGACAGATTACTAGAAATTGATGTAAGGAATTATAGCGACAAAACGCTACGATCACATTTTCAAGGAATCGCTTAAACATATCGGTTTTTTCCGAAAATGTGAAACGCTGTGAAGGCACAGAGACATAAAACAATAAAGCTTTATTACATACAGCTGTAGAATACACAAGTTTTAAGCGTCGCTATGGCCTTGATTTTCCATACAATTTTTGACCATTACTTTCACCAGAAAACAAAACAAAGCATATGTGAATGAATGTTAGATTACGAGAAAATGTTTCGTGGTTTCATTTGGCCGAACAATTGTCAGTCACCCGATATAACTAGTGTATATTTTAATGATATGCAAATATAAGCTTGTTTCTTGTTTATTTGAAGCCTCGAGTTTTCTTAATTAGGAAACAAATTTGCAAATCTATTTTCTTGCAGCGTGAAAATGCAGTCGTCAGTGGTGACGTTTGAAAAACCCATCGCCCACATCGGCCTGGCCGATTGGTACGCCAAGCAATGGGAAAACCAGCAAACGAACGACACGCGTCGCAATGACGCGTTCAACCTACGTCACGAAGCGAGACAGCTACGCAACGAGACCAGAATCAAGACCGAATGGGACACGTACCATAACAACGCCCGCCTCGCCGATCGCATCACTGAAATGTCCAGGTGGAACGCCACCTTGCAGGCGTGCCTTGACCGAGTTGAACGTGAAATGACCAGCCTTAGAGAGGAGAAGCAGTCCACGGAGAGGGAGTTTGATGCGTTGGGGATTCCCATTAGCATCGTCTCGGAATGCATTTCGATGAGGGATTGTAGACTAGGGGCTGAGTTGACTTATGACGATGGGGATACCGAGTTGAAAAAGGTTAAAAAAATTATTATAAATTTTAAATTCCAGAGCACTCATTAAATCGAAATGTAACTTACAGTACAGAATTTAACAGATCTCTCCAGGAGTGCGTTCAGAATCCTTACCTCCAAGAGCGTCTTGGACGTGTAATCGCGTCTTTCTCACTCACGATTTTTAACATATTTTGCGTCTCGTTTTAAAACGTCTTGTGTTTACATTATTTCCATGACAACGGGCGCACTTTCCACACCCCACTTGTAAGTAGGGCGCTTAGGTGCGCCCGTTGTCATGGAAATAATGTAAACACAAGTCGTTTTAAAGCGGATGTGCGAGACGCAAAATATGATAAAATCGAGAGTGCTCTAAAAATAGTTTGCAAATACTCAGTATATGTCACTTATACACACAAATTCAAAAACTGAATATTTGTCACAAACCATTTGCTAATTGGCTCATTTACCGCCAGATGTCGCTTTTAAGTAACAAAGAAATAAGTTTAAAGTGGGGACAGAACGCGATAATGTGACGTATGGTTATAATATGCTGTTACTTCTCCTATTAAACTTTGTGTCACACCTCTTAGTTATAGAATTTGTTTAAATGTTACTTATATGTATATTTACAGGTTTCGGTTTTCCACTCTGCTATTGTAACAGTAGCGCCACCACATGTTTGGTCAGCTGTCTCCAAACTAAAACGAGTTTGTCTCCAAATTGGGGCGTCAAATTGACGAGCCGTCTGTCCAGTTCTGTTATCCAAGCTTACAATAGCATTCAAAAAGTGTTCCCGTTGGTTACCAGGTTGTTGGAAATTCTCATCAGCGTAATCTTAAAATGTTATTACTTAATTATTGTACCCTTCCTCAATGCGCAGCTTACACATAGCATGCACAAAGCCGTTTTCTTCAATTTAGTCTCGATCCATTCGGCATTAAAATCGTCTCAAAATTTTACAACCACGGGATTATTTGCGTTAGAAAATCATAAAACAAACGTGTAAAGTGCTGCATCCTCTCTGAACAGAGTAGGAAAGTATTTTGACTTTTCTGTTTCCCAGTGGTGATGTGAAAGTAATTTCTACGTTCTCTCTTTTTTCTTATCAACTGAAGTCCTGCTTCAAATTTTCCCTGTAAAAAACAGCGTGTGCTGGGGTTTAATAAAAAGTACCATCTGTGGACGTTATTGTGAACAACTTTAAATACACAAATTATTATAAGCACTTCGTGTCTTAACTCTCTAAGGCCCGATTTTACAATCGTCGGATAAGCACTATTATTGGTATAACCTGTGGTATAATGTGACGTAGGTGTGACGTAGATATGGAGGAACATTAAAGGATATTTGGCGCACAGTTATTCCGTTCTTATTCCGCGATTGTAAAATTGGGCCTAAGAGGGATTTGTGTAATCTCTTCTAGCTCGTTCTCGTTCTGTAAATTATGCGACATCTCTGAATGATATCGCTCACTATTTTTAGTGTATTTTGTCTTCAGATTTCGGGTCCAAAGTTGGTTGGTTCTAGTAAGCTATCCTGCTCTAAATTTTCCCTTCATGTAAAGTAAATTGGCGCGAGCCTTTCTCTCTCTTCTCTTTTATTGCAATTCGTCTGTGAGGACCGCCGTCTTTGGATGCAATTGATAACGGTTCTTAATTTCAGGCCTTCGATTATTCATAATTTTTTCAGGAGATACATAATTTAAACAAAATCATGATCGTTTTGCAAGAGAGTGCCATCTCTCAGCAATATCACACACTAAATATAGGGCTAGCTTCTTGAAAGCTGCGCTGCTCCGTATGAAGAATTTAAAACCTTTATCTCCTCTCGAGTTTTTTTTTTCAGAGATTGCACCGATTTTTCGATGAAAAAAAATTGTTTTTTAAAAACATGCAAAGTATCCTAAAATATCTATTTGTTTGCAAGCAGCGCCATCTCAGAATCTCCTTGGCAATCATTTTGAAAAAGTATCCCGATTTTGCACCTTTGAGAGACATTTTTGACAAAACAATTTCTTCCCTTACCAAAAATATACAGTGCTCGCCAAAAAGTCGGCATCAAATGGGAAAAATTTTTATTTCTGATTTTTCGAAAAAACTTTTTACGGCAATAATTTGTGCTTGTCTGAAAACCTATTTAGCCCCTATTAGATATACCGAGTAATTTTTACTTAGTTAGAAAATAGCATTTTTCGAAACTGCCAGAATCCTAAAATTGTTATTTCTTAGAAATTAATCAAGATTCCAACGATATTGTTTTAATGAGTATTAGTTTTAGCTTACCGAACAATTTCAAGGCCAGAAAATAACGTTTTTTTCTTTAACTTCGACAAAAATTGAATTTTTCAATATTTGAACTTTTCGCAAAATTTCAAGTATCTTAATTTTAAATTTCAAATAATTTAAATGAAAATTTCAAAGATTTGTAATCGGAAGAAAAATAGAGAAAGGTATTTATTACTTTAGATATTTTATTATTTACCGAAAAGTAATATTTGTACGTAATCGCAACGTTTTTGAGGCAATATGCTTTTGAGGAGAAATATTTTTTACTGATAATTAACAAGTGTTGGAGTGTCTTCTAAAAACTCTAGTCTACTCCTGTTAATGAATTCCTGTCACAAAAACCTCCTAAATATTCTTTTACAACGACCTAAATGAGGAAAGCTTCCTTATGTAGTTTATGAGACGGCTATAGATTGTTTTAGTGTCAGGTAAAGTTATGGAAAAAGTCTCCTCATTTAGGACGTTGTAAAAGAACATTTAGGGGGTTTTTGTGACAGGAGTTCATTAATAGGAGTAGATTAGAGTTTTTAGAAGACATTCCAACACCTGTTAATTATCAATAAAAAATATTTCTCCTCAAAAGCATATTGCATCAAAAACGTTACGATTTCGGTAAATAAAAAAATAACTAAAGCAATAAATACCTTTCTCTATTTTTTTTCCAATTACAAATCTTTGAAGTTTTCATCTAAAATGATTTGAAATCTGGAATTAAGTTTTGATATGTGAAATTTTGTGAAAAGTTCAAAAATTGAAAAATTCAATTTTTGCCAAAGTTAAAGAAAAATACGTTATATTTTGGCCTTGAGATTCTTCAGTAAGCTCAAACCAATACACAGTAAAAAAAGTCTCGTTGAAATCTCTATTAATTTCCAAGAATTAACAATTTTAGGATTTTTGCAATTTCGAAAAACGCCATTTTTTAACTAAGTAAAAATCACTCGGTATATCTAATAGGGGCTAAACAGGATTTCAGACAAGCACAAATTATAGCCGTAAAAATTTTTCCCACTTGATGCCGACTTTTTTGCTTGTTAATCATTTTGAATAAGAATTCCTATTTTGCCCCTTAAATTTTCCAGAATTCACAAAATTCACACACTTCGACTAAAAAATTTTCGAAATTTGTTACGAGTTAATTTTGATTGCAGTTTCGGCCTTATTTGGGGCCTCTTCAGCAGAAAAGTAGCTCAAGAACTCCCACAATTTTAGGTCAAAAGTAAATCGCAAGATGTCGCAACCTAAACTATTTTAAAAAAATCTTTTTTTTTCCTCCGAAAATATGAAAGTACACCGAGAACGTTTTGTTTGCAAGCAGCACCATCTGTGAAGCTTATCGACAATCACTTTGAACAAATATTTCTAATTTTGAGTTTTTATCGCTTAAGTTTTCATGAGGACAAAATACAGGGAAAACAATCTTTCTTACTCTGGGCAATTTTTTAAACTCCTCCATTTTTATTACTTTTACTTAATTACTTAATTCCTTAGTTTAAGTTTCTTTAGTTTAAGTGTTAATTTGACTTAGCTTATTTCACCTTGTGGACATGAAGCTCAATAAAGTATTGTATTGTATTGTATTGTAACATAATCTATAACTCTTTTCTACCCTTCGTTTGGTGTAAGGATTAATTATTATACATTGTAATTTTTCCTTAATTCTGCCTCCTAAGGTATGACTCGTGCAACTAAAATGATGCAGGAAAATCCGATTTCTTCACAAATGTACAGCGCCATCTATCTGCATTACTCTGTACTATTTTGATTACGGTATTATCGTGCTATTTTGTCGTGTTGTCCCTACGAGGGTCTCCAAATTTTCGTCGGTCAATAAAAACGAAACTTTTCATTTGTTCACAAGACAACAGCGCCATCTGTCCACATTATGCCGTATTCTTTCAGTTACAACCATTTTTATTAACTATACGTTTTAATGATTGATTTTTTCCGCAAAACAAATTTTCTCCCGTCAGTCACTTTGTTAATATTTTGTGAAATAAGCGTCGTGCCAAAAACTTATTTTGTTAAGAGCGCCATCTCTCTGCTGCAATGCGTGCCGTTTCGACCATGTTTATTTTTTTCTAAATTTTCTGCATTTGGAATTTCACTTCGCGACTCTCCAAAATGTTGCGGTAAACTTTCCTTGAGTTGAATGTACTCACGCGACTAAGGGCAGCGCCATCTGAAAATGAAATTACGAACTATTCTAACCACAATTTTTTGTTTTCTACATTTTAAGGACTCTTTCCAAATCCCAATAAAAAATTTAAGGATTTCAAAAATTTATCCCCTATCACAGCAATCTTTAAATTTTGCAATGAATCTTATATATGTATACAGCGACATCTCAGAATGAAATTACGAACTATTTTAACTACCCTTTTTTTAAGTTAACAAAGTTTCACGTTTAATAATACTTTTTCCAAATATTTATACGTTAAACATAATTAAGATTATAATTATACAGTTATCCACATAAACCGTTCGTTAAAGTTTTAAAGCTTGCAGTTCACGTAGATATTTGAATTTTAAGGAGCAAGGGTTTTTCCATAGAGATCTCTTTGAATAAAATAAAATTGTCTTTGTATCACTTCCGGTTGTACCGGAAGTCGCTATCAACTCGCTTATTTTAAATGGAATGCTATATTTTTTATCACGTTTGTGAATGCTACAGGTAAAAATATGTTAAATTGCATTACATTTTCCTATCTCTAAAATGCATCATTTTTGAGATATTTTGAATGTTCTTAAAAATTTGGACTTTGCAATCTGATTTTCAAAAAATTATAACACAGCCATGATTGAAGCAATTTTATTTGTAATAGCTGATATTGTAGTTGAAGCTAAGGTTCTTAAAAATTCCATAAGCATAATCTAGTAAGCTACAGGGTGTCTAAAACGCACCACTCCACTCAAAGATATTCAAACACAGAAAAATACTTTTTTTTCAAATGGAACGACCAATATTTTAATACACCATCGTATGTGAAATCAAATGCTGCGTCGAACTGTACTAGCATTCCCTGTACCTAACTTTAACAGTTTTTGAGTTATGAAACATTTACGATTTAATTCATAGAAAATTACGTCAAATATTTTTAATTTTGTTAAGATAGCATGGAAATTGTAACATTGATTAGTGTTACTACAAATTTTGTAGTAAACCAAAGAAAATAGATTTTCGCAAATGGAAATTCGCAAATTTTAATTGTTCTTTGATCATCCTTTTCTTGGGACGCTTGTGATCTGATAAAACAAAAAAGGATAAATTTTATTACTTTAAATTGAATAAAATAGCTGCTAGTTTGCAATTCTCTGGGTTAGCGTGAAAGTGTTTTAAAACCGTTTTATTTTCGTTATTTGTTACTGATCTTCGTACATTTTATCTTTCCAAATTGTATAAAGTTAGGTTCAAACTTTCCAAACTGTGTTTTATTCATAGGAGACAAGAGGGGTACATTTTATTGAACACACATTCTCTGCTCTGAACAATTTTAGATAATTCTTCATTAATTTAAAAAATAGATTTAAAATATTAGCGTTTGAATAATTTTGATTTTGATTCTCAACTATTTTTTGATTTTGCTTAAAATTTGTAGTAACAGGAAAAGTTAAATGAAATTGTTTGTTATTTTTATGGCTGAAAAACTGTTAAAGTTAGGTATAGGGAATGCTAATACAGTTCGGCGCAGCATTTAATTCCACATACGAGGGTGTATTAAAATATTTTTTCTTTGTTTGAATATCTTCGAGTGGAGCGGTGTGTTGTAGACATCCTGTAGCTTAATAGATAATGCTTATGGAATTTTTAAGAACCTTAAAGCTTCAACTACAATATCAGCTATTGCAAATGAAATTGCTTCAATCATAGGTGTGTTATAATTTTTTGAAAATCTGATTGCAGAATCCAAATTTTTAAGAAAATTCAAAATATCTCAAAAATGATGCATTTTAGAGATAGGAAAATGTAATGCAGTTTAACATATTTTTACATGTAGAATTCAAAAACGTGATAAAAAAAATATAGCATTCCATTTAAAATAAGCTAGTTGATAGCGACTTCCGGTACAACCGGAAGTGATACAAAGACAATTTTATTTTATTTAAAGAGATCTCTACGGAGAACTCTTGCTCCTTAAATTTCAAATATCTACGTGAACTGCAACCTTGAAAACTTTTAACGAACAGTTTATGTGGATAACCCTGTATTTATAACGCGTGACCAATATTTTTTCTAATCAAGTGACCCATGGAAAAAAATTATATCTTTGTTTGTCTCATTATTTCAAATGCCATTTGAATTATTTTTATTGCATTCCTATCGTTTTGTATAGGAATGAAATATAATTATGTAATTCAAATGGCATTTGAAATAATGAACTAATCAAAGACACATGATTATATTTCCATAGGTCACTTGATTAGAAAAGATATTGGTCACCTGCTATTAAGTCGTTAAAGTCAACTTGTTTTCTAGGAACTGTGCGTTTTAGAAACAGTAAAGAAACTCCTCATAGAAAGATGCCAATCAGCTTGGGAAAAACTGAACAGATTGGAAGAGGTACGCTTCAAACTGACGCTGGATATAAACGACAAAGGCGAGTCCATAGAAATCGACAAGGATCAACTCACACTTGACAGAACTTGCGCCAACATCAGTTACAAAACTGATCCTGCACGCATTCCTAAAACGTAAGTCGCTCAAATCCCAATTCTTCAAACCTTCACTTTTTTCCTCAACAGTTCAGTTCCGTATGAAACCTGGCTGGAGCACTCGAAGTACACGAAACTTCTAGCCGACAAAGAGCTGGAAGACACCTACAAGCTGCGCGAGGCTCTTTTCATAATTCGAGAACGCGCTAGAAACGACATGAGGGCCCAACGTGATTACGTCGACTTCACTCTGCGTAAACGCATCTACGAAACTCAGAGGGCCAGGAATGAGTTGGAATGGCAACAGCTGAAGATGAGAGAGGAAATAGAAAAAGTGCAGAAAGAAATCCAGACGCTCGAGGAAGCGCTCAACGATAAAGACGACGCAAGAAAACTATGCGAAACGAGACTGGAAAATAGATGTTACAGGCCCGGCTTCGAACTGGCCTGGGACGAGGCACAAATCGGTCTCAAAGACGAAATGTTACAGCTCACCCAAACTCAACGAGACCTCATCGATAAAATAAACTGTGCCAAAGCAACTTACAACGCCCTGGAAGACCAGCTGGTGATAATCGACAGGGACCTTGGCAATAAATGCCAGTCGCTCATGACGGATGTGAGATGCTTAGATTTGAGGGCCAGATTAAAAACGGGCAAATTCGGAGGACCAACCTCAGATACCGATCGGAACATCATCCTCACCAAGATGGAGAAAGAAATTCCACCCACGTAAAAAAGAATTAATGCCCGATAAATTAAAACTTTTTATTATATTAAAAAATATACAAAATTCATTAATAAAATTTGAAACTTAGACTTCCGAATTTGTAGTCGAATTTAAACGCGTAATTAATTTCGGTCGTGGAATCCCCTTTGTTATTCATCAGGTGCACCCCCTGTCTGATATGTCTGTTCCATTCGATTTTTTGGCCCACTTCGATCGGCATCGTCGGGCCTGTTGATATGACGCATTTTGGGTCCTCTTCCATTACCCAATCCACCCACAGAGCTACGCCGTTACATTTCCCAGATCTGTAACGGACAATTCAATAGACGCAATTTATGAATCATATTTAAAATTGATTGTGAATCATAATTACCCTTCGAGTTTAAATGTCCCGTGTGTTTCAATTGCTTCACCGTGTAAGACGAGAGTTTCCAAGTCGAAAACTGCGATGTCCAGCGGTTGACTTAGCGCCTTGGATGGGTATTCCCATAAAGGTTGGGCTTCTATGTTGTCATCGCTGATGTTTGACGATACCTTAATGGAATATAAATCGATTAATTTGGTGAAAAATTGGCCTACTTGAGGTGATTGTGGTTAAAAACGCCAAGCGTCTTTCCAAGAAATTTGAATAATTGTGACACGTTTAAAAGACATTTTCTCTAATTAGTAATTGAATATGGATTAACCAAAGATTATTTATTATTTAAGTATTCATTTACATATTGCTATCTGAATGATAAGAAACATAATACATATAATGCGTAAAACCATTTGTGTGGCATTGCCATAGCACTTGATGATAGATAAGACAATAAAAGCAACATATTGTATTAAACCGAATGATAAAGACTTAATCGGTGTGTTGCCACTATATAAAATAGTAGTATTAAATATGCCGGTTCTGGACCGCCAATTTGTGAACCACTATATTTAGCTTTTTCTCCTCTTTTTGAGGTAAAACTACTTCTAGAGCTTAACAATTTAACAGTCTATAAACGGTACAAAAATTTGCGTTAAAACCTCAGTAATTCCCTTGAAAATGCATAAAAATTGCTACATTTTAAAGCATGTATACCAAATTTTATCCACAATTTTGCTCGTTCACAAGCTAAAATTGTATAAAAAACTGATTTTATTTAATCACCACCAAATTGTGAACGAATATAAACATCCATATTCTACTCAAAATAACTTAAAAAAGCACACACTTAATTATTAGCATATCTACTCGTTCACACCTCAAAATTGTATAAAAAACTGAATTTATTTAATCACCACCAATTTGTGAACGAATATAAATAGCTACATTTACAGATTTTCCTTAATTTTTATACTAATATTTTTATCATATAGCTAGTATATTACATCCATAAAATGAACGTAAACATGAAACATAGAACGTAATGTAAACGTGAACATTGAACGTAACGTAAGCGTGAACATAAAACGAAATAATTCTAGTAATATAATATATAAAAATTTTCAACAGTAAAAAAATAAAATAGTTACATAATTATTTTAAATATAAATAAATTGAAAATGAATTCTGATAAAAGTTACACGAAGGAAATTAAATCACTTAATAATGATCCACTGAAGTACATAAATTCATATAACTCTTTACCTAAACTACCAATAAACAAAATTCTATTTATTACAAACCTATCAAAATACGAAAACATATTAACAAATTCATTTGATTGTATAGTATTTGTAAAAAATAAGAAATATAAAATAATGAGAACTATATAGATAACATGAATATTTTGTTTAATTGTATAATTAGATATCAAATGATAAAAAAAGAGAAATTCTTTCCAATAAAAGTTATTGTTGATAAAAATTATAATTTTATTCCATACAATGATAAACAACAATGTTTCTAATTACAATAAATTTGAAAGTTTAATAAACGAAAATAAAATGACTAGACCATAAAAATTTTGAATGAAATTTTTGTAATAAATGAAGTTTAATGGATTACGAAAATACTGCATTCAAAACGAACTACCATATAGAGGTTTACGAAAGTATGAATTAGAAGAAATTATTAAAGATTATTTATTCAGACAAACGTTTATTAATGAATTTAATTTTGGTGACGATGTAATTCAGAAACCAAGACAAAGAAAACAAGGAATATATAATAAGAGAAAAGACATAGATGAATTACCACAATTAATAGAAGATGATGAAGATGTAAAATAGTCAGAGCAAGAGGTTCTTGGGGAGAAATGGTTGTCGACTATACATTTTATTGTGACAGTGCAGAACATGATTTATATATTTATCTATACAAAATATCAGATTATATTATTGATAAAATTAATAAGGGATTTAAAAAACATAAAAGCATAAGGATTCAATTAGTTACAGTTATTCAATATGAAGAATATGACTTATCAGGTAACGTTATTGATTTATGGAAGAGACATTTTTCATCAAATATACATACTATTATGGACCAATCTATAGTCAAACCAGTTTTAACACAAATGAAAAATACAATAATAAGAAATTTTGAAGAGTTGAATGCAAAAAATACAAAGATTAGATTTGATCGTGTTTTAAATGTAGATTTACAATCAAGTATGTATACTCCTCTCCGTGGTGGTACTTATAAGCAATTACCAAGTTATACAGGGTGAGTTTTTTTCGATGTTTAGCATTGGGATCTCGGAAACTAGCAGAGCTAGAGAGACGGTTAAATGGGGAAAGATTTGTAGTTTTAGGAGCCCAGTTTAATGCAGCTTTTGTTTTTTTCTTAAAGTTCATGGCTGGCCAGATATTTTGAAAAAACTGATTTTTTATAAATTCGTTAAATGCATATAGCTCGGTTATTCTTGATTTAGAGAAAAGTTGCAAGATAAATGTTGTACAGAATTATGTTCTTAATTAAACAGTCGAACTAAATTTTCCATATAAGCTCTTATTTTTCAGTTATGACATAAACATCAGTTTTTTTAAATGGAAACCATAGTAGGCCATGAATAAAAAGAAAGTACTTTTTTTACCTTTTCAACGATGTAACATTCGATATGGTTATTTAAAAAAATGACGGAGATACGGCAGTTTTTCTCTTTCAAAATTGTTAATATGGTTGGCCATGGAAACATAAGTTTATTGACAAATGCAAATTATAAACGATGAGCAAATAAGAATCAGATTAGAGTAGGCGTTGCAAAGAAAATGTATATCTGTAATTAAATAAAAAGTACAGTTATCGTAGTAACAGCGAATCACAAGACTCTATTTTGAATTTTAACGAACCCTTAAATTTTAACAGCCTGTTAATAAGTTACAGAATAGCCCCTAATGACGGACGTTCTACTAGGAAAGCAGTAAATTCGATTTTAAAGAGGTGTAATTTATGTATTGCAAATAATGGTGGTCTTTTCGAACATCTTTAGAAATATTTTTAATTTATTATTGTTTTTCTCGATAGTTTAGATTTGTTAAAAAGGCTTCGGATTAGCAATATGAAGGTCAAGTCCTACTCTCCGACCCTGGTATACTTGCAGTTGTTCATCCGGTGAATTTTGAAAGGTTCTTTTCAGAACCACAAGAATGATCTTCCAAGGTTTCGCTGCTTCGTGTTTGTAAACTATAAAATAATTTATACGTACGAATTATTGGTTTTGTATTTCAATGTTTCACATAGCTGTTTGATATTTAACAGTATTTTGAGTTGGTGATGAAAATGAACCCTATTTCAACAAAAAGCGGTCATAAAGTGAGTGTTTACAAAAAAGAGTTGACATTAAATCAATGTTAAAAATTTCCAAAATTGAAGAAAACATGAAATTATAGTGATACTGATGTTTTGAAGTTGAAGGTTCTCCTAGGAGGCTATTGAAATATTGAACCATTGTTAGTATTAGAGTTTTGATTCTGAAACGTATGTAAAAAAGAAACGGCGAACAAAACGTCAAAGTAATATAAGTGAGCAAGTAAAAATTATATTAGAGTGGGCTGTGCAATGTTTGTGATTAACTGAATTAATTAATGTAATACATTCATGGACTGTCAAATGTATTGACCTTTTATTTAATCACAGACATATATTTTTTTGCAGCGCCTACTCTAATCTGATTTTTATTTGCTCACCATTTATAACTTGCATTTGTCAATAAACTTTTGTTTCTATGGCCAACCATATTAACAATTTTGAAAAAGAAAAACTGCCGTATCTCCGTCGTTTTTTTAAATAACCATATCGAATGTTACATCGTTGAAAAGGTAAAAAAAAGCCTTTCTTTTTCATTCATGGCCTACTATAGTTTCCATTAAAAAAAACTGATGTTTATGTCACAACTGAAAAATAAGAGCTTATATGGAAAACTTAGTTCGACTGTTTAATTAAGAACATAATTCTGTACAACTTTTGTCTTGCAACTTTTCTCTAAAGTCAAGAATAACCGATCTATATGCATTTAACGAATTTATAAAAAATCAGTTTTTTCAAAATATCTAGCCAGCCATGAACTTTAAGAAAAAAACAAAAGCTGCATTAAACTGGGCTCCTAAAACTACAAATCTTTCCCCATTTAACCGTCTCTCTAGCTCTGTTAATTTCCGAGATCCCAATGCTAAACATCGAAAAAAACTCACCCTGTATAACTACTAAAAAATGTTGTATTAATGTAAAAATATAAAAACCAATCTATTCAAATGTGATAAACAAGAAAATTTAAGATGTTTTGAATATGCATTAGAAAGTATTATAAATCCTGTTAAAGATCATACTGATAGACCCTCAAGATATGATATATTAAAATATGAATGTCTTAATTTGGAATATCCATTAGAATTAACATCAGAAAATGTATCAAAATATGAAACATTTTTAAATACATCTATTAATATACAAAGTACGAGATGATATAGTCGATTTATTTATATTAAGTGATAAAATTGGAAAAATTAAAAAACATGTAAACATTTTGGAATATGATGAACATTGTGTTGGAATTAAAAATTTAAGTGCATTATTAAACGGACAAATTCATAAAAGAGACAAACACATGAATATATGTTTAAAATGTCATGATAAATTTGAAAATAAGCAAAAGTTTGATGAACATATTGATGTATGTATAAAAGAGAAAACTAATATTGAAATGCCTGAAATTAATAACATTAGATCATATTATATTGGGGAGATGAATTATATCGTCCATATACAATCACACTTGATTTTGAGTGTTTAATTAAAAAAAAAAATGGTAAAAAATCTGAATATATTCATGAACATATTCCAAACAGTTTCTGTTTTAATACAATAGATGGAACAAAATTAATAAGAAGTGATAATGTAGAAGAATTAATGAAATTATTTAACAATTCACTAATTGAATTTGGTAAAAGATATAATGAGATTAGGAGAATTAATAAAGAAATAATATGGACACCAGAAATAATGAAAAAATTTACAGAATCTAATAACTGTTATATTTGTAATAAAAAATTTACAAATGATTTAGATAAAGTAAGAGATCATGATCATATTACTGGTGAATTTAGAGGAGCTGCTTGTAATTCATGTAATTTGAATTTAAAACTTCCAAAATTCATACCAATACATCAGAGCCAAGCATTAGCAGATGGTTCCTGTATTCAATAGTATTCTCCAGTATTCTCGTCAAATGGTCAGACCGGTCAGACCATACGATTCTTTTCGATTATTGTCGATAGAGTGAGTAGAGTTCACTACTAAATCGGTGTCTGTAATGCAAGCACATGCAAGTCTGATCCTTCTTTCCTTGTTCTTTGTGGTTCTTTCCTTATTTGTGTATTCGTGCCATTTGCTATTTTTTCTAGGAATGTTTAATAAATAAAAAGTAAGTATTTAAATGAAAAACATTAAACAAAACTTTAACATTACGATAACTGTTTTTAGTATAATGGATTTGCGAAGTATTGAAGAAAATTTGCCAGTATTGGAAGAGCGTATGGTAAATATGGATTCCATCGCATTAGCTTGGTTAAGAACGAGCGTAGAATATTATCGAGTGTTTGTGGAGCATTGTGATAAATTCGAAGCAATATTTTGCAATCCATTTGATTGTGTAAAATTTGATCCAATTTTGATTGGCTCAGAGAACTTGTGTCACTTTCATCACATGAAAATGGAAATACAATTGATATAAAACTTAGTAAGGAGTACAATTTTTTTTTTATTATCTTCAATTCTCATCACTTCATTATTGTTAAAATAAATACCTACTCAGTTTACAAAGTACCCCATTATTTAATTGATATTTTTATATTTATTCAAAAATATTACTTAATTTTTTTACTAAAACATGAAGTTATTGAATTATTTTAGGGCCAATCAAGTACGAACGGGAATTCCTTTATCACAATATTTGAAATAAAATAAATTAAAAGAAACTCTTCTACATAAGTTCATGAAATTCATTTTGCCAACAGTTAAGCATTTGTTAAGCCATTTATAAAAACGAGTTTGTGAAAAAGTTGAGTCTCCGAACTGAGTTCAAAATCTCCTCAATATCTTGGTCAATTTAATCCTTTCTTTCATCAGAAACTTAATAATGATTTTCTGCACAAATGACAGATTCATCTCCTGCTCACTCATTGCACTAGAGAGCAAGAAAGATACAACCCCTTGAAAGTGAGTTATTCATCTTTTCTCTGAAGACCTCTGTAATCAAAAAAATTCTATTTTCATTTGGTTGGCCCTCATAGAAATGAATTCATCTTCCAAATACTGTCACAAACTCAAATATGGGGTGTGATATAAATCATGCGAAGCAAAAGTTGCTTCAAACTAAATATAATTTGTACAATCTATTGAATATGAAATAAAATTACCTCAATGACATCATCAAAAGGCTTCATCAAGAAACCTTCGCACTCCCCCAATGGAGCCCGTATCTTGTACAAGTCTTTAAACTCAACGGCAACCCCCCTAATAACGGCCCTCCTAGGAAACACCTTCACATCACCATCACAGTAACACCGAAGCTCCCCCAACAAATACGAAAACAAAATCCCATCCCACGGCAGGATATTCGTAGTAAAATACGGCTCCCCGAACACCAAATTAATCCTATCAGTTTCCCCAAGCCCTTGCAAATCCCTGACAGACTCAATAACTTCAACACGACTCAATTCATTAAACTGAATAAAATTCTTGAGCAGAGCCCTCGAGAGCATATTAGGTTCCATGCATATAACTCGCTTAGCCCCTAACTTTTCGACCGCCAGCGCATGGTAAAACCCATGACTCAATATTAACACAACACTATCTTTGTTCACATGTTTCTGGAGTAAGGACAGAAACTTTTTGCTTCGTGTTCCGTCGTTTAACTGCCCGATCCTAGTCCTCGGGTAAGCTATGTGCACATTACAATGACAAAATGGGCGGATGTAATCCGCGTCGGTCAAACTCAAGTCTGTACGCAGGTTAAACCACACGGAGAACTCGTCGTGACAGCTGATGAGATTCAACTCGTCCCCCTTGCAAGCTTTAATTTCCTTGGGGAAGTAGTAGATTGCTTGCATCCAGTGATCTCTCCAGGGGACGTCACTGCTTTTGGGTCTTGCCCAGGATGGGGCGCAGCTCAATATAATTTTATGGTCGACATCCATTTTGAGTTCCCACCACATGAACACTGCCTGGGCAGTCCCATCACGCTCAGCTTTGAATGTGTTGATTGTAAACCGCTCGTAGACAAAAGGCGTCTTTCCAGACCAGTCAAATTGAAACACTGGCTGAGGAGAGACGATTGTATTAAAAAATTCACAAGGTAATTGACTTAGTTGAACATCATGTACAGCGGCTGCTCCTGGACAGTCTTTAACAGAATCAGGTACTTTTAGTAAACACACCCCATCTTCGTCATAGACATCTTTGAATTTGTGCCAGTTTAAAATGAAAGGGCTCTCGATGATGTGAGCGAAAATGGTCGCAGATTGCGGAATTACAATGCAGTCTGGTTCTAAAAGATGTTCGTGGGCGTGTTTAAATGTGCTTAGTGCCCCTTCACCTATCAACTCAGTATCAAAAACCTCGGTGACTAAAATGTTAGCTTGGAACTTTAAGTCTTCCCCGACTATTAACTCGGTGGAGCGCTTTGGCACCACACTGATTTTTCCGGCAAAGCCATTCAGCTCTATAATTTTCTCAGCACATTGGCTCATGGGGGTGAATGCCTCGCAAGCAACAACACTATCGGCACCTGCTCGAACAGCCATCATCGACAGGAGACCTGTGCCAGTTCCTATATCGAGAACGTTCGCTTTCTTCCCCCTGGAATGCATGTGTTTAATAGCTGATATAATCGCCAGATCATACTTCTTGTTCCTGTCGGTATCGTGCAGCATGTCCGCGAAGGAGGACCTCGCGACTTCCTGGTGGAAATCGTAGTCCTGGTTTTGCACGATCCAATCGGATTGTCCCGTGATTGGATTCAATTTCTGAATGAAGACGTTCATTTTTAACAGCTTGTTAACCAATCGTTTCGGTAAAATACGTGGGAGTGACAGCATTAAATTGTTAGGTTATGTATTTAAATTTGACATTTAATTGCCGGCCAATGTTGCCAACATGTGAAATTTAAAGTCCCTTCTACCACGTTAAGGACCGGTATTATAGCATTAGTTTAAACTGCAGTTTGACAGTTAAACTTCAGATTTTAAGATATTCCCGTTTTATACCTGCCGATGACAACAGCTTCTAAGTTTAAACGTCAATCGGTGGTTGAAGAGAAGCTTAAACTTACTGTTAATATAAGTGAGGTTAGTTTGATCGAGTTTTTTTCATTTTATTGTCTAATTTGTGTTTAATTTCACATTCATTAGTCTGAAAATATTGTACTGATCTGAAGTTTTATCTTTAGATTAAACTGCCATTTTAAACCCATGCTATAATACCGACCCTAAGTGTATAGTGCACGATGTAGGGTGCGTTTCGTTTGCGCGCTTACTTGCTTTGAGCACTCATAAGCAGTGCTTAAACCATTCCTTTTGGCTTTGCAAACGCTCACAAACTGCTAGATGACGAAGCAGCAACGTCATTATGACGTCATAGTCTTCGCTCACAATCGCTTATCCCATCGAGGTAGAGCAGCAAAAGCGTAAGTGTTTATATTCCAAATGGAACGTATTCGAAGATCAGTTGATCATAGTCAGGTTATAAAAACATGTTATAAACAAACGTTACACTTTGGAAACAGCTGCGGAAGCTGTGATTGGATTAATTTCACTATTGAAGTTATATTTTTAAGGTTATGAATTCGTTGTGCAAACAATAGTCAAAAGAAACACTTTTGCTTATAGCAGCTTAAGCGACTGAAGGCCAAATGGAACTACAGAAAATACCGCTTGTAAGCATGAGTGCTTAAAGCGTTTGCGCGTGCGAACGAAACGCACCCGTAGTATCCGGTTAAAAGATTTTGTGATACAAATTTCATCGGACAAGAACCAACTTTAAATATAATAAAACATAAAACTCTCCACTAAATATATATAATTAATTGTATGTATGTAGGTACAGCGAAATCATAAATAATTTCAACCTACGTGACCCCGCCGTTTAGGCAAGACATTGTACTCTGTTGGTAACAATGCAGTGCTGTGTGTTAAATCGTTCGAGGATGTAATGCTTGCGATTTACGAAGGCATCGTAATTTACATCACCATCTGGGAATGCTTGGTTAAAGTGGTTAAACTTAACAGAACAGCTACAGTCACGAAAGTCAATGACAAATCCACGTTAATTTGAAACAATAACCTCACTTTTTTCAGTGTTGCCAATTCTAGAAAACAAAAGCAAATTGGTCACGTGGGTTGAAGTAATAATTTATGATTTCCCTGTATAAAAATATTAATGCGCGTGCTAACAAATAGCTTCTCTAAAGTGAAGATGTTGAAAAATTAATTTAAAATTAAAATGTAACAAATTACAACCTAATAGACTGAAAAAAAATAGAAATACATATTACTAGAGATAAGATAACACAGATTTAAGGCCGTTTTTACACTATCCTCGGCTGAATAGGAGCTTGATTTTAAGATCACAGCGCTATTGCGGATAAATTGGAACCTCTGTAAGCTATGCGGAGTTTATATGATGCACGTGTTTAGTGCGTAGCAATCCAAATACACAAGTTGATTTCATTCAAATGTGAGTAATGTGACACATAACAACACAATTCTGATACATTATACACTTCAGTGTGCTTCAGTATCGACACCAAAACACGATATATCAATGATATCATGTAGCATGTAAGGCTTTGCCTAGTTGACACCAGGTGGCGAATGCTTAGCTGCAATCTCCTATACCCTATCTCTTGTACAAGATTTGGCTCGATTTCTAAAAATAAAAATTTAGAACAGAAATTCTTGGGCTCCAGATACGATTTGGAGATAAAACACGTTCTGTTTTTCTATTAGTTTATAATTCAATTTAAATTTTGATACAATTTACTACATCGTTCAAGAAATAGGGCAGAGTTTTGGAAGAGTAAAATGGTTTTTATACAAAACTTGATTCAATTTCATGAACAATTACTTTTTATAGTTAATTGTATCAAAAATTAAACTAAAAAATCAAAAACTACTGAAAAAGTAGAACGAGTTCTGTCTCCAAACTATATCTACAGCCCAACAATTTCTTGTTCCAAACAGCCTTTTTAATTGTTGTGTAAAATTTGTTAAAATAAGAGAGAAGTATCCATTCAACCAATAAACATTCACCTCTTAACAGAAATTAACATCGTGTCATACAGCAAAAAAGTTAAAAAAAAAGTATGTTTGGAAATATCTGAAAAGAAAACCATAATGATACAAGAAGAATATACGTATATTCGTTTTTTTTTTTTTTCTATAATACCTGTTAAATGTTTCTAATGTTGATACTTATTAACTGAATATTAAGAAATGTCAAAAATTTCAGTTCTATATTTAGTGATAAATGCAGTGTTCGAACAGAAAAACTAGAATTTTGACACTGACAGGTATTATAGGAAAAAAGCAAACTATAGCACATAAAATAAAATAAAAGTCTGAGTTCACTAGAAATTGTTCATTTTGACAATGCTTTCTACAGACCTACATTTAATTTCTTGTTTTTCATTACTTCCAGTTTAAAATATTTTTGTAAATTATATGTAATAAAATTCATTTACAACTTACAAAAAACTGTTTTTTAAATTTTAAATAAGTAATACTGTCTAATTTGATGTGTTTATTAGTTAGATACCGATTTCAGTTTTTTCATAAAACCTTCATGAGGCTGTTATTGTGTTGTAACAGTGAAATTTATGAAGCACGTTATGGCCGTTTTACACTATAACATTTTCTAACTAAAATCTGTTACTAAGTGAGTGAGAAGTACTAATTCAACCAATCAGAATTCACTTATCTTAGCTTATCTCTCTCACTTTGTACCAAAAAATGTTATAATGTAAAACAGCCTTTAGAAATAAGTTCAAATAAAAAAAAATTAAAAATAGAATTAAAATAAATGTCGATAAAACTGAAATCATGATAATCACGACAAGAGGAAAGGAACACAAAATTTAATTAGAGGGAAAGTTAATAGAGCAGATAAGAAATTCTGACTACTTATTCAAAATAAAATCAGAAATTGAAAGAAAAATATACAGTAAATCCCCGGATTGAGTTTACAAGAGTTTACAGAATAAATATATCAATGGAATTGTTTTTAATCTGAAACAAGAAATTCATAACAGTTATAAGGAGCTACAATGTAGACTTGAATTATGTACTGTGGGTTAATCTAATAATTTAAAATGTTGTTGATTTTTTTTTCGATTTTAAAAACACACTGTAATAAGTTTTAATTATTAGATATGTTCATTATAAAATAAATTAAACAAAAATGTTTGTCCCTTTAGCATTTTTCTGTAAAATTAAAAATAAATTTTTTCCCCTCTTGTAAACTCAATCCGGCGACATTATACATAGAAATAATAAACGAAAGAATAGAAAAATCTGGAAAAATTTACAGCATGTTTCATTTTTCATCTATACGCCCCTGTATTTTTTAATTTATTAGCGGATCGATTTTAAATTTTCGCCAGTTGTAGATCCTTCTAAAATAGACTTTTTTAACTTTAAAAGTTTTTGTACTGCAAACCATGGCTTACTACAATTGAAAACAAATTCCAAAAAATTTAAAAATCATATGAAGACTTGTTTGATCAAAAAAGTTATTAAGAAAAGTTGTTTAAAATAATAAAATAAGCCCGATTCCTAAATTTGGGTGAACATTTTTAATTACCTATTTTAAATTAACTGAAATAATTCATTTACCTACAGTAAATAATTAATCAGTAAATAAATATGTATGAGTTCTGTAAGAAATATATTAATTTCTGCTTTTCTTTTTAGTTCTGTAAAATAATAAATCAGATTAAATTTAAATATTCAGTTATTTAAAACAATTAAAATCTTTCAACCAAATTTGGGTTATTTCATAATTCTAAACAATTTATCTTAATAACTTTTGATCAAACAGGGCCTAATATGTTTTTTTTTTATTCTTTGGAATTTGTTTTCAAACGTAGCAAGCCACGGCTTGCAATACAAAAGGTTCTAAATTGAAAAATGTCTGTTTTAAAAGTATGTACAACTATGCACTGTATATCAGAAACATATTTCAAGGAAACAAAGAAAAAGAAAATAAAGACATAAGAATACAAAAAAAGTGATAAGACTTTTTGATGTGGTAAAGAAGCTTTTACAGATGATCCAAAAATAAAATTGAAGTAAAACAAATATCATTAAAAGTTTTTTTATCTTTGCATTATCATTATTGCTTATTTTTTGTTTTCTCCTAAACAAGAACAACTGCTTACAACAACTGTTATGTAGGGGCGCCTATAGGTTTTTGCCTAGGGGCGCATATTATGTTAATCTGGCCCTGATGAGTACGGCGTTTATCAATAAAACATGCCGTGGAAAACCGAGTAGTAAAACGAGACGTTGAAAATAAAAATAAAAGAGAAAGCATTAATATAAAATCATACATTTCAAAACGATGCAATTTATGACATTTAGTAAGAGGTGCTTATTATCTAACAATGTTAGCAGAAAAATACGAAATCAGAGTAAATTTGCTAATGCTTAGAATATTTAAAAAAATTGATACCTACTAATTAAATTTTTTCAGTTTTCATTACAATGCTTACAATCATAATTTTTCATTTCTTGACTTCTGCTTCTTTCTGATTGTGAAGTGTTATCAAGACACGCCATATTATGTACTTAAATTATTGTAAATAATTAATATCTAAATAATGTTGCTGCAATTGTCTTAATATTTTTTGAGCGACTGGTCGAGCCGTCCTTATAACAATATTTATGCCAGCTTATGGTTTATTATTAATTTAAGGCCCAGCGCGTAAAATATCAATTGGGCCTTTTACAAAAATTATTCAAGGTCAATTATATAGCGCCTTAAGGTCATAAGGTCTATGGAAGAGAACGGACAAGACTGTTTTCATTAAAGTAAGGTTGTAATAGTTTACGTTAAAAGTGTACATTAGCAATAGCGGTCTCTCCTCTCTAACGACGGAACTGATTGAAACTGATTGAAACATTTGAAACAT
Organism: Dorcus parallelipipedus; assembly: GCA_958336345.1. Classification (NCBI taxonomy): domain Eukaryota; kingdom Metazoa; phylum Arthropoda; class Insecta; order Coleoptera; family Lucanidae; genus Dorcus; species Dorcus parallelipipedus. The sequence goes on along the minus strand of OY284480.1, from coordinate 16,021,583 downwards.
AACAGTTAACTTTTTTATTATTTTTAACACACTACTATATTTTGAGAAAGAAAAGGTTTTATGCAACTATTTATAACAGCTTTTCAATGAAATTTTAACCAATTTCAGTTTTCTTAATATTATGTATATTTTGCAGATTCCTTCATATGTGTTTGTGAAGTATCGACTTCTTACTTGTTAATTTAGGCCGTCTTTCCGTCTGCCTATTAAAGTTATTCAACGAATAACTTGATTTTTCTAAATGGTTGTTTGATTTTATAAATTATATCTATCGTAATTATTCGACGAATAACTATTGTAGTCAGTTTATTAGGGGATAGAAAGACTGGTCCTTAAAGTGAAAGAATTAAACGAAAAAAATTTAGTATGCGATTTTGCCCTATACTTTTAAAATTTTACAATAAACAATAACTTATTATACTTTACAAGCAGTTGAAGTAATTCTACGTTCATTTACAATTCCACACAACTTTCAACTTTTCAAACATACTGATGATTTATTTTACTTATTATTAGTTAATGAAAAAATAGCCGACACTAGAATTCTAGTGTCAGCCGCTCCAAAAATTTCTCAGGGTTAATAAGCTGAGGGTTCCTATGATTTGTCCTAATAATTTAGAAGTGCATAGGTACTTGTATACATTAAAATGAGTGCTGTAACAGTTTATATTTAGAAACAGCGGCCTCTGTTCTCTAGTGACGAAACTGTTTTGCTGAGATCATGGCCGACTACATTAATAACACAGTATAAAGAATACAGTAGTTATAAAGAATACAATAGCGCAACTCGCTTGTCGACACTTTGATCTATTTACTGGATTTTCATTGACCTCGAGTAGATTAAAGGGGATGTGTGGAATTGTTTGTTCTGCTTTAAGTGTGAGCGATTTTGTTGTAAATTGTAAATTTGCACGTGCTCACACACCAAGGCCGCATTGTAGTGTTTAGTGGACGTGGTAAAAAAAACAAAGCATAAATAATGTGTATTAACATAATTATAAAGATCCATTCGGCACCACAGCCGTGAATGAATGAGCTCTGCATCCCGAGATTGTGACTCAGACCTTGCGCAGGATGTTATGCGCGAATTTAATATTTTCATGAGAGTCGCGCTACTGTGTAATCTTTATACTGTGTTAATAAGCTAACGCTTATATGGCCGTTTCAATTGGCGTTTTTTCATTGTTGAAATTGTTCCAGAAAATTTACAGATTCGTACGGTGACTAGTGACCTCTGTGGCGAAAATTGTTAGTTCAGTGAGCTGTCACATGGCTGTCAAATGTGGTCAAAAACATGTTTCTTCAAAAAATCTGTTTTCTCTCTACTTGTATTATCGAGAACAGGTTTCTCTACTATTGCATATTTGTCTTTTGTGATTGTAACAAGCAAAAATTGTATTTTGTTGGAGTAGAGGATATAGAATTTCAAATAGTTGTGCACAGGTTTTTGTATTTTCCAAGAGAGGTAAAATTTCAGGAATAATATCTGTTAATCGCTTGATAATTCCGACAAATTTATTACTAGGATAGTTTAAACTTCCTCTATCTTGAATCACAATAAGTTTCATCAAGGAATCAGATAAGAAAGAAGAGGTTCTAAGCAAGTAGGTATTGCAGTGAAATTTGTCGTCTCTATTTTTAATTATGTAACCAGCTAAGAATGCCACAGAAGTAAAGTAAATACTGTCATTAGGTAATATTTTTAAAGATAAGTTTCGAATTTAGAAGTTTTCAAATATGAGATAACTCTTCCTTAACTTTTTGTTTTTCTGTAGGTACTGGTTTGAAATTTGTCTGGCTCATGTAATCTATATTATTAGCAATATTAGCAGATGTCAAAGCTTTGACGAATCCACAACGTACAATTTGCTGAAGTGCATATTCTGCCGCTCTGATTTCAGTCATGTCATTTGAACCACTTCTAAGACGAACATGAGAAAATATGGGATCCACTGCTACTGAACTATGAATAATATGTCAATACATAATAAAATCTGATTTGTTGCAAAAGAAATTTAATACAGAGCTTGTAAATTGTAAACCAAGGGCCGTTTCTGTAGACAGTCCTTGAATACCTGCATTTGCTGAACTTTTTTGGATATCATCAATGTAATGTTGCAATATGACTTCTAACCAATATAATCTTTCATCTGTAACATCAACATATGATGCAATGCTGCTGTTCAAAGAATGAATATAGTGTGTTCGGTTTGAAATATTAGGTTTGTTCGTGCAGTAGTTTCTGACTAGTCCGAAACTGTCAGAAGTATGCGCTGAATATATTTGACAATTTCAAACTAGTCAGAAATGCTGTACGAACAGACCTATTGTGTACTTGAAAGAAATGGTACATATTCTCCATATAAAAAAAAAAAAAAAATTAGTAATTTTCCGTAATTCAATTTTATGTCTGAACGGTCCAGTGGTAAGAGGACCGACTTTGCAATCGCATGGTCGTCGGTTCGAACCGCACTCTTTCCGGGATCTTTCTCGGGGGTGGTTGGTATCGACTTCAGGCACCCTTCAGTGTTGGGGATAAAATACGACACTGCTTCCCCTTAAACGGCGAGAAGGATGGAAGTAACAAAGCCATGGAACACTTTACACACATTTAAATACACTCCCGCACCTGAGGTCCTGACAAGTCTTTGACTTAGGACCCCGTTGGGCAATCACCACAGATTAAAAAAAAATTAATAAAATTTAATTTAGTAGATTGTATATCCAAAATTTTCTGAATACTTCCCATTAAGTCTTTTTAATTTTAAAGAAATTTATTAGGAGAAATTATGCTTATTAATAGGTTGATTTCTTGGAGGTTTTTTTGTACAATTTTTGTATCTTTAATTTCCTTTTTTTAGAGCTGCTTATAGATTGTGTGGACATAGTTTTGATATTGCAAATCTGAAATTTGCTGTGTGGATATATGGAATCTATCTGGATCTCTTTATAATTGTTTTCTGCTAAATATTCTTAATAATGAACTTCAGAATTTAAACAAACCATAAAATGATATAGTGAAATAAAATTTAGAAAAAATTCTTACAAAGAAATGAACAAACTACCTTGACCAGGAGATCCATTTAAAAACTTTCCGTTAAATACCTACTAATCTTGAACTGATAAAAATAAGAACTTTTTTTCTTAATTTCTAAATAATTAACAACTAAAATTGCACACATTTAGTATCAAAACACTTTGAATGCAATAATCTTTCCGATTATAACCCAGAATTTCATATATATCTACTCAGGTAGATAATATAAAGCAATTTTTGTTTTCCCATGTTAAATCCCTATGTCTCATTGTCAGATGGACATACTGTATATCTACTTAGGTAAATAATATAAAGCAATATCTGTTTTCCCATGTTAAAAACTTATGTCTCATTGTCAGACGGACATACGGTATACATGTCTCCCGGTTTGAATTTACAAGAGGGAAAAATATTTTTTATATTACGGAATATCAATATCAAAGGAATTGTTTTTAATTTGATTCAAGAAATCCATAACAGTTATGAGGAGCTACGATGTAGGCTTGAATTATGTACTGAGAGCGGTGGTGGGTTAATCTAATAGTTTAAAATGTTGTTTCTTTTTTCGATTTTAAGCACACACTATATTAAGTTTTAATTACAGATATGTTCATTATAAAATAAATCAAACAAAAATGTTTTCCCTTTAGCATTTTTCTATAAAATTAAAAATAAAATATTTTCCCTTATTGTAAACTTAATCCGAGGACATGTATAAAAGCGCAGAAAAATATTTTTGCGTTCAAAAATACAGGGTCTTTCAGTGATGATGCACCAAACTTCGGGGAAACGTTTCTGACATTATTTGGAACAAAATATTTTAATACAATTTTGCAATCGGAGCAACTTGAAATTTGCATTATTTTGAGTCAATATTTTCATAAATACCGTAGAGATTTAAATTTCTGCCGCCGTGAAACAAGACGGGCGATTTAAATTGTTTTATGAATGGTACGCGGCTGCAAGAAGACAATAAATATCTATCGTAAACGAAAAAATTTATGAGAGGCTTTTAAGTTTGCCCTTGACCGCAAGACGTGTTAAAGGCGAACACTTTGAAAAAAGCATTAACATTTACGCAAACCGTAATTAAAAGAATTATTAATTCAAAAATCTTATTATAGTATAAAACGAATATCTAGATGATGTAATGTAGTTGTAGTTCCAGTTTTAGTTTCTCTTTCTCTTTTATTTGCTGTTTTTTTTTTATATGACGTACCATATATAGGGTTGGGCAAATGTCTGGAACCAAGCTAATATCGTCTGTACCGTTAATTCGATTTCTCTGAAAATTTGTAGTAGTATACAAGATTTTAAGGCGGATCTAACTAACATTTGTTCATTCGAATCAGACGTTTAACCGAAAATGATATCGACTTTTGTTTTTTAAATGGAACACTCTGATATTTATAAAGATTTAAAAAGAGCCATTCCCTTAGGAATTCAATGATATAAATATTTGGGTCCTGCGATGTTAAATTACTCCAAAAGGAATTCTTTCAATTTTCTGTAAATACATTTGTTATCATGGAAACCATGTTTTAAAAGGATGTACAACTATAGCGAAAATTAAAAATCGATCCGTTAATAAATAAAAGAACACAGGGGTGTGCAGACAAAAAACGAAACGTACTGTATATCAGAAACATACTTGAAGGAAACAAAGAGAAAGAAAATAAAGGCATCAGAATACAAAAAAAGTGATAACACTTTTTGATGTGGTAAAGAAACTTTTACAGATGCAAAAATAAATTGAAGTAAAACAAAAAATGGAATGTCTAAGAAAAATTAAGGGAATCACAAAAATAGATAAAATAAGAACAGTTATACTAGAACAACCTGACAAAAAATCAATAGAACCATTAAATAGATTTAATGATCAAGGAAGTTTAGAATTAGATATTTATGTAAGTATAGACAAATCTTGTGCCAGCAGTTGCGGTTCAGAATGACGAAAAACAAAATAACAAAAAAAATACAGGTACATATTCAGTTTGAACACAAGGAGCACAGCTAGGGCCGGATTAACATATACCTACCTAGAGAAAATAGGCAATGACTTAAAAACGAAAAATCCATAGGGGCGCCTGAGAATTTATAAAAATTTTAAATTATAGTGAAATTATCAATAAACTTAATTTCAGTGATATTACAAAATTTGTTGGTGCAAAATCACTACAAAAATTTGAAGTTTTCTTTTCTTTGCATTATCGTAATTGCTTATTTTTTGTTTTCTCTTTAACTAAAAGGATTGTTTACAACACCCCATGTAGAGGCGCCCATAGGTTTTTGTCTAGAGGTGCATATTATGTTAATCCGGCCCTGAGTACTGCGGTTATCAAGAAAATATGCCGCGGAAAACCGAGTAGTAAAACGTTGAAAAGAAAAATAAAAGAGAAATCATTAATATAAAATAACACAATTGTACAGTCCTAAACAATGCAATTTATGACATTTGGTAAGAGGTAATTCATCTAACAATATAAGCAGAAAAATATGAAATCAATAAATTTGGTAATGCTTACAATATTTGAAAAAATTGATACCGCTTTCATCACTATTTACAAACATAATTTTTCATTTCTTTCTAAGTTTTTCTTCTTGACTTGACTTCTTGACTGCTGCTTTCTGAGTGTTATCAAGACACGCCACATTACAGCCGTTTTTTGGCGTACAAAACTGTTTTAAAAACGACTGGTGCTGTTTCAATTTTTGACGTCATTTAACGATGATCCCGCTAAAATAACTTTCCAAAAAACAAAAAAAACAATGTATGCACCTGTTTCAAATAAGGTCGTTGTTTCAACGTTAAAAAATGCACATTTCCAAATACATTTACGAAATAATTTCAAAATAGTGCACCACCAAAAAGCGGCTTAGGTACTTAAATTATTATTAATAATTAATATTTAAATGTTGCTGCAAGGTGCTATTAGTCTTAACATTTTTTGAGCGTCTTGTTTAGGCGCCTTTTTAACAACATTTATTCTTTATTATTAATTTAAGGCCCAGCGCGAAAATATCAATTGGGCCTTTTCCAAAAATTATTCAAGGTCAATTATATAATTATAGCGCCTCAAGGTCATAAGGTCTATGAAGAAGTGAACGGACAAGACTGTTTTCATTAAAGTAAGGTTGTAAAAGTTTACATTTAGAGATAGCGGCCTCTCTTCTCTAACGACAGAACAATCTATTGATCTATTGAAACATTTAAAACAGTACAGTTAACTTTTTTATTATTTTTAACACACCACTTTTATAGAAAATATTGCTGTCAACAATCATAACAAAAGTAAAACACATTTATTCTTTTTGTGTTTTACTTTTGTTATGATTGTTGACAGCAATATTTTCTAGTTAATGGTTTTAAATACAATAATTGTTGTCTTATGAAATACAATTTAAAAACCAATGCTAGAAACTGAAAACTGATATCGTGATTGAATGTAGATTTAAAATTCCTTTAAAATGATATGTCACTTAAGTAACCATGCTATTTAAAATAACGAAGTTCACAGTGCGCGCAGCGCCCACCTCTTGTCAATTTAATGTTTTCGATTTGAAGAGACAGCTTTTTATTTGTTTTGGTATTTATAAGCCTACTAGAAACAGTGATTTTATAAAAAATATCCGATATTTAATAAAACAAGTTTTTTGTCATTAACTCAAAAATAAATGAAGACTGTTAAAAACTGATAGCGTTATTGGATGTAGCATTAAAATTCCTTTAAAATGGCATCTCACTTAATCCATCATGCTATTTAAAATTTTAAAGTTCATAATGCGCGCAGCGCCACCTAGCGGATGTTCTAAAGTAATTTTATCTCAAGAATTAGTATTTTTTATCTACTTTGATTTGGTTTTTGTTTAAACTTTGTATCTTATTTGGTTCCAAAATTAATAGGGGGGAAGGAACTTTAGACTAGCACTGTATGTGACATTCACATTAAAACAACTTGTGTATTTGTATTAGTACGCTCTTAAACACGTGCATTACAAAAATTCGGTAGCTTACAGAGGTTCAGATTTATCCACGGTAGCGCTGCGATCTTAAAATCAAACGCCTATATAAGTTATTCGACGAATAACTTGAGTTTTCTGAATGGTTGTTTGATTTTATAAATTGTTTCTATGGTGATTATTCGACGAATAACTATTGTAGTCAGTTTATTAGGGGATAGAAAGACTGGTCCTTAATAAAGTGAAAGAATTAAATGAAAATTTAGTATGCGATTTTGCGCTATTTAAACTTTTAAAATTTTGCAATAAACAATAACTTATTATTATTATACTTTACAAGCAGTTGAAGTAATTCTACGTTCATTTACAATTCCACACAACTTTCAACTGTTGTCGTTGTATATTTTATCAAGTTTAGAATTTAGAAAAGTTTACGCATTTTCAATGTATCCGTGAAACACGAGCAGGTTTGTTTATTTTATCTTATGGTTGCAATGCGATACGTGGGTACGTCTCAAGTAGAGGGATGAAACGAAAGCACTTCAGTCTCGGGCTGCGCTTCTTAGAGGGCTAACGTTTTGGTAAAGTTACGCTAATTACGCGAACGGGCTCGCGAGTGTTATAATAAATTGCAAGGACATGTGATGTCCGCTGATGGCTCGGTCAGAGAGATTGAGCATTTTATCATGAAGGGTAATCGCCCTACAGTCGCCTTAAACGGAGAGACTGGGGGATCACTCCACCTGTATACGGATGATCGCCCTACAGTCGCCTTAAACGGAGAGATTGGGGGATCACTACCGGAAATACAACTAGTTGTAATACCTGACCAGGTGATTGCATTGTGCTTTCCAAGAAAGGTCATGACTTGGTGTTGACTGACCTGGCCAGTGTAGCAACACTGTAGGAGGCAGTAGCACTCAATGATTCTGAGAACGTACGCTCAGAAGGCAAGGTATGCTAATATCCACCTGGGGCTTGTCTTTATGCATGCGAAGTACGAAGATGGACATTCGAGGACACCTTCTCCGTGAGTTCGCATCCCATCAGGAAGCTTCCGCATCTAGACGCACCGCTGGAAGGGTGCGGGGCCGGGAGAGGGCCCCGGTGAGTAAATAAGTCCTATAGTCTTGAGTAGATACTCGTAAATGGTTAATTGTAACTTTACATGACGTCCTTGTCGAATCGAAAAGCGAGGCCCAGATGTTAAGGCGTTTACCCTCAGCTCCGCAGTGGACGAGAAAGAAAGAAAGAAAGCAGGGAAAGAGAGATCTAACCAAAGGGTGAGTGAATGTTTATTGTAACTCGGTCCTCCGACATTGTTATCAGTTTATGTTATATTTATGTTTGTCATGTTTAACACAAAGAAAAAAAAACTATTCCAACACAACTTTTCAAACATATTGATGATTTATTTTATTTATTATTAATTAAAATAAATAAGGCCGACGCTAGAATTCTAGTGTCAGCCGCTCCAAAAATTTCTCAAGGTCAATAACCTGAGGAGGTTCCAGAAACGAATAATGCGTAGGTATTTGTATACATTAAAAGAAGTGCTGTAACAGTTTACATTTAGAAACGGCGGCCTCTGTTGTCTAATGACGAAACTGTTCTGCTGAAATACTATTTTATGAAGTTTTCTATCATTTACTATGAAGTTTACTATTTTATTTTATTTGAATTAAGCAGTTTCTTGGCGGTGCACTATTTTGAAACTATTTCGTAAATGTATTTCGAAATGTGCATTTTTTAACGTTCAAACAACGGCCTTATGTTTTGAAACAGGTGCATACATTGTTTTTTTTTTGAAACGGAAAGTTATTTTAGCGGGATCATCATTAAAAAAAACAGCACCAGTCGTTTTTAAAACAGTTTTGTACACCAAAAAACGGTTTTAGTTTTCAATTAAATTTCAACCAATTTCTGTTTATTAAGAGTATTTTGTTTATTTGTTTACGCTCTCTAAATATTACGTCACATAATTTTTTAAATTAAACAGATGAGTGTTCAAACTCATTTTATTATATTTATCGATGTGCTACAAAAGATAAAAGCGAAGAACCTGATCTGTCGCTATCAAGACGTGTTCGTCGTGTTTCTACCTCGAGAAAATAGACCTAAATGAAGAACCGACATCGTCAAACACAAGATAGAGACCGGAGAAGAAAGACCCACCCGTCAAGCTCCAAGGAGGTTACCATGCCGCTTTTGGCGAAGCGTGAAGAAGCAGAACGCATCATTCGCGAGTTGGAAAAAGACAATGTAATTGAGCCATCGAGCAGCCCATGAGCGTCACCGGTAGTGCTTGTGAAGAAGAAGGATGGATCCACACGATTCTGCGTACACTGTCGATTGCTCAGCAACGTCACCAAAAAAGACAGCTATCCTCTGCCACGGATTGATGACACCCTGGACACCCTGGCCGGTTCAAAGATCTTCTCAATCTTGGATCTAAAGAGTGGCTATTGGCAAGTGGAACTAGCCCCCGAAGATCGAGAAAAGACGGCGTTTTCCCTTGGTATGGGTCTATGGCAATTCACAGTGATGCCGTTCGGGTTATGTAATGCCCCAGCGACATTCAAGAGGCTAATGGAGACGGTTCTGAAGGGTCTGTCCTGGACAAGTACATGGAGTACACAAGACCACCAGACGAACCTGGAAGGAGTGTTCCAGCGGCTTCGCGGAGCTGGACTAAAGCTTAGTCTTAAGAAGTGCCACCTGTTCCAGAAGGAAGTGAATTATCTAGGACATATTGTTAATGGGAATGGAATCACCGTGGACCCAGTAAAGATTCAGGTCGTGAAAGACTATCCAACTCCCAGAAATAAACACCAGATAAGGAGTTTCCTAGGCCTGTGCACTTACTATCGGCGCTATGTTTCCGGATTTGCAGACATCGCTAAACCGCTGACAAAACTCACCGAAGAAGGACGCCCGTTTGAGTGGGACCAACACTGAAAAATTAGGTTTGAACAACTAAAACAGTACTTGATAAGTGCTCCTATTCTATTCTGAGTTACCCTCTGCCAGAAGGCAAGTTCATGGTGGACACCGACGCTAGCAACGTTGGTATCGGTGGCGTACTCTCCCAGATACAAGATGGGCAAGAGAAGGTGATCGGCTATTTCAGTAAAGTCCTGTCAAAGCCGGAGCGAAATTATTGCGTCACTAGAAGGGAATTGCTAGCCGTGGTAAAGACCATAGAACATTTCTACAAGTACTTATATGGCAGACACTTCCTCTTGAAGACGGACCATGCCGCTTTGAAATGGCTCTTCCAATTCAAGAATCCTGAAGGACAAGTCGCACGATGGATCGAACGGCTTCAGGAATACGATTTTGAAATCCAGCATCGGGCCGGAACTAGTCATAGAAATGCCGACGCTTTGCCGAGAAGACCTTGTGCCGAAGACTGTAAGCATTGTAGTCGTCTGGAGGAGAAAGTAGCCACGACTGCAAGGTGAAGAATTGCGACGAGACCAGGAATACGATCAGGATTTGAAATGGGTGCTGGAATGGAAAAGTAGAGAAGCAAAGCCTACTTGGGAAGATATAGCACCGTGTGCACCATCCGTAAAATCGTACTGGGCGCAGTGAGACTCCATAGTGCTGGATCATGGTCTTCTGAAACGAACCATCGAGAACCAGGAAGGCACGGAACAGAAGACACAGTTACTGATCCCTAAGAATAAGGCGTCGGAAGTTCTGAGGGAACTTCATGATGGAACTTCGAGAGGGCATCTGGGAATCAAGAAGACTATGGAAAAGGTGCGCGAGCGATTCTACTGGGTGAACTGCAAGGAAGACGTGAAGGACTGGTGTAGGAAGTGCGTAGTCTGCGCAGCCAGTAACGGCCCCCACAGCCGAGGCAAGGCTCCCATGAAACAGTATAACGTGGGAAGTCCTTTTGAAAGAGTTGCCATAGATGTAGCCGGCCCATTTACACAAACGAATAATGGAAATAAGTACATCGTCGTGGTGATGGACTACTTTAGCAAGTGGGTTGAAGCATACGCCCTATCAAACCAAGAGGCGATGACTATTGCTGAAGCCCTTGTCCGCGAATGGATCAGTCGGTATGGCGTGCCCATGGAGCTCTGCACTTCACCCGCAGTCGGACGGAATGGTGGAAAGATTCAACAGAACCATCAACCGACATTTGTCCAAAGTCATCTCCGATCATCAGAGAGACTGGGACACGTACATTCCCCTTTTTCTACTGGCATATCGTTCGTCCGTTCATGAGACAACAGGAGAGACACCAGCGAAAGTGGTATTTGGGCGAGAGCCAAGGCTGCCCTGCGACCTGAAATTCGGCGTGAAGCCTGGCGAAGGCCCTGCCGACGAAGACTACGTGAGCGGTCTACGCAGGAAGATGGACGATATTCACAATCAAGTGCGTCACAATATACAGACGGCCAGAGACCGAATGAAGGAGTATTATGACATCAACGCTCAGAATGGGGGATACCAACCTGAAGCGCTGGTCTGGCTTTACAACCCTCAAAGACGTCGAGGTCTGTCCTCAAAATTGCAGACATCTTGGGAAGGTCTTTATAGTGTGATGAAACGAATCAACGATATCATCTACCGCATCAGAAAGATTCTACACGGCAAACCCAAAGTTATCCACTTCAACCGAATGGCCCCTTACTACGGAGAAGAAAATGAAGGGACCGTACAATGGACGCAAGGTACCGAAGTGGATTTCGAAACCTTTGACTCATCACGCTACCGGAAGTAAGGCACGATTCGGAGTAACCACAGAGAGGCAGCAAGACCTTATTCAAGTACTACCGGAGTACAGTCTGGCCCACTGTGTGGCAGAAGACCTAAGAATGTCCAAGGGGATAGCCCAGGTCTTCCGGAAGAAATTTGGTCAGGTCGAGGAACTCCGAAGACAGCATCCTATGGTGAGCAAAAGCTTGCAGATCATCGACAAGGAAGCAGGTCAAAGACGACACGTGTACTACTTAGTCACCAAGAGAACATCAAGCGGTAAGCCCGACTATCGCAACATTTGGAAACCTTTATGGAGCCTGAGGAGACAGCTGGTAGAAGGCAAGGAGACGAAATTAGCCATTCCTAAATTGGGCTGCGGACTAGACGGACTGGACTGGAGGGTCATTCGAAGCATGATAGAAGTCATCTTCAACGGAACGGGAATGGAAATCCTAGTCTGCAGTCACCACCCACAGGCAGCTGTCGGTAATAAGAAAACCGTGGACTGCTATTTCTTCCAGACCGGAAGTTGTAAAAAGGGTTCAGCATGCCGCTTTCGACATCCTCCTTCAAGGCTGTCACGAGGAACGTTCCGAGACGAAACGTTTTTAAGAAGGGGGCAGTGTAATGATTCGTCGACACCAGCCGGCGTCAGACTGTCTCTTGCGTCACAGCCGTCTAGCTGACGCGCCTTAGGCGACAGCCTAGAGAATTCCGGCGGCGGAATAAATTAGATCAGACAGTCTGTCGCGCTCCAGAAAATACGCGAACAACAGCTTCTGCTTATAAATGCACGCGGCCGGGACTGGAGGACAGTTCGGCAAGAATTCAGCGTTAGACAGTTTCGCGTTAGATTTTTCGCTCGGCTGTTAAAATAAATTAGATATAAGCTTGTAAATAAATGTTAGTGTTATAATGTAAATTTATAAATAAATTAGTTTATTAAATATTTCGTGTTTTGTTTTAAAATAAAAATTACTAGAACCCGTAAAATCGTTACATTATTATTGATCATATTCGCATCAAATTTTTAATCAAGTAAAATTATTGTTTAAATAAATAATCTCAGCAAGAAACACCCCAACAAATAGATAAACCTTTATTACTATCATCATAGTTAAGTATTATTATTATTATTATTGAATATATAATATCTCGAATCTACCAATCACAATTAATAAATAAGTAAACAGTACGTCGCGGTACAGTGACAAGCGTCGTAATACATCTTCATATTATAAAACTATAAAATTGAAATGCCTCGTGCATAACAACAAACTTTTTTTTACAGGAAGGCGAAATTGTGTGAAACGAATGCAAGCCAACACCTAAAAGAGCACATGGGTTCTTACTAGTAGATTAAAGCTATAAATCTAAGTTTGTAGTAGTACCTTAAAAGCCTTTTTGAATGCGTCCATTAGAAGAAAAAAAATAACAGGTAAAGCACTTTTTACGAAAATAAATAAGTGTGTATTTACGTATAATCCAGACGCACACCTACGCACAGAAAAAATATGAGTAAACCAAACCGTTAGCAATTTGCAGGAGATAGAACTAGAACCGAAATAAATAAATTGTCTAGCAACTATTTAATATACAACGTTAAGTGGTCAGTTTGATTTTTGCGGTATCAAAAACCGTCAGTGGTTTTGAGTTATTATTGCTGAGGTGATTTTCTGAAGGAGTCCTTGTTTTGGTACCCAGACACGTAACCGGAGCTGTCGACTAGGTCCTTTCGTCCTGCGATTCCTTTCCCCTTTCCGGTCTCATCAAAACGTTGCTTGTGCGTCCCCGTATATTTCGAAGCGTCCGTCAGTCTGTTGACGGTCTCCGTTGTTTTATTCAACTGAAAATTCCAAAAGAGTTCTTTCTTTTGCTGAAGATATTCAAAAGTCACTTACCCCGACTCCCGTGACACCCGGCTGACCGCAGTTTGCCAATTTCGTTTTGATTTCATCCAGGTCGACCTTCTTCGCTTTCGCGAGATCTTCCAGGAATTTCTTGTAATCTGCGATGCCCAGCTTCATGGCCTTTAATTTCTTGAAGTGGATACCCGTGTCTGTCGTCGTGATCTTTTTACCGTCAATCACCTTCGCTTGTTTAAACCATTTATCGCTTTGGGATAGGGTTATAAGTTTGCCATCGGATTTGAGGTCCCCGAATTTGGAAAATGCCTTGAAGGCTTCCTCGAAGGAACCTGATTTTGTCGGCGTGGACGGTTGAGGGGATGGAGAGTTTTGGCCGCTGCCATTCTCTAGGTGTAGATTCTCTACCGCAGACGTCGGAGGTTCTGAAGACTTTTCTTCCGACATATTTTCTTCTGAACACAAAAATGTATTAATAAAAACATGTTAAAAAGAGTTTGTTTAATTACTTGATTAATTGATTATTGCAAATGTGCAGCGGCGCAACTGTCCCGACACCATATCATATGAGCCTAACATTTAAGCATAAATTAGGTAGTCGCCAGTAATTTTAAACACATTGCAACTTGTCACAATGTCAAGATTTTAATAATAGAAACGGGGGAGAGGGGTCAATTTTAATTATCTAAAAACATAATTTTTCGCAGCGTAAATCTTCTTAACGAACCCTAAGTGTACATTGTACTTAATTTCGACATACTCGAGCATCGCCAGACCATCAATTCCCATTAATTACCCCCCCATTGTGACCATAATTACAGCGCAGAAGCAGAATTTATGATTATTACGTAACGACTATTTTATTGCCAATTTTTCCCAGGCGTCGCGCGCCACTTGAATTTTTTTTAGCCACATGAAGTCACTCATGTTTTTATCCTAGCCCATTAACACGTCCGTCTCTCCCACTCTCGCACGCACTTTCACGTATGTCTGCTGCAATTCTTTCTGACGTCACGGTATATTTGAAATATATTTATTCAAGGCGCGTTCGAGGTAACGCAAACATTTCGACGTTAATTGTTGTTATCTAATCGGTGTTATTAACGAAATTAATTCGCCCGGATAGCATCTTGGGTTTTGTTTAATTTCGGCCCTTATCGATAACGAACAAGAGTGCGACGATTATATTGAAGGATAAGGGAGCAAACAAATCAATTTGTTTTTTTTTATAAGATATCAATGGTATGATGATACTTGAGTGATTTTATTAAAACTCATCTTCCGTTTCTCTTGCATGATTGTACTAAAAGACAGCGTAGCAGAAAGTGTTTCAAGAATCCCCAAACGAAGAGTTTTCTGGGGATTCTTTAATACTACTATGTAGTAATTCCACTTACGCTGAAATAAATTATTCCGCACATTCAGGAAGGCAATACATATTTAAATATCCGGTATCATGGTGAACCCAATAGACCTTCAAACTCAGCAGCTGCCCCGTCTGCATGCAAATTACGCAAACCCCAAACGACGAGCAAGCAATTTTTATTGCTCTCGCAAATGCCATAAACAACATTAATATCCTGAAGAGTGCTTCTAAATTTAACCAGAGGTTCACGTTTCAAAGGTCGAAGCAGGAAGACGAAGAAGGGCGACGGAATTAACCGCACACCCCACACGCAGGGTGCGATATTAATTTCACTTAAACTGTCAGATCGCGTGATGATCAGAGCTTTTACTGCGTGGTGGTACAACGCCCTCATTACGTAATTTGATAGGAAGAGGAGTGAGCTGGAGCTTGAATTATTTCAGGAAGATTCAGCAAATGTTCATTTTTTTTTCTACCTAAACCCTGAATTTGGAATTTAGTCTTTGTCCTCGTCATATTTAATTAAAGTGACCTCAGCAACCAATTATGGGGTACTCATTATCCTTAATCTCGTCCAGATTTGGTCACAACGATTGGAGATAATTTGACCGATTATAATTTGATTCTTTTGGGAAATACGTGCGTGGTCGTGTGTGGAGACAGGATGGACGCTCTATTTTCAAGACGAGACGGTTGGTTTAGTTACGCCTTTCTTCGCCGGGTGAATTTGCATACGTAAATAATACCGTTGCTCCTGCATTTGCACATAATAAAAATTTAACAGGCTGAGGAAAATCTGCTGTTTTCTAGGTTCATGGTGAGGGGAAATTTGCATATAACAATTTGATTCATCATGTGTATTAGAAAGTGTTGGATCAAGCAAATCAGAGATATGAGGAACATTAAATTTAAATGGTTCCAGTTTTCTTTTGCATCAATAAATAATAATAAATTGCGTTTGATTCCATGCAAACTTCAATAAATGATTTATTTCGGGCAACATTGTTTATGAAAATTAACACACTGAACGGGAAACATTTTAGCGCACGTCAGACAGATATTTTTATCTTTCGCGGTTTATTTATAAATAACGACAAAACTTGGCTCCATCTTTCTTAACAAACATTATGTCTGATCCGTTTCTGAACTATTGATTTAAATAATCATATATCCACAAAATTGCATACCATACCAAACATACCATAAATACAGTGAGAAAATAAATAAAGTGCTCTGTAGATTCTTTGGGTTTTCTGAGTTTTTCGTATTTGTTTTTTTTTTTTTTTTGAAATTTTGCCAAGTATTTTACAGTATTTTAACATTTTTAAATGAAAATAAATATTACAGCAGTCACTGCAGGCAATTTTGGAAGGGCCCAAAATATTAATTATTACAATTACAGAAATAGGAATTGGATTTTTTCGATCCTCTTGCAGCTGCATATACGTGAAATAACTACAATGTAATCATACAATATGGATACCAATTTAATAAGGACAAACTATAACATTAACATTCTATTGCAGTCTTTGTCATTAACACTCTTATAATATATTTCTTACTTTATCTTGTTAATCATACAGTCTACCAAGAGACACAAATCAATCGGTTTACAAATTGTATATGTATATCGCGTCTTCAACAAGAAAGTACCTCGAGTCAGCCTTGGAAACGTAGTACGTAGTGCAGACTGAACCAGTGTTGCTAGTATAGGCGAATTATAGTCGTTTGGGCTACTTTAGAATTACGTTTTGCGATCAAATTTTGCGACAGGCGACTTTTTGGGCCATGTAAATAAATTTTCTGCTAATTTGGGCAAATTTAATAATTTATAATAGATACTATTTTAATGTCAATTTTAATATTACATTATGGATGGAGCCAAACTAACGAGAACTGTCATGGAACAGGTTCTTTATTTTAAACGCAATCGGTCGAATAAAGGACTTTATTAATCTAGGTGACCGCGGTTTTGGATATTTGATTCTGTAAGATATTTTGGTAGTGGTGATCAGGTATGAATGCCCAATTAGTTCTTTATTTATCCAGATAAGAAATCGGATTAAAAATTTTAAATGTTGTAAAAATGAAATTGTTTTTTTATGGACGAAACGGTGCGGTGTGGAGCAGGAGATATTGCTGAAAATTATGATGACTTGAGTAAAGAAAAACAGCAAACCATTTTGGATCATTCTGTATCACATGACAAAATGGAAAGGTAATGATTTATGAATTGACCGCCAAAATTTAACTTGTAACTTTATTTTAGCAGTTCAACATACAGATTATAGTGTTATGTCATAAAGTATACAGGTTCTAAGGTAGTATTTACTACCTACATACTCAATGGTTATATGTAAAAAAATAGGCGATTTATTTTGTTTTGCAAGACTAAATCGAGGTACTTTCTTATTGAAAACCCGATAGGTAATTAAAAAGCTGCATTGGACAACTTAACAGCCTGCTACTCTAATACAGCATTTTACATTGTGATACAGGTTTAAGATCAAAACAGACGGACCCTTTTTCAGCAGTTAAAAGCGAACACATTAGGCTTGTTCAGTGTTGATTTTATTTTCAACTGTTAGCAGTAGGCATTGCTGAAAAGTTTTTGCGTTCGAGTTCGTGGTGGAATCATTATTTTATGATGGTCAATTTTGCCATGTTTCTGGCTTTTGTGTATTATTTTATTTAAAAAAAAATTAAAAAGTAAATGTTGAGATTTTAAAACGTCAAATTTTAATGTCAAGCCGAAAACAATAGAATACTACACTAACGATGGATTTCACAAACGTCACTTAACTTTAATCATCGATTAAGAATAATCATTCCTATATCTTCAACACATGTAACCACGGCAACGTTTACTTTTAACGGATGATTAAATTTAAGTAACGTTTGTGAAATCCGCCATAAGGCCCATATTCATAGTTAGTTCTTATACTTTACAAAGTCCTAAGCAATGTCTTGTAGATTAATAGAAAATCTTAAGCATTTGCTTGAAGTAAGGCGATCTTATTTAAAAACGTTTCACAGTCGACACTTAGAAGAATTCTTTGAAATCACAAACAATTTTAATTTCTGCTGTAGAACATGCGAGTTATTGACAATATTGATATTGAAAATACTGACATTTACTTATCAAAGTTCACTTCTTATTCCTATGAATACATGGCAACTTAAGACCATCTCAAACGTATAAGACAAATTTAAAAAAAAACGGTCTTAATCACTTGCGACTTTCAATCACAACTATCAATACGACTCACACAATTTGCAATTTGCAATTCGAACAGTATGGTAAGTATCACTTATGACTAATATAAAACGTCGAACAACTAAATACTTTGTATGCAAGAAACTATTTTCCAAATGATATAATGAAACCTTCATTGGATACACTTTAGCTAAAAATGAAGAGCCAGTGAAGCACGAAAGAAATCATCTACCATAATGATTCACTTGTATTCATAGACCTCAAGTCTCACTTAATGTAAAAATCCTATTTCATAGTTGATCAAGTACAACTTAAGTCGTACTTTATACCAAGTCGGCTCCATCTATGTCTTAAGTCATACTCGTCATACTTAACAAGTGATACCTTCAGATAAGCAACAAATGTGTCAGCGTTTGACTGTTGTAAATCCATTCGAGAATATTTTTAATTTTTATTATATAGAGAATGGAAGATTTAGAAGGCTTTCTTGAGTTTATTGATGTTTACTGGTTCTATATTTGCTGTCAGAGTCTAAATTGAAGAATTTTTTAGGTTATCTGAAAGGTACATCAGGGATGCAGAAAATCCATTGGAATTTTATGCATTTTACATGGAGGTAAATCAAGAAATTTTTGAAAACTTGTAGTGTTTGTTTTGAATTAAGAATTTGTGTTTTCCTTATGTTCTAAGTTTACTTATTTTAAACAAGAATAAACTTATCTAATGTAATTGAAAGAGTCGTTATTATTTTGTAGTACAACTTAGTACAAGTATAGCGATATCGCTATAACTTACGGTAAACGATAAGATTATGTGATCCAATGGAAAATAAATGGGGCCACGTAATTTTAACGTTTACCGTAAGTTAACGTGATGGTTGCGATAACTCGCTAATAACAGAACAGATTCATGACAGCTGTCATCTCATCTTATATTTTAAAAAGGACAGTTTAATTTACAAATTGTAAATGTTGCTATGGATTCTCAGATTCGTACGTAACAGCAATGTTTTATGTTAAAATAAATTCACAGTAGACTTTTAGGCGCCAGACGTGCAAATTTAACGACGAAACTTCCTGAAATAGCGCGTTTCAACTCGAATAGGTATTACCTTAACTAAACTGGTCCCAGTCTAGAAAATAACCGAGAATAACCGACAAGTTGTTTATGAAACAGAACCCAGCAGTAAGTTACACTTTGAACCTAAGTGAAACTTGTTGTAGGTATAACTTAAGACGGGCCTATGAATACTGGCGTAAGTGACACACTCTGTATATGCAATTTTAATTTCTGAAATTTGTTTAATTGTGGTAAGACTTCCACTTGCTCTTTTACTTTTTGCATTATGTAGATACTTATATTAAATTTACTTTTGTGTTTGTATTTTGTTCTCTTAATTACTGACGCTGTAAAACAAAAATGAAATTAAAAAAATAATTAACTTATAATGTAATATACAGAAATAATAATAATTTCTTGATAAAAAAATTCAACTTGATAAAACAAAATGCAATTTCCTGTTGACATATAACTAATCACATTATTTACAAAAAAAAATGTATATGTGTATGTTGTAGGAGCGACGGGGGGGATGAGAGCTACGTAACTATATCATTCCTGTCATTAACAGAAATTATAATATATTCATTTAAAATAAAAATGGAACTGGCTCTTATTGCCCACATGTTGGGGTAATGAGAACCATGAAAGAATGTAAACCGACTGCCGCCTAAATAAACTTGTTTTAACAAATAACTGCTATAGTTAAATAAAATGAATAATACACTTTTCTTTCATAACACAACGAAAAATACGAAAACAATAATAAAAGTACTTTAACATACTTGTTGAAGTATTAAGTGCAAAAATAACATATCCAACTAGTTTGCAATGTTATTCTTTTAAGAGTCCTCGGCATCTTCCTCTACGAAACATACTTTTATAATATCAGGGATAATAAGAGTCGCTGTGGATAATAACAACTTGGCCCTCATTACCCCAAATAGCATAAATATTTTAGATATGAAAACTAGAAAAAAAGCATAGGTATACGTGAAACCAAATGTTAGAAACATAAAATATATTAACAACCTAGTAATTTGAAATCAAAACATTGTCGAAAAAATAGTATCTGACTACTTACTTTCTCGATTAAAAATTACGAAAAATAACAACACAAGTTTTAATTTGAAGCAAGTGTTGACTGACTGTTATTACTGCGCATTGTTTTTTGCGATAAATGGATATTCCATGCGTCCTGGGCGGGAAAGGGTACTGCTTCACCAAATTTCAATATTTTTTGTTTGTTAGTTATATCTAAACCAGGCTGGGCTCTTATTGCCCGCAGGCTCTCATTACCCCACGCTCCCCTAGTACCAAGTACAAACAAAATTTGTTTGTATGTTGTATTTTTAGTGTAATTCAGAGAATTGCATTTCAAGGTTTGAAATAAAATTTAAATTTTTGAAAGCGCCTCTATAAAAATAATTCAAATCGTCTCCGATCACATTCTTAAAATTCCGAGGCGCATCTGCGTTTTCGGAAGAATTCTTCACACGAAACAAAAACAAATTCACCTTGTAGTTGTTGATGAAACTGTCAAGACATTACGCGGTGCGATTACTTCAAACATCATTCCTATTTATAGTATACAAACATGATCAGAAGCCGAAAGGTTCAGGCCTTGCGTAAGTCCGGAACTCCTTCCTTCGGCGATAGCCAAAAACACCCACGCATATTTTATTTGATAAATTTTTATAGGTTTTCTCCTTCAAATTAATTTAGTTTAATATGACTATGATAAGAAATTTCTCGTTCTGTTTTATCTCGCGTATGTGGTGTTAATTAATTACATCATCCACGTAAATAGCGAAAGGGATTTTTCTCGTGTAGTCGCTCGCCCTTATCGCATCAATGCATGCGCATTAGGGCAGATCGATTTTGCAATGTTTATGCTACGCAAAGGGCACTACAATTCAACCTAATATGTATGTAACTAATCTCGTATCAAACAAATTTTGTTTCCATTTCATAGTGAAAGAGCGCGTAAGCACTTTAATTAACTGATTGATAATAATTTCCCGGCTTTTTACACAATTATTAATTATCTCAAATATGCAGGGTATAAAAATGATCGAAAGAAAAATAAGTCAACTCAACACCAAGCTACACACGTTTTATATGTACGTGTATTTGCGGAACGGAAAAATGTTTTTTATTTTTCTTACCTCTTCGACGCGCTTTTGTTACACCGTTGCTAAAAAAAACTAGCGTTTTCTTCTTGCACTTGATTTTTCAGACGTCTCGACGCTCTCACCTGTTGTTATTTTATTTTTATTTTTCAGCAGCGTAGGAAACGACGCAGTCAGAGCGGCGTCACTCGCTGAACTGAATGGATGGAAACTCTGCCATTCCACCGGCGCCGTCCTACAAAAATACAATTTATCACGCTTGATACTTTTATTTGCCTTTAATATTGTCGCTTTTCTATTGCATAAGCTCAACTAGGTACTTCCATACTCTACCATTTCATTTAAAACATCGTAGTTCATTTACTTTTAATATTTTGTTTGCTTGATAGAGGAAATCGTCGCCTTAACAAGGACCACGAGTAGTGCTGATATTACAAAATATTAGTGCTTCTGTTTTTCCAAATCGAATAAATTTCGATGATAAGTAACGTGTTTTTAGAATGCTTTTATTATTATCTTGCTAGTTAAAGACGAGGCCTTCCACAAACGCTTCTGTACATGTACAAGCAAACATGAACTCAATAAGTGATATCTAACTGTATTTTTCACAATTCTGAGTGTAACCGAGAAAACTTCTTCACCAGCATACATTCTCGTCTATGCTCGCTCTAAAGCAACGTTCCGATAACATAAATTGCTTGAATTTTTGTAGACGATTAAAAACTTTCCATCAGGTATAATAGCCTGATAAATACCAAAATGAAAGATTTAAATTTTGTGTTTTTATAATTTTCTATTTTCAGCGGAAAACATGCAATACTTACTTGCAATACTTGGTTTTCACTCACACTAAACGTCGCGCAGCTAAACATATGATAAGTGATTAAAGATCAAACTGTATAGTCGTACGCAACTTGTGCTACAACTTGACAGTTGTGTGAGCTTTGTACCACATGGTTTTAAGGTGACGTTTGCATGTAGGAGGTGAATTTTAGGTACGCATGACTATACATACTTCTGCAAAGAAATCATATTTACTATATTCCTATATTCCTATAGTTTAAGGGAATATATAAGGATGTGGATGGATCGAAAGATGAAAATAGGTTAGTTATCATTTTCAAGATTTTGATAGTATGTTATGTATTCATGAAATACCATAAAAGGATGAATTCATTTGTTTAAATAAATGCAAATGTCTCTAAGATGTTAGGCAAAACATTACATATTACTTTTTTTTAACGTTTACAAGAATCTTGATTTTTCTTTCAAAGTATTAGCTATTAAAAGGTCATTGACGTGCGTTGAAAAGGTAGAAAGAAAACAGATAAAATTATCTCCTAACGTATACGTAGAAGAGTTATAGAATCTAAAAATGAAAACTAAT
Organism: Dorcus parallelipipedus; assembly: GCA_958336345.1. Classification (NCBI taxonomy): domain Eukaryota; kingdom Metazoa; phylum Arthropoda; class Insecta; order Coleoptera; family Lucanidae; genus Dorcus; species Dorcus parallelipipedus. Next base: position 15,998,838 of record OY284480.1, on the reverse strand, counting down.
ATAAACAAAGATAAAGCGATTAACATAGGAGATGTTAATAAGACAAAAATGGAAAGAAAAGAGGTCGACAATAAAATACTTTAAGCGCATACATAAAAAAATGCCAACAATATAAAATAATCATAAACACGACCGAAAATTAATGTTTGAGTCAGACAACGAAAAAACAATAGGACAGAATTAGAAACGAGAATATAGAAGAAAAGGCGAGACGAGAAAAAGAACAAGTGCAAAAATCAACTACAAGACAAGAAAAGGTAATTGTACCTTGAAAGACCCAGAAGAAGAAGAAGGTGACTAGAGTCGAGATAAATTAAGAAAGAGAAGAAACTAGCAAAAAAATGGACACATTGGTAAGAAACCGATGTAAATTGTGTATTCCTATAGTACTTATAAAATTATAAACCTATATTATGTCCAATTTTCTAATATACAGGTTGTTTCACTTAAGACGGTTTTGTTCATATCTCTAGCTACTCATTTTATAAAAAATGTTTCAAATGAAAGTTTCACTATATCATGTGGAGCATATTTTAAAATTAATTTGACGCATACGTTTAGTCTGGTCGTTATGTCACTTCGTTATTTTAAATGGAACATCCTATATATTTTTACATTTTCGGATCTCAGACTGAATTTTAATGTGACTTTACGTACCAACGTAGGTCCTAAAGTAATCCGTTTTCGAATTATTCAACTTTTTAAAAAAAATATCCCTGTTGCAATACTTCAAACAAATGCGTATATCTTCCGAACAAAACACATTATAGATTCGTAGTCTTTTGTAAGGGTTCACCTTGTAACGCTTTTTTACTTACACTGTCAAGAAAACTTCCAAGTAACGTAAGCAATTTAATAAACTTGAGAATATTCAAACAACGATAACTCTTTTTCTTATGGAATGCAATATGTTTTCACCATTATTAGATGTGCTATTTTATTCTCTTTCCAATGATATAAGGTTCTATATCTATATATATAATAGTTTTTCAATGTTTATGCTTTTCTTTAGAGCTTTTAAAAATGCATGAAATATTTCATTCATATATTTCATATTTCATTTCCTGATTGCTACGGTGACAGAGTAAACAAACTAGGAAAAGTCACTGTAAAAACCGTGCAAGAATGAAAAATTGAAATAGACAAAAAAATTTAAACAAATTAAAACAAGATGAGAATACTTTGACTTTAGTCTGGAGCAATGAATCGAAAACACTATTAGTCAAAACTAAACAGTATCGAAATGACATGATGCCCAGACTAAACGAAACACTCTCTACACAATAAACTAATTTTAAAATATGCTCCACATATGATATAGCAAAAGTTTCATTTAAAACACTTTTTTTAATGAGTAACTAGAGAGTATGAAACAAACCGTCTTGAGTGGAACACCTTGTGCAGTTCCTTTTTCTTGTTGATGGATTTTTCGATATCTTTATCGTTCCTTGTTTCTTCCCTATCAAAATTTCATTTAGTGCTAAGAATATGATTAATAGTTACACAACCAATAAATGGAACTTTCCACAAAATCATTAACAGAAAAGGGAGGATATTGTGTATTATGGATCTGAAAGTAAAAAAAAAACGTTTGGTATAGAGAGAATTCATCCAGAATTAGTTAAATACGGACCTTACAGAATGAGAATTTTAATACCAAAGAGAAGAAGAAAATAGAGCACTCTAAATTGATTGATTGATGATTTCATTTTCGTCTTCATTTTGCCATTTACTTAATAATTTTTGGTTTCTCTCTTTGTCGTGTCTAACACTTCGTATTGTTTTTTATTCAATTACTTTTATTGCGAAATTGGTTCCAATTGGTTTCTTTTCGCGCAGAAAGAAATAAATAATTTTATTTGGCTCATGTAATGTAAGTACATATGAACAGTTCCTTTTTTTATTATATTCCCATCGTATACCGATCGATTTAGAAAAATATATACGACGAAAAATATATACGACATGACGATAAAAGCCGCAAGGCTTTTCCACGAAGGTTAGAAGAAGACGGCTATATAAAAGTTCTTCGACTTATCGATAGATCGGCATATAGTAAAAAAAACTGAACTGTATTTTTTTGATTGGGCATCGTATAAGGGACATTTTTAATCAAAATTACTTATATGAGTTTCTACATATAATTTTCCTTATCTCGACTATAAATAGGTGCAACTATCAAAGGCGGCACTTTTACAAGATGATTATGAAATAATTTTTTGTGATAATATCTAAATATATCTATGTAAAGTAAACACATCAAGATCTGGATGCTTAAAACAACTTTGGGCTTTTGCCGAACTTTATGTTTAGGAAACCAAACTACCACAATGCTAACATAATTGCCTAACACTGTCTGTCTCTATCATTCAATAATGTTTTAATACTAAGCCCTCTTGGAAGTGAATTAATATAAAAATTAGAGCAACATTTGAAGTAATGTTAAAAAGTCTGATTAGTTTTCAAACTATACATTAATTCAACTGGATGAAAAAATGTATAACAATTCATAACTCGTCAGCGGACAGCTTAAAAATCGTATAATTCTCTCAACGTTTCGCTATAGTTTGACAGCTTCGTCAGGAGTGAAAAATATATAAATAATTGTCATTCAAGAAATTGCTATACATCGATTATAATATGTACAGTTTGTTAAATGGGTCTTTTTACGCAGATCATTGACAATCGGCACTATTAAAACCAATTTTTATCTAGTAACTATTGTTTCTAGGTACATTGGGTTGGGTTCGGTTGGTATTCAATAAAAACGCGTACACCATTTAAATCAAGTAAGCTATTTTTATACGTTTTTGTATCGTTTAAAACGGAATTATTCTGTCATTTTGGCAAAAGTTATAAGACAGGTTGTGTTTTAATTTTTAGATAATTTTTTTTGAATATTACATTAATATTCGGTCATGGCACCGTTTATATTTATAACCGCATTTAGTCTACGTGGCATAGAGTGCACTAAATTCCCACACAATTCGTTGCGATTTTCATACAAATCTTCCTAAGCCTGATGAATAGTTTCCCATAACTCATTTGGGGTCTGGTAAAGAATATGTCCATAAACGTTCACCATTTTCTGTGACATAAATAGTTAATTTACCTTATATTGAACGTATTTCTGCAATAAAATTTGCGGATTATCCGTAAATTTTGAAATTGTCACCTTTTAAAAGTTACGATTTCTAGGTTATGTTTGATGTTCCATATCAATATTTTCGAATAAGTTATTCTTAAAAAGTGCTGTTCAAGAGAAGGAAAGCCTTTTTCGTGTATATACATTTGAAGGGAAGAGAAAGTTTTGTATAAATACATTTTATTATATTATGTTGCCCATTATACCCCGCAAATTATTGCAATAGCCGGTAACGCATGATAAATCTATTCCAGATTTACAGATTTTATTTTGCAATTTTCTATTTAGCTTTTTTTCCGAAATTGAAAGATTATGAATGTTGGGAAGTAGAGAAATTAAATTTGAACCTTCGTAAAAACTCCAAAATTTCATGCCAACACTAATCATAAAATTTCAGGCGCTATTTCTTCTTGAAGGGGCTACAGTGGCACATTTGGGGATGGATGGATTTGAGATCTGTATATGTTAGTTAAAGTGAGCTGCCCCATCGGGTGTTAGTTATGAAAATGTACCTATAGTTCTAGTTATTTGGGCATTACACAAATAATTTTTATGAGATTGGCTTTCAGGGGTAGTGTGTTAGGTGTATTTAAATGAGCAGCAAATTTTAAGGTAAGGGAAACCTTTATGTGTAAATATATTTTAAGGGAAGGGAAACTTTTGTGGGTAAATTTTAAGGGAAGGGAAACTTTTCTATGTAAGTTTTAAGGGAAGGGAAATTTTGTGTGTAAGTTTTAAGGGACAGGAAACTTTTGTAAGGGAAGGGAAACTTTTGTGTGTGTTCTAAAAAGGAATAGAAACTTTTGTGTGTAAATTTTAAGGGAAATAAAACCCTTGTTATAAATTTACACCTAAATGCTAAATTTGAAGCGACAAACTAGTACACTATCCCTGAAAGTTTATCGCACAAAAATTATTCGTGTATTGCTCGTCAAGTAGTAGGTGCTATTAAAAAATATTTATGTGCAATGGTTTCTCTCCCTTGAAATACACTTACTCAAAAAAGGCTTTCCTTCTCTTATCAGCACGTTTTAAGAATAACCCATTCGAAGATATCAATAAAAGATATCTATAAAAGACGTTCGAACATAACCTAAAACCGTCACTTTTAAAAGGCAATAATTCCGAAATTTACGGATAATCCGCAAATTTTATTGTAGAAATACGTTCAACGTAAGCTAAATTAACTATTTTTGTCATAGAAAATGTTCAGCGCTTATGGACATATTCTTTACCAGAACCCTCATTTGCATTTGGGGCTCTGAAATTTCTTTTGTAAATGTTTTTTACTAATAAACCCCCAAGATTTTCGACACGATTAACATCAGGACTATAAGCTGGCCAAGGTAATACTTCTACGTTATGTATCACAAAATCTTTTAACCGGACACTAAATCGCGCACTATACACTTAACGTTTCACCGTCGTTCGACAGCTTCGTCTATGTTATGGTCTTGAAACCATTGTCTCACATCATTTGCAGCATATTCGCAGTATGAACAGGACAGTTATCCTGTTGAAAAACAAAATTATTTTCAGGATACATTTGAGATACAGAAGGAAGCATGACTTTTTCCAATATATTTATGTTACTATGTCTATTACAACGCCCTTCCATACGCCAACATACACCTGGACCATGAAGACACGTCCAAGCCCATACGTGCACCGAGAAGCGACCAGAACACTTTTCTTGTTCAGAAACTTTTGATATTGGCATTTTGAATGTCAAGTCATTTTGAAGTGTCACAGTATGACGTTAATAAACGTCAGAAAAAAGCCAAAATTACGTATGCAAATTATAGGGGTACGCGATTCTTTTGAATACAAGTGTACATGTACACTTGCGGACAGAAAATTTCGGATGTCACTGTCATTCCACTGACGTAAAAGTTAAGGAATGCCTATATGTATACGTCAGATGAGTGACAGTGACATCCGAAATTTTCTGTCCGCAACTGTAGTACATACATCACTCGTTAGGATTGAAAAAGGAACTTCTTTATACGAATGTTTGTAAAGTAAAACTTACGATTTATTACTAATAGCGTTTTCGACTGCCTTCTTCATCTTCTCCATCTCCCGTGGTTACATGAGGTTAAAACAAGATGGAGATAGTCTGAGAGTGCTCTAGGGCAGTCAGTCGAAAACGCTATTAGCTTGAAAGTATTGATGTATTTCATACGGAAAAAATTAATGACGTAAAAAGATCCATTTAACAAACAGAAAACTATTCCTCTCGTTTTCTTCTTTTTTTTGCTAAGTAGCAAAGACTAATGCCCGGTTGCACCAACTTTTTAAGCAGAGCTGAAATTTAAGTTATGTTTAGAATGTGACATTTACGTATGGTCAGAATAATGTCAAATACAATCTGATTGACTTTTAAACCTCAACTTAAGTATCAATTAGAATGTGACCAACATTTTGTTAAATCTATGAATAATGTCATAGTCTAAACATCACTTAAATTTAAGCTCTGCTTAAAAAGTTGGTGCAACCGGGCATAAGTAGCCAAATCTTTATTTATTTTTTTTTAGACGGTTAGTTTCACACGTCACAGTTGAAAAGAGACGGAACATTTCAACGCATACTAGGGCCTATCAATGAATCATAGGAAAACTCTGTATAAGTTACTATGGTGTCAAGCATAGCAATTACATGTCCATAAGTTACATTTCACAATTGTCACCCAAAAAAAAACCACTCAATTTCGAAGACAAAACCCTAAATTTTCTGTAAAATAAAATGAGTCTCGAGGAACAATTCGTGCTCTTCTCTAAATTTGGAGACACCAAATCCGACGGCACAACCATGACGCTGACGCAGAGCGATAAGTGGATGAAACAGGCCAAAGTCATAGACGGCAAGAAGATCACCACCACCGACACGGGCATCACCTTCAACAAATTCAAGACGAAGGCGATGAATTTCTCCGAGTACAATAAGTACATCGAAGAACTGGCCAGCTACAAGAACGCGAACGCCGACGAAATCAGGGATAAAATGACTAACTGCGGCGCTCCAGGTCTTCAGCAGGCCACCCAAGCGGCGAAGACCGGGGTCGTTGATAGATTGACAGATACGTCCAAGTACACCGGAAGCCATAAAGAAAGGTTCGACGAGAGCGGCAAGGGAAAGGGCTTGGAAGGCAGGAAGGATACAAAAGAGGATACAGGATATGTTGGTGCTTATAAAGAAAAAGATACTTATGATAAAACACACAAGAATTAAATGGGAATAATGAAAACCAAATTTCCTAACAATTGTAGGATGAAAATGAGAAAATTTTAAAAGACGAAGTATGACAATGTAAACGGTTTGTAGAATAAAAGAAAGAAGCAAAAAGAAGCAGACAAGTGATAGTGTTTTCCGAAATCAAAAAGACTTGAAATAGAATCCACGATTCAAAAATCATCACCATCACATCAAAAGATAAGTAGGAAACTATTTAAAGAAAAAGCGTATCTAACAGTACGATAAAATATGATTCTTGTTCCCTCTCGGTTTCTAAAAATATTCGTCAAGGTCAATTTTTGAAACTAATTCGCGGTATGGATTGTTAAGAACGCGCAGCTCGCGATACTTCGTCGTTTAAATAGATGTGATACGAAAATTCGTTTAAACTCAAACTCAGCGTGTAACAACTACCTTCCCAATACTTTTTCGTTGTGTGAGTGCAAAAATAAATATGTTTGTAAAAGACAAAGTTGCAATTGTGACAGGAGGAGCAGTGGGAATCGGATTTGGTACTTCAAAAGAACTTCTGAAAAATGGTGTCAAGGTATATACTTTCACGAGTTTTCATTTTTTTTTTTTTTTTCATTATTATTTATTAACTCATTTTAAACTACTTATTCCCAGTTAATAGTTAATGATACTTGTTTAAATTAGTTCGAATCATGTGGAAACTTTTATCCTTATCAGAGCCGTTTTTAATTTGATAAGGATTGTTCGGTTTATTAAACATTCTGCTGATACCTTCATGATTTTGTTAAATTAATTCAGAAATTGTTTATTTTTTATAGTATTAACCAAAATTAAATATATATAGGTGACCTATTCTTTAATACGGGCATATTTATATGAAATTTATACGAGGTGCTACCCAAAAGTATCGGCACAGTACGAAGTTCCGTCTCTAAGTGGATCACATGTTGTCCTTTGAAAGTCAGAGTGTCAAACGTGATTGTGGAAACACGTAAAGCCGAGTACGAACTGTTAATGTTTTGAACGTTCCGCGATTTTTGTGATGACTCTGGCCGAAGAGCAAAAAAGTTTGCATTCAGTTTTGTTTTAAACTTGGCAAAACTGCGACGGAAACTCTTGAAACGTTAGTTCAAGCTTTTGGTGATACAGCTTTAAGTAAATCCAAGACTTCTGAGTGGTTTAAACGTTTTAAGGAGAGCCGTGAGTCCTTGAAGACGAAGAGCGTAGGCCATCATCAGTCCAGACCACATTGTTAGGGTTCGTGAAATCATCCTTCAGGACAGAAGGCAAACCATCCACGACGTGTCAGAAGCTATAGGAATGTCGTACGGAACTTGCCAACGCATTTTGTCCAATGAACTCAACATGAAAAGAATTACAGCGAAATTTGTTCCTCAACTCCTGACGCAGCAGCAGCGTGAACATCTACACTGATCTTCAACAAATGGTTGTAGATGACCCAAACTTCTTGTGCAAGGTCATAACAGGAGACGAAACGTGATTGTATGGTTACGATCCAGAAACCAAACAGCAATCATCACAATGGAAAACACCAACCTCTCCACGACCAAAAAAAGCCCGTAGCAATGTGAAGTCAATGTTGATCATTTTTTTCGATATTCGTGGAACTGTCCTTCATGAGTTTATCCCACCTGGTCATGACTTTGTTCCACCTGTTTACTACCAAGGTGTTTTGAGGCGGTTGAGCGAAAATGTTCGGCGTAAACAACCGGAGATGTGGTATGTGCATCACGATAATTCACCCTCTCACACTGCACACAAGACAGTTTTTGGCCAAAAACAACCATATCTGTTGTCACCCTTTCACCATAATCCCTTTTTTCATGTCTCCGAAGGTGAAATACAAGCTTAAGGGACGTCGATTCTACACTATCGAGGAAATTCAAGTAGTATCACAGGGGATCCTAGAGATGTTTACTTCAGCCATCTTCGAGGGGTGCTTCCATTCAAGGGAAAAACGCTGGTAACGCTGTATTGACACAAATGACAACTACTTTGAAGAAGACAAAGAAATTTTTGATTAAAAATAAATCCTCTTGTAGTTTCTTTGCGATTCCTGGAACGTTGGAACGTTCCAGTGCCAGTGGCGTGGCAAGAAGTGAGCACACAGAGTTAGTAGACCCTTCAGATAAAAAAAAATTGAAGAATTCTGGTGGAAAATTCTTATTTCTTCCTAATACTTCTTCGGAAGTAAACTGCTTTAAACGCCGTCTTCATTTTTAGATTTCTCCTTTTTAACATTTCATTACTCCTAAGGGAGGTTAAACTAACGTTGCGTTGGTTCAATTGAAAAGTTCATCGAGTTGGTTATGATTTTTGATGAGAGAAGAAGGAGCGAAAAGGGGATTCCTTCCTAAACTGATTGACGTTTAACGGATGACAGTTGCCAATCGCTTATAGTGTTTTGTGACATAACGTAAAGTGACATTTCGCGTTGATCTAATTCAAAACCTGCTTCACAATATTATGAAAAATTCAAAGGTTATTTGATGAACATTTCAATTGATTTTCAGATTTTTTAATTTCTTTTTGATTCATAATGGAGGCTTTTTCATATACAGGGTGACTGTTAATTATACCGACAAATTGAAACCATGATAAGAAGCGATGTGCGAGAATATGGGAAAAATGTTAAAAAATTCTTATGAACAGTTTTTAATTAATTTAAAAAAGTCCCCAAAATCAAGCTCCAGCACTGCATACGAAATACGGGAGCACGTTCTATAAATGCGGCAGGATAATAGCCCAATAATTTTTGTTACCTACTCTCGCTTGCGCACAATGTGTCCTTGACACATATCTCAATTGTTTTTATTACACTTATAACAGCTGAGGAAGGTAAGTTTCTTTTATGCCACGTAATTATTATTAATTTCTAAGTAACTGTATGAAATACGAATAATAAATTCGCAAATAATTGTGTAGATAATTGTTTGTTAATTCGTGCGGATTATTTACTAGAGGGGAATGTGCGCTTCGTTCACAAAAAAAATTGCAAGGATTTAAATCTAGTAATGGCAGAGGTCAAATGCACCGACCGGCAAGCAGCTGATAGTAAAATGTTCGCACGGAGACAATAAAAGTATTATTACTGTTGTTTTACGTCGCTAATATTCTGCATAATACTAATTGATAATAAATAATTATCGCCACAAAAGAATGATTACTTGATTACGTTTGCTTAAACGAATCTGTTTTCTCCGTGAAACGATTTATTAGGCCTAAAGTTCATCGCTGACTATAAAAATTTTACAGCTGTTTTAAAGGACGGCGACGTGATATGCGGCCAGTTTCTTCGCGTACTGAATGAATGTAACAGATTTCGGAATCACGTTTAAAAAATTCTAAGGAATAGTTCATAATTAATTACGAATTGAATGCAAAGTGAAAAGAGTGCGCCAGTGCGTCAAAAATAGAGGATACTGAAGTTGTGAACGTTGGAATTTGTTAAAGTTTTAATAGATTTGTGTTAATAAATCCTCACACACAAAACGAAATTATAATAATTAACATTCGAAACAGATTACGCATAAGTTTACTGATTTATTTGTTTCAAAGTGTTATTATTCTTTTCGTGAAATAATCTACTTCAGGTAACTTGCTGCATGCATTATTTGTCACGTCGGGCGTTGACCTGAAAACAGAGTGAAATTACACTTAAAGGTCAAGTTCACGAAGGCGCCATATCATAAAACTATAAAAAAGCTTTTACGACAGCATTTATTTCGCTCATCTACTCCTCGACTTTTTAACCATGTCGTCGTTTTGGGGCTAATTTTAGATTAATTATTTCTGGAAAACTAAAGTAGAAAGAATTTTTTTAAACATTTTTCCCATACTCTCGGACATCGCTTCTTATCGTGGTTTCAATTTGTCGGCGCAAATTGGAGGCTTCTTTAAAAGTGAATTTCTTCAAACTTATTTTTTTTTTTGACACCTCATCGCTCATACCGCAGAACTTTTTCAAGTTTCACTTACATTAAAAATTTCTTCCAAAATAAATATCTTTACGTCGTGTTTTCATCTCTTCTTGAGTTTTCACTCGTACTAGAGACCTCTTCAAAAATAAACTAATTCTGAAGAAGGATTCTGTATGAGCAGCGGGGAATCGTCAAGAAGAATCAAAATATACACCAACTTGAAGATATCAACAACGGTTATCAGTTGGGAAAACTTGTATTTGAAGAAAAGAAATTTTTTTGAAAAATTACAATGCAAAACGTCGATGTTTTAAACGTTTATGAAAGCTATCGCGCATTCATTAAATTTGTTTAATAAGTTTTACTTATTTATTTAGCCCTAAGTCAATCTACCGTTAGGTGCAGTACTGCTGAGTTGACCTAAATCTTAATTTCCCAAGCCTTCCAAACTTGAGTGTTAAGTGTTTTATTTCCTTTCATTTAATGTCTTGGCATTGCTAACCTTTTTGTATCTTCTTTCCAACTTTTTCTTGGCCTGCTTTTCTGTTTTCTTCCTTGCGGTATTTCTTCATTACTTTTTTGGTTAGTTTATCATCCGACTTACGGCCAATTGTCCTAACCATCCTAATTACCTTTTTTTCTAATTTAGAATAATTAGGTATTCATGTGTCATATTTATGTTAGAAGTTCAAGTTAATCAATCATTGAGTTCAAGTTGATCGTCTCACCTTTGATCCAACGTAAATAGAAATACGATTGGTTTAACAACTTTTTATATTAGCTGCGTTAAGTGAATGGTAAACTTGCACAAAATCCGTTGCCTGGACGCTTTTGTGCTAGTTGATCATCGTTCATTTCAAAGTAACTAACGTAACTAATATGCTGCTTGTCATTTTGACAGATTTCCTTATCATGTTCATCCCATTTCTTATATGAATTAATTTAAATTAAATTAAAATGGCACAAGGTGGCGCCAGTCTCCAAAGTCAATTCATGAACTTTTCAAAATTCGGCGATCCAGATTCGGACGGCAAGAAGATGACCCTGTCCAAAAATGACATGTGGATGCAACAAGCGCAGGTGATCGACGGCAAAACCATCACCATCGTCGACACTGGCATCTGCTTCAACAAGTTCAAGAGCCACTCGATTGATTTCTCCAAGTACGTTTCCTTCCTCGAGGACCTGGCCCAAATCAAAGGAATCGAACCAGATGAGATAAAGTTGAAACTGATGAACTGCGGAATGCCCGGTTCGACGCCGGCTGGAGCGGCATCAGCGCCGGGCGAAGTGGAACCGACTGCCACCGCATCGTAGAGAAATTTTGATCAAATATTTTGATAAATCACAACTAAGTCAAAATATATCTACTTTTGAATCAAAATCACGATTCTCGTGAGTGATAAACACGTGTTTCATGTCACTATTTTTGAATTGGCCTAAATGACTTTTAAGTTTCGTTTTTGACGAGTGCCATGCAAAACTAGGATTGCCAGTGGGTTTTATCAGAGAGTTATCAGTCGGCGATAAATCTGTACAAGCGTGTGTGTATATGGATTCAGTTTTGGTGTTGTTTTTGAGCCATAATCATGACTTTCGTGAAGGGTAAAGTCGCTATTGTAACAGGGGGTGCTATGGGAATTGGATTTGGGGTATCCAAGGAACTTCTGCGAAAAGGTGTTAAGGTATAATAACGACCCTCTCACAAACGTGAAAACTCCAATCCTGTCTAATTAATTTAAACCAGAACGGCGATTCCATACATCACAATACTTGAAATAATTTAAAATATTTAACGATCTCTTTTGTTTCAGGGACTGACTCTTGTAGATTACAGTCCTCAAGGACAGACCTCCACGGAAATCCTCGCCAAAGAATTTGGTTCAGATCGAGTAATTTTCGTCAAAGCTGACATCACAATAAGAAGTGAATTCGAAGGTTACTTACTATCCCTCCCCCCCTTTATTGAATATTTTTGACAGATTTATATTAAGGAAAAAATGAGGGAGATTGATTCTAGAATCTTAAATTAAGGTTTTGACAGCCACAGTTTCCTTCTCTTTCATCTGAGTCATCCAAGATCCATCCTTGTAGTTGACTCAATTCTTGAACTAATTAGTAATGTCTTCTTTTTTATTATCCGTTTTCCATCTATATTTATTTTGCCAACAAATTGTACTTCAAGAATTGAAACAACAAAATTTGAGAAAATCAATCTCCTCACTTGTGGTATACTTAATACATACATCATGCATTCTACTTCAACTTTTTATTTTTCTTTTCTTATTTCGACTAACAATAACACCGGAATAAAAGATATGTTATTTCAGAGGCTTTCAAAAAAACGATCGAAACATTCCAACACGTGGACATCCTGATAAACAACGCAGGAATTTTAAACGATTCCATCTGGGAGAGAGAGATATTGGTCAACGTCGTAAGTAGTCAAAATTCGTGGTTGTCTTCTTTATCTTATTAAATGAAGTCATTTTAGAACGGCACAGCAACCGGATGTCTTCTTGCAATAGACGAATACATTCCAAAGTACAAAAGCGGTCCAGAAGGGGTCGTCGTAAACCTCTCATCCATCGCCGGCATCCGGGCCTTCCCCAACATACCCATTTACGCCGGCACGAAACACGCAATCATCGGCATGACCAGATCCTGGGGAATGCCCCAACACTACGAGCGCACAAAAGTACGCGTCCTTGCTGTTTGCCCCGGCGCAACCGACACCCCCCTGATGAAGGAGATGTTCGGACGAAACCTCGGGGAACCCTACGAGAAGATCTTGCAGAGTTTCAACGTCGCACCAGAACAAACGTAAAGGAATTCAACACGAAACTTTGACAACTTTCATAAACACAATCTTATTTTCAGTTCTGAAGATGCAGGGGTTGGTATTTTGAAGGTCATTGACGAGGGGGTGAACGGTTCCGTTTGGGTGGTGGACAAGGGTGAAACTTATGAAGTTGATGTCCCTAATTGGCCTGATATGGCGAGGAAACTTCGGCAATAAATATTTTTAGTACAAAAAGAAATTCATTTTTTTATTGTCATTAAAAAACCATTCATTTTTCTCGTTGTCAATAAGCATCAAGATATTATTATGTTTATATGTTATAAAAAAAAACATTGTTTTTGGTGTCAGTTTTCAAAAATATAACCATCAAATTAAAATGGAACATATTCACTTGGAGGTACCAACAAAAGTGTCACCCTAACATGGCCTACTCTGAGTCTAAAAAGATCGTGAATGGATTATATCCTCTGGTACAAATTCCGTGGTGGAATAGATAAAGTTTCGAATGGGAACGGTCGTTTCCACCACAATCGGACCTAAAGCACGGACAAAAACATCCTGCTGCAAATGATTCCAAGGTCGATTTCTTTTCAATCATTTCAGGAAGAGCCAGGTAAAAATAATAAACAAGATGTCTAAATAATAATAATTATCACCACTGAACTGCAGAAGTAACAAATAATGAAATTAAAAAGTACCTAAGTATTGCAAATGCCTCCCAAGTCTGTTGCTAAAGACAATTAGTTTTACTATTGCGATTGCTATTTATTTTAAAATCTGCGAGGACCATCTTGAGTTTTTACCCCCAATAGGCAAAATGAATTTTCAAAATTTAATTTTCGACCAACACAATCGACTCTGGGAATTTTACTTCCCCAATTTTGCTGGCACGTACTAACCAAACCGACCCATTCTTGCCTTTTTCGATAGCCCACATGATTGCCTTGGCTACTTCTTCTGGCCTAAAAGAATTTCGCCCTTAAATAAGCTCCAAGGAATTCCTCATCCTTACTTTTGAAGTTGGTAATCCGTAAGCGCGTCAGCGTAAAGCTGTTTGTAATATGGCCCCATTAAATGGTCGCTAAGGTTGGCTATCAAAGGTGTATCGGTTTCGCCCGGGCAAATGGTCAGAACACGCACCTTCGTGCGTTTGTAATGGTTCTCTGTACCCAAGGACCTAGAAAATCCGACTATTGCATGTTTCGTGGCTGAGTATACCGGTAGACATTCACGATGACGCAGACCACCCGTTGATGAGATGTTAACGATGATGGCCTCATCTCCACTTTTATGAGTTTGGAGGTACTTTTCCAAACCTAGGAGGCATACGCGTACTGTGCCATTCTGAAACGAAACCCATCAGTTAGTTACATTGTAAGTGGGAAGCTGTGGTATATACGAGATTAATTGCTATTTCCTTTTCCCACTCGTTGTCCTTGCAAATTCCGGCAGAGTTAACCACTATGTCCAGATTCTGAAAAACCTTGATGGTTGTTTTGAAAGCCTCTGAAATCAAAATTTTTATGAGTTGGACATTCAGAAACTTATTAAAGAACCTTCCACATCTTCTTGCTGGGTGACATCCGTTTTGATGAACCAAACGCGGTTTGCCCCAAATTCCTCAGTTAGTTGTCGAAAGGCTTGCTCGCCATTTTCAGCGTCTACGTCGGCGATTGTCACTCCCTACAATTCGTAAATATTTACATTACATTCGTCCAGCTATTATCACGACACTTAAATACTTTCAGACCGTTTTCCAAGAATTCCCTGGCAGTCACAAGACCGATTCCCGAGGCTCCTCCGGTTATTAGGGCCACTTTATTTTTAACGTACGACATAATAAAATACTTATCTCGCCAAGTATCACACAAGAATCGAAGGACCAAAAGATTTAGTTGTTTGGTGTTTGGGATGCATTATTTTATCTAATCTAGTGCTAAAAATACATTTTGTTAGCATACGTTCTATGCACTTATTTTCCTTGAAGAAAAACTAATTTGGGCGAGAAATTTTTTGAGGAAAGAAGAAAGGAGAGGTATGGTTAAGACGAACAAACCAAGAAGTAAAATGAATATACGGTGAGCGAAAAACTAGCAATATGGTTAAATCCATGAAGTTTAAATGGTTAGGACGCTTAGAAAGAATGACAAAAAAGATGAGGGACATTGGCTCCGACGACAACGGAAAGAAAGGAAGATGGTTTAATGAACTACAGGAAGGATCTTCACGAAGAAAGAATATACAATGGAGAGACAAAGTACAAAATCATAATCAAGCCATGGACCTAAAAGACCTGCTATCTACATTGCGTACCATTGTGCATCGCGCTGAAAACCAGAATCTTCCCAATTGTTGACTGCTCGCCCTCATTATATGTATTACCCATTTGATAATTTCAAAGGATGGGTGTTGATTAACAAAAAAAAATTAATAATACAAAGATATTTATCTATAAACTCCAAATCCTTCAGTTTATAACAAATAATTGAAAGAAGAACTGAAGGAAATTGGCTACAAATGGCTGCAAGATAATTGGTGTTACTATTTTGTGACCAACCAAAAATGTAATAAACAGAAACTACAATTAATCATCAACCAATACAATCGAGTCTGGGAATTTGACTTCGCCGCATCTGCCTGCTTGTACCGACCAAACTGACCCATTCTTGCCTTCTTCGATCGCCCGCAATATTCCTTTGGCTACCTCTTCGGGGCTAAAAGAGTTCTGCACATTAAACAAATAATGTAAGAAGTTAATAATCTTTACTCTTGAAGAAGGTATTTTCCCATCGCGTCGGTGTAGAGCCGTTTATATTGTGGCCCCATTAGATGGTCTTTGATACTGGCCATCAAGGGTGTATTGGTTACACCAGGGCAAATAGTCAAGACACGCACTTTTGTGCGTTTGTAATGATTGTCCGTGCCTAAAGATCTAGAAAATCCAATTATTGCATATTTTGTGGCCGTGTACACAGGCAAGGACTCGCTGTAACGTAAACCAGCCGTTGAGGAAACGTTTACAATGACAGCCTCATCTCCACTCTTGTGAGTTGGGAGGTACTTTTCCAAACCTAGAAGGCACACAAGTATTGTGCCATTCTACAACGAAACTCATCAGTTACATTGTAATTAAGAAGAAATGTGTTGGGGCATTACGAGATTAATGGCGATTTCATTTTCCCATTCGCTGTCCTTGCAAATTCCTGCGGAGTTAACCACGATGTCCACGTTCTGGAAAGTCTCGATGGTCGTTTCGAAAGCCGCTGAAATCAAAATTTGCTTCTGCTTGTAAATTCGAGATTCAGAAAAGAATTTAAGAACCTTCGACGTCTTCTCGACGAGTGACATTTGCTTTGAAGAACAACACGCGGTTTGCCCCAAATTCCTCGGTTAGATTTTCAACGATTTTTTCTCTACTTTTGACATCCACATCGACGATTGTCACTCCCTAAAATTCACAAATAAATTAGATTTCCTCCCCTTTTTATTTAAAATCTCACTTTTATGCCGTTCTTTAGGAATTCCCTCGCGGTAGCAAGACCGATTCCTGAGGCTCCTCCGGTTATTAGGGCAACTTTATTTTTAACGTAGGACATATTCAGTGAATTGTCTCAACAGTTATTATGCAAAAATTCAAATGCAAAGCAAGGAATCTTTACTATCTAATCTAGAGTTAAAAATATAGTCTACGTACACTATACAATGCATACTTTACCTTGAAGAAATTAAATGTTGACCAAATATTTATATTTTTATAACCGTCGGCAAAAATAAAACAGTTAGATAATCTACTACTTCTGGAGTATCATTTACATGTAACGAGCGTCTAAATAAAAACCTGGTCAAGTGGGTTGTGATCGAGAATTTATCCATTGCATTTACATAGCAGAATTACTAAATGTAGCCTACTTGACCAAGGATTAGCCCTTGGGGTACTCCCAAAGATGCTTCAGCTCAGTTAAGTTTTATTTTTTCCCATCGCTATGGTTGGTTATAACGCATTGTTTCATGTTGGGCAGATAAGTTATCAATTTTAGTGCCCAGTGTTTGGCCTTGGAAAATGTTTTTTGTTTCACTTTCGGTTTCATTGAAAATTGCCGGACTATTAAGAAAATATTTACTTTTAACGCTCGCACATCAATTTGAAACATTAAAGATTGCGTATAATATTTTTATGACCGTTATAAGTTAAGATTAGATAGAATTCCTCAAAACAGTCTCGAGATTAAACCAGTTTTCACTTCTTCACTTGTGCACCACGCAAATGTCTTTCATCGACGGTAAGGTTGCCCTTGTTACCGGAGCGGCTTCCGGAATTGGTACAGTAACAGTAAAGGAATTATTAAAAAACGGCGTAAAGGTAAATTGATGATACATAACAACACAACAAAGTATTCCAATTTAAGAGTTGATATGATTTAGGGGGTTACTATAGCCGATGTGAATGCGGAAGGCGGTGAAAGTATAGCTCAAGACTTGGCCAAAGAATTTGGGGCAAATCGCATCTTGTTTGTTAAAACCGACGTAACCCAACAAGAAGAAGTTGAAGGTATGCAGGTATTTAAATAAAGAAACATAATTTTTTAAAATTATCATTCCAGCTGCCTTCAATAAAACAATAGCAACTTTCAAAAACTTGGACATTGTGATAAACGCAGCGGGAATCTTAAACGATAAAATTTGGGAGAAAGAAATAGCAATCAATTTGGTAACTCGCCCTTCCCTAATCAAATTACTTTCAACAAAATTCTTTTTTTTTTTCTAGAAAGGCACTATATACTCTTGCCTTCTTGCTCTAGACAAGTACCTTCCGGTTTATAAAAGTGGAGACGATGCTGTCATCGTGAATGTCTCTTCGATAGCTGCATTTGGTGCCAGCGAACCTGTACCGATTTATGCTGCCACAAAAAGCGGAGTGATTGGCTTATCGAGGTCTTTCGGCTCGGAAAACCATTATAAACGCACCAAAGTGCGCGTTTTGACGATCTGCCCGGCCCCCACTGAAACTCCTTTGATGACCCAAATATCTGGGCGGTTTTTGGGACCCCAATATGAAGAGTTAATCACGGAAGCCCTCGCGAATATTCCATACCAACAGTAAAGTTTTTTTCCTTAAAGAAAGGCAACAGAGATTTACTTTTATTTTATTTTTTGTAGGCCAGAGGAAGTGGCCAGAGGTATAATCAAAATGATTGAGGAAGGCCGAAATGGGTCCGTTTGGATCGCGAACGAAGGTAGAACTTTCGAAGTGAAACTACCCGATATCTTTGAATTGATGGGAATCAAATCAGCATAATTTGCTTCATTTTATTACACTCGCTACTCGTAAAATAAATTGCTAAGTTGTTATGGTTCTTAAATCCCACACATTTGTTGCAATTTGTTAAATAAATTAGTTCTGTTTCTCGGACAGATTAAAAAAAAGGTTAAAGCTGATGATGGCTGGCTTTCTCAAGATAAATAATAAATTTATTATTACATTTTTAACGGCAATACTTTAAACGTTTTTTTAGAAACTGTCGAAAAAATGGTTACGCAGGTTGTCTGATAAGCAATGCACTCGTTCGATTTTCTTAATCGTGAAAAGAAGAATCGATTTATTAACTACACAATGATATTTTTATTTTTCAACATTAACACAAACAAAGTAAAGAAATGATAAGTCACTTTGATTGAATCTACATTCAAAATATCAGTGCGTCCTTCACCTATTTTTAAATTTTGTATGTAATGTTTTTCTGAAGCTTATCACAGGGTTGTAGATTCTCTTAATTAAAAACGCCTAATTTTTTGTGTACATGTAATTTTGAAAATACCAATAGATTTAAATAAACTGTTTACGATCTTTGCAAATCGTCTACAATTTATTCGTTAATTGAATAATTTCTAATTAATTTTAAAATTTTCTTTGGTTTAATAAGATAAGGTGGGGCAAGTGCAAAATTGGGGTAATTGCAATTATGCTATATATTGGAAATACCTGCGGAAAGTTTACTATTTTTTGGTATTAAATTTATTTATTTAAATGTCACTGGTCATTTGATGCAATGGCAGGTAATAATATTCCTTCATTACTGACCCCCAGAACTGTGTAATTTAGTTTCGCGATTTGCAGTCAGAAGGGTAGTGAGGCAATGGTTTTCAATAATTTATAAAATTCGAGTGAAAAGTACTGTAAGTATTATTTTAATTATGTAGCCTAATTATCAAAAGCTCGAAGTTTACTATTACTAATTTAGTGTTATATTTTACCATTTTTTTTATAAATTCCCCTCCCAGATTGCACTTACCCCATAAAAATACCAAAAAGGGAAAATGCAATAGAGAATTTCTTATTTGTAGTTTCATTCTCCTTCGTTACCTTGAAATATTTCATTTCAGGAGTGGTGAGAAATTACAGGAGAAAATCAACAATATTTTATTTTCCTATAATCATTGAAGGTGTATTTTAGATTATTTCGCTACTAATATTATAAATTTGTTGCAATTATATTGGCCTAAGGCCAATATTACACTATAAAAGATCTTTGACAAAGATCTTTTACAACGGATGTTTTATTTAAAAAAATATGACAGTGTAATAGGCAATCCTTTATAAAATATTTTATAAAAATAGAAATATTTTATAAAAGATTGCCTATTACACTGTCATATTTCTTTATAAAATATTTTTTTAAAAGATCTTTGTCAAAGATCTTTTATAGTGCAATATTGGCCTTAGAAAACACTTTTATTTTTATACCTATGCGTTCATTTTAATATTTTTATTGTGTTAAAAGACTCCAAAACCTTAGTTTTATTTTTTTAAATAAACTTTGGATGGGTTTTTAACTGAATTTTATGAAAATTAAAACCTTTGAAAGCTTCAAAGAGTTTTGTTAACAGTTAAAAAATATTTTCCAGATCGATTTCATTAAGGATAGAATCGTTTATGGTGAACGATTGCACTTTCCCAAAATGATTGGTAAAGTGCAATCACTTACCGACTTTAAAAAAGAAATTAGTTATTTATATGTATACAAATTTTGAAACAAATATATCTATAGATAGCTTAAGCACAATCTGAAACATTATTTGACGAAATCTGATAAACTTTCAATAAGATTTAAGATTTTTATTTATTTTCAAAGTGGCGCTTTTCAACATGGTGACCGCACTTGCCTCACTTTAGCTTACCTTGAATACGATCTTTGCGAATCGTCGTCAAAATATGCTTTGTTTGAATAAAATTTTTCCTACTTTTATAAAAATCTGTTCAATAGCTTTAAATGCCTTAACCACGATCTTTGCGAATCTATTTTAAATATCGTTTTTAGCTTAAACGAGGCTTTTCTCGTGTCTCCAAAGGAAGTAGTCAAGAGGATTTAGGTCAGATGACCTCTTCCCCTGTTCCAATCTAAATAAATAAATACTTTAAAATTAAAAATGCTCGTATATCCGATACGAATCAGTTTTGGACATAACCTTATAAGATATTTTTGACTTAAAATGACCTTTGCAAGACGCTCTTGAGCTATGGCTGTTATGTCATGGGGCACCCTGTATGTATATGAATACATTTATTGAAACACACAAGAAAATATTTGTCGGAAACTGAAACGTAACGTTATTGCTTGATAATATGAAGACAGCTTTAAAGCTGAGGCCGCAGTGCAGGATGGTTGGCTAGAGGGTTGAGGGTAGATACACGCCTAGCGAAAATCTAGGCAATTTGTTGTAAATAACATGTGTCCAACAATTATTGCAGTCCTGGGTGGCTGTGGACTCAAACATAAATGTCGATTTTTATAATATTTGACTGTTAAGCAACAAATAAATGTTTCTTTACGTATTTAATGTTTTGTTGCCATTTGAAACAATAATTAGTTAATGTTTGACTTCACAGCCACCCAGGACTACGATTATTGTTGGACACATGTTATATTTAGATGAAATCAGCCGCATTATCCTCCAACTATGCATCTACCTCAGGTTCCATCCTTCCAGCATTGACTTGTATAATGCAACGGTTCTTTCGACATTCCGTATAAGTATATTTTCTCCTTCAACTTCACCAAACCCAAACTTTCTGGTAATGCAGCTCACGAATGATGTGATGCGTCATTTAGTGTTCTTGAGTTGCAAATAAGTTGTAAACGATGGTTCAATCAAAGCTCTTTACTTTAAATGAGGGCATGACATTACTACTGTATTCAGAGTACAGAGTAAAGAAAATGACTCTGTACATGACTTATCAGTTCTTTTTTTTTAATTACAATTTTACGATTTCTGTGCCGTATATGACTAGGTGAGATTTTGCCTTTTACTCTTTTTATCAATAATTTCATTTTTTTGGTCAATTTGTTTTACTACATTCAAGAAGTTTTTATTTTGAAGTTTTGAATTTTGTCTCTTTCTAATGTCTTGTTTTCCAGCGCCCTCTTTCTTGTTATTTTGATGCACGTTTTCTAATTATAAAATTGAACAGCCAATTGAATGCCAAAAGCTATAATATACATGTAGACTTTATCCAGTTTCCGGTGAGTATCCTCATTGCCGAATCAAGCCTGTTAGAGGCCCTTAGGCAATACAAGCCCCCTTCCCCCACTCCGACTTTCAAAACTAGACTTTTTTCTTTCTTTGGTTTTTATTTAAGTTCTGTGTTAGCAATTTTTAAGTAATTAATATTACATCAATTTAATTGCGAGCCACCTTTGAAGCCACTATTTCAGTATTGTATACAAAAAAATTCACAGGAAAAATTAAAAAAAACATACCTGGTGCATTTGAAACTTCGATCGGATTTGTACCATACAAGTCCGTAAAGACACCCCGTACAATACACATTTAATAATAATACAGATCTAATAACTAGTTCAGAAAATATGCAATTACATGACAAAAACTTCAACGCTGTTTAACGAAAGTTAGAAGGAGATAGGAATTTGTAATTTTCTCTGATTCCTTAAGTGCCCTTAAAGCACTGGCCTCAATGAATTGCAAAAACAAAACTCATTTTTTAATTTTTGAAATCAGAGATCTTTTATTTGAAGCTTTTTGTGCCCATAAGATAATCACTTTGTGTTGGATACCTGCGCATAGACGTATTGAAGGTAACGAAAAAGCCGATCGACCAGCGAAATTAGGTGAATGTTATCCTTGCAATAATAATAAAATCTTTTACGGTGATCTATTCAAATTGCTCAGGAAATACATATTCAAGTCTTGGAAAGAATATTGGGAAAAATCTTGTGAACATAAAGGAAAATGGTATTTTAACATCAATCCAGATGTAAACGTTAAACCCTGGTTTTCATATGAGCCATTCCGTTGTAGATATTTCATTACTACAATATGCCGTCTCAGAACAGGGCATTGTTGTTGCAAATCTCACTTGGCTAGGTTCAATATAATTTCACAGGACTCTTGCTTATGTGGTTCTATTGAAGATTTGAATCACATTTTTTTTCAACTGTCAGAGCAACAATAACATTCCGCATCTTTTTAAAGAACTTAATGATCTTCATTTATTTTCCCTCTACTCAATTAATTCTCTGCTATCACACAAAGACAATAATTACACAATTGCCTATATAAATTTTTAGTCACATCAAAATATAAATTATAACACCAAATATTTTAATCACCATCCATATGTACTATAGACAAATTTACATTCAATTTTTACTTTTATGTGTTGACCTCTATGATTCTATAACAAGACACCCATTACGTTAGCAATTACTCAATAATCATGTGGCTGGTTGAAATGGCTTTTTAGCCGTAAACCAAAAAATCTATAAAGAAGAAGAAGAAGAAGAAGATAGCTATAAGTTCTTTGATTTATCGATCGATCAACATACAGAGTGGCCCAACGAAAACAGTCAGACTGAATATCTCCCATGAAAATTTTTGTTTGAAAAAACGCAAAAGCAGGTCGATTTATAATCCAAGAGGGACACTTTTCTATCCTATAGGCGTTTGATTTTAAGATCGCAGCGCTACCGCGGATAAATCTGAACCTCTGTAAGCTATTCGGAATTTTTTTAATGCACCATACCAATACAAATACACAAGTTGATTTAATGTAAATATCACATATAACACAGTCCTAATACATCATATACTCAGAATCGACGCCAAAATACGAGATGTTATGTAGCGCCCTCTTTCGGGTAAAAAATTGTTACATAATCCAAAGTGTGACAACTCATATGAAAGCTAATTTTAATAGTAACTCAATGCGCGAATTTAAATTACGTAAAGATATTAAAAAGTGATTAAAATAACTAAAAATAGGATTTGTAACAGATTTGGTATCCTTATTTTTAGTTACTTTAGTCAGTTTTCAATATCTTTACATAATTTCAATTCGCGCATTGAGTTACTATTAAAATTAGCTTTCATATGAGTTGTCACACTTTCGATTTGTAACAATTTTTTCCCCGAAAGAGAGCGCTAAAATCAAATTATCGGGTATTCATATTCACATTACTGGATTCTCTATAAAATTACCTTTTCAATGATATGCCACTCATGGTACATTCCCTATTTAAATTCTATTGATTAGAGAGCTGGAAGGGAAGGGAATGACGTATGACAGTTGGGTATAGAACAGAAAAGTGTCCCGCTTGGATTATAAATCGACCTGTTTTTGCGTTTTTCAAACAAACATTTTCTTAGAAGATATTCAGTCTGACTGTTTTCGTTGGGCCACTCTGTATAATGAAAAACGAACTATTCATACTACTTATTTAAGAAGATAGTTATTTATTAAAATTATAAAGATAATTTTCATCCGGTTTTTGAGCACGACCTTTGAAACCAAACCAAACCACAAAATTAAAACTACTCTTAGAAAGCCAAAGTTGGGACAATCTTCTTTCAATTTTGGGGAGGGGTCGGAGGGAAGGGGAATTTCCTGAAATTGCTTCATCATTTAGGAAAAAGAAATATGCACCAGCCTATTCTATTCACTCCTTTAAAATGTTTAGTTTCCTTCGAACTGGAACTGTTTCAAGGACTAACAAACCAAAATAATAATTTGTTATTTGTTTTTACTATTCATTTGAAAAACAGATGACTTTCGCAGATTAATGTGCCGATCTTAGTGACTTGCAGTTTAATCGTGCGTCTTCTTTTGGTCCAACTAAAAATCATTCTAATACTCGTTTCACTAAATTAAAATTCAAGGAATTAATTGGGCAACAATTTCTTAACGTCATCCCAAGATTAGATACAAGATTTCCTTGAGACAAACACTGTTTAGTTAGTCAGTTTCTTTCCTTCCGCCGACACCGGGTGCAACGTAAAATTGCTCTAGAATGTCTTTCATCAACGGCAAGGTCGCCTTAGTCACCGGAGCGGCTTCCGGAATTGGGACGGTAACAGTTAAGGAACTGTTGAAAAATGGGGCAAAGGTAAATTACTAAAAATGCAATGCTTAAATTTAAGAGAGGTTTTTACTTAGGGGATCACTATAGCTGATGTGAACGTGGAAAACGGTGAGAGGATAGCTCAAGACCTGGCCAAAGAATTTGGAGCGAATCGCGTTTTATTTGTTAAAACCGACGTGACCCGACAAGAAGAAGTCGAAGGTTTGCACGAGTTTTATTTTAAAAAAAATTTAGAAAAATTCTTTGATTTCAGCGGCCTTCAAGAAAACCATCGAAACTTTCAAGAACTTGGACATCGTGATAAATGGGGCTGGAATCTTAAACGATAAAATTTGGGAAAAAGAAATCGCAATCAATTTGGTACTGCAGCAAAGACTTTCTTCCTCAAAACCGTTTCAATTCGTTGCTTATTGTTTTTCAGAATGGTACAACTTACTCTTGCCTCCTTGCTTTTGAAAAGTACCTTCCTGTTTATAAAAGTGGAGACGAAGCAGTCATCGTGAATATCTCTTCTATTGCTGGTTTGGAATGTAGTGAAACTTTACCGGTATATAGTGCCACAAAATACGCAGTGGTGGGCCTCTCGAGATCTTTTGGCACAGAAAACCATTACAAACGCACCAAAGTACGCGTCTTGACGATTTGTCCTGGAGCTACCGAGACTCCTTTGATGACCGAAAACGCAGGACGCTTTCTGGGTCCTGAATATGAAAAATTGCTCGCTGCTATACTCGTCAACTTTCCCTATCAGCAGTAAATATCACATGTTTTTTTTCCTAAACGGCACAGAAAACTTCATTAATATGATTTTTAGGCCAGAAGATGTAGCCAAGGGCATAGTTAAGGCGATCGAAGAAGGCCGGAATGGATCCGTTTGGGTTGTAAACGAAGGCAGAACCATTGAGGTGAAACTACCGGGTATATTTGATTTGCTTGGAAACTAATTGATGATGCCAGGAATAGGGATTTTACTATAATCATAAAATAAAATATTTTGTACTACTTAATCGGGACTTTGGAAATACACGCTGGGTGACTTTGTTTGTAATAAATTGAGATGTCTTTAAAACATGATTCAAATGCGACGGAGAAAAGTTGTACTCCGAGAAAGGTAATAGAAATGCAGGAAAAAAATTTTCAAAAGAGTTTTCTTTCTACTCTTTACTTAAGTTTATATGTATATACAGCACCTACTTCAAAAGAAAATGATGATTTCGTTATCAGAACTAAAGTTTATCAAAAATAACTTTCGTCTCAATAAAAAAAAGTTTGCACTTACATAATCTCTTAATTACTTCAAAACATCAGCGAATGTAAGTAATAAAAACATCAAAATTATCTTTTTAGATTAGTTAATAAATGGCGCAGGCCATAGTAAATAATTTCATCAAAAATGTCTTGGCTCAACGGTAAAATCGGTCTTATTACTGGAGGAGCATCAGGAATCGGTTTGGTTACTGCAAAAGAATTTTTGAGGAATGGGTTGAAGGCAAGTGGATGCAAACGCCCATTTAAAAAAGATAATATTGGTGTCTTCTAGGGATTAACCATCGCAGACGTGGATGTCGAAAATGGCAAAACAGTATCAAGACAACTGGCCGAAGAATTTGGACCAAATCGGATTTTATTTATAAAAACCGACGTGACTCGATACGAGGAAGTTGAAGGTCTGTAACTATCACACTTACCAAATAACCAAACTTATTTTTACGTGAATTTCAGAGGCCTACAAAAAAACTATAGAAGCCTTCAAGAATTTGGACGTCGTCGTTAACTCGGCTGGAATTTTAAACGACAACTTATGGCAGAAGGAAATCGCAATTAATTTAGTAATTTCCTGAAAAAAAATTTAAAAAAACCAAAGAATTATTTAAATCCTTTTAGTATGGTACGATCCACGTATGTCTCCTTGGTTTGGACAAATACCTACCCTCTCATAGGAGTGGAGATGAAGCTATCATAGTAAACATCTCATCCTTGGTTGGTCTGGGTGGTGCTGAAGCAGTGCCCGTATACACCGCCACGAAACACGCCATAATTGGTTTATCTAGATCGTTGGGCACAGAAAATCATTACAAACGTACCAAAGTGCGCATTTTGACCATCTGTCCGGGGGTAACTGAGACCCCCTTGATGGGTGATGTCAAAGGGCGCTTACTTGGACGTCAGTACGAGCAATTGTTCTCCGACGCCCTCCCACTCTTTCCGTTTCAAAAGCAAGTGCAAAGACGTTTGCTTTAAACTAATTAATCAAATTGTCAATTTCAGACCTGAGGAAGTAGCAAAGACTATAATTAAAGCTATCCAGGAAGGTCAAAACGGTTCAGCTTGGATAATAAACGCGGGCAAAACTTGCGAAGTAGAACTACCAGATTTGTTTGCGTTGTTGGAAAACTGACTTGGGAAAGTAATGATTTTAAGGGTTTCCAATTCGTATATCTAGACACGTGGTTGATTGGGGATCAATTATAATTATTTAAAAAAGTTTGGGTACCCCTCATGTAAACGTTCGTGAATGTACATTTTGCAAAAAATAATATACATTGTTTCGTATTTCTTAATACATAATAAGTTTTATACCTTTGAAAGTGTTAAACAGAGAGAAACGATCAATTTTTGTTAAACAGTTGAACTAATAAATTATTTATAACGAACTATTGTTTAATAATAAATTTAAAAATTTGAACTTGCCTTTAATTAATTAGAAAGCACTTTTTGAAAGTGAACATGAGATATGTATATTGTGATGTAAGTGGTGTACTGTGTACTTTTCTTGGACGACTTTTATAAAATTACGTCGATGCGACGTTTCGCTTTTTTCGTCGAGAACATCTTCAGATAAATAATAAAAAATATTTGAATATGTTTGCCAATTCAATTTTTACAAGAAGCATTTGTTCCTTTTCTTTTCTTTAAAGAAATTTCGTCGATTTTAACTTCCTTGTTTTATAATTGTCCTAGTTTTATTAACTTGTTAACTAGACATGTTATTAATCCAAGTAAGCCGACAAATTTCATTTTAAATTGAAAAGTTGATATGTATGTTAAGTTAAACATTATAATTAGTAAGTGAGTGAGAGAGATGAAACTACTTTATAAACAGGAATTTTATCTCTGCCATAAATATTTAAATATGTCAACAGATTACGTACACGTTTATTTACGTTTAAATAATTTCTCGGTTATTTCGAAACGATTTAACGGTCACATTTGTTTTTTAGTATTTATTAAAAACGCGACGAAAGTTAAAATTCACTCTCCGGAGGGGATTGGCCCAAAATCAAAAATGTCTTTTATCAAGGGAAAAATTTGTTTAATTACCGGAGGAGCTTCAGGAATTGGTTTTCTTACGGTTAAAGAACTCTTAAAGGGCGGTATAAGGGTGATTATTATTTAATTAATTTTCTAATACCACCCTTAAATTTTAAGTACATACATTTTCAAAATATAGGGCGTAGTTATTGCCGACGTAAACGAGGAAAATGCTAGGAAAGTAGTACAAGAACTCGCCGAAGAATTTGGTGCAAATCGTGTCGTATTTATCAAGACGGATGTCACACGATTCCAAGAAGTTGAAGGTTCAAAATCGAACTTCTTACAAATTTCGCGTCCTAAGGCAATATTTTGTTTTAGCTACCTTCTTGAAAACCATAGAAATATTCAAGAACCTGGATATTTTAATAAATTCGGCTGGTATCCTTAACGATAGCACCTGGCAAAAGGAAATCGCCATCAACTTGGTATTTTTCCAAAAAAATTAAGACGCAAGTTAACTTGTTTTTTTATAGAACGGCACAATCCATGTTTGCCTTCTCGGTTTGGACAAATACCTTCCTGCCCATAAAACTGGAGACGAGGCAGTCATCCTCAATATATCGTCCACTCTTGCTCTTGTTGATGCTGAACCTTGGCCGATATATGCTGCCACCAAGAACGCAATAATCGGCCTAAGTAGATCCTTAGGGACTGAAAACCACTATAAACGCACCAAGGTGCGCGTTTTAACACTTTGCCCAGGTGCAAGCAATACGCCCATGTTGGCTGACGTCAAGGGGTGTTTCATTGGGCCCCATTACGAAGAATTAACCCCTGAATTATTCGCGAAACATCCTCTGCAAAGGTGAGTTACCAAATATTTCGTAATTTACCTGACGAAATCTTTTAGGCCGGAAAATGTGTCTAAAGGCATAATTCGAGCTATTGAGGAGGGCCGAAATGGATCCGTTTGGATTGTCAATGAAGGGAGAACGTGTGAAATGAAAATTCCAGATTTGTTCACATTGCTTGAGAACTAAATTAAAAAAAAAAAACTGTTTTTTTTAAATAATGGGCACTTAATAAAATGTAACAGATAACCTTATTATTTTATTTTTTATAATGGAACTTGCTCTTGCGTATATACTTTTAAATAAATGAAGCAGTACGATTTACATGTTGCTGGCGTGAGATATAAAAATTTGATCCTTACATAAACACGTGACGATGCAATAAGACGAACTCCTAACACCAGATAAGATAAGCACAAAAATTTAAATACAACTCAATCTCTTTTTTTCTGGAAACCAACTCGAAATGGCGTCTGAGTTTTCCGTCAACGGGAAAGTAGCCTTCATCACCGGAGCAGCTTCAGGAATCGGCCTCGCCATCTTAAAAGAATTATTAAAGAACGGTTTAAAAGTAAGTAAATTTGATCTGTCGCAAAAAGATCGATTTCTTCATTTAAGGGTGCCGCTATTGTCGATATAGACGAGGAAAATGGCGAAAAAGTTTTGCAAGAACTTAATCCTAACCGCGTAATATTTGTGAAAACTGACGTGAGCAAACGCCAAGAAGTCGAAGCGGCTTTCGAGAAAGCTGTAGCCACGTTCCAAAATTTGGACATCGTAATAAACGCCGCAGGAATTTGCACTGGTGACGAATGGGAAAAAGAAGTCGCCGTCAATCTGGTGCTAGATTCAAATTTGTGCGACAGCATCGTTCATGATATTATCGTATTTTCAGACTGGCACAATAAACTCGAGCATTCTAAGTCTAGATAAGTACTTACCCACATACAAAAGTGGAGATGAGGCTCTGATTATAAACATCTCCTCCGTGAGTGGTCTTGGAGTAGTTGAATCAAATCCGACGTACTGCGCTACAAAACACGGAATCGTCGGCCTGTCCACATGTTTGGGAACGGAAAATCATTATAAACGCACTAAAGTACGCGTATTAACTGTATGCCCGGGTGGTACCGACACCCCAATACTTCAAAAAGTGAAATATGTGAGCCCCCTGTATGAAGAATTATTCGAACAAATGCGTTCTCTATTTACATTTCAACCGTAATTGTCGAACAGATTTCTTTAAATTGAAGTTTTTTACTTTCATGTCGTTTTTTCAGAGTGGAAAAAGTAGCTGAAGGCGTAATGCAGGTTATTCGGGAGGGCCAGAATGGTTCTGTTTGGGTCGTGAACTCGGGCGAGACTTTTGAAGTGAAACTGCCGGATTTGTTCACCTTGCTCCAGCATTGAAAAAATTCCTGCTTTACATTACAAATAACTTCTTTTTATTTGTATAATTTTTGATGATCATCTTAAACAAGAAAATTAAAATTATATATAAAATAACTCCACAATATTTTAGCGCAATAGAATTATAGCCGAATGAAAAGTTATTATTTTGAAATGACATTACACGATTAATGGAAAGAGTATTGATTTCATGAAGAAAAAATTGATTTTAATTAATAGTTAAAACATTCGATTGCACAATTACATGATTTTTTTTAAGAAAATAAAAATCATTTTATATTAAATTACGTACTAATAATAAAACGTTAATCATTTAGGTAAAGTTTATTTTTCCTTATTGATCTATTTATTCTTTTCCTCTTCTTTCTTCTCCCTTCCCTTCATTTTTCCTATAATTTACTTGTGCTTACTTCAGGTTATACAGTTGACGTAACTCGAAGCTAAATGTTGATATAATCCTTCCTGGAAGGCAGTTTTTTTTCAGACAATCTCTATTGGTCACATTGTAGATTGTACTAGGTATTACAGTATTATTATGATTTCAAAATCCAAGAAATTAGTGTGGTGTCGATATAGTTCTTGTTTTTGTTTCAAACTAAAGTGTGTCAAAAAATAAATTCTTAAAATCCATTTTACTCTTAGTCCTTTGCTTCAAACCTCACTAAAACCATACCACATAATATTTGGGGGCTCGTCCGGGATATAATAAGGTAGTTAACCGTGGTTCCTGAGTGGTAAATAACGATTGTTCAGATGGATTGCAAATACCAAGATCTACAACGAATCTAGTATGTTTGTGTGTCAGAGATAAAGTGAAGTCAAGACGGTCAATCACTTCTTTATAAATAACTGCAATGGTTAACGAGAAAGGCAACGTAGACAATATGAAGATAGAGGAGTTACGGCAGCAATTGGCAGAAATGGGGTTGTCTACGGTAGGCAACAAATTGATATTAAAAGAGCGGTTGCGTTCAGCACAAAAAAATGATAAAGAGGACGACGATCCCGATAATTCCAAGGGAAATAATAGCAACGACGCCGGTCTTAATAACGATAGTGCCAGTGACGACGACTCTGAAGATGATACTGACAACGACGACGATGCTCCTAGAAGACGGAATAAGAAGAAACAGCGGCAGAGAGTGCACGGTTGCTCGAAGAGATGGCAGATGGATGGATATGCAGAAGGTGGCGTATGCCAAACGCTTGCTCGAGGATTCCGCTTTAGACTTTTCGTAAAGTATGAAAGGTGCGCTAAGACGTGGGCAAAGCTAAAGAAAGTTTAGAGACGTTACAGAAGAAGACAAGACGGAAGCGGATGATTTTCAAATTTCCGAGGAAATTCCAGCCACTACCACTACCACTTTCGATACGGAAAAACCCGAAGACAATAAAGATTTATGTGTGCGTGTAGCAAGATGGGCCTTATTGTTGGAAGAGTACCACTATACAATTATACACAGACCAGGGAAACAGATGTCTCATGTGGATGGGTTAAGTAGAAATTGTGATCGGGGAACTGCCTTCACGTCTAATGCGTTTGCCGAATATTGTAATACAGAAGATATACAACATGCAAAGGTAACTACAGGAGTACCAAGGGGCAATGGTCAAGTAAAGAGAGTCAATAGAACGATTATCCCCTTGCTGACCAAACTGTCTGTTTCAAAACCTGAATATAAACACCTGGATGTACTACAAAAATATTTAAATGCCACCCCTCAGCGTAGCACTGTCCGACAGATCATTGAAGACGAATGGGTTAAAATGTTTGAAGAACAGGGAGACAAAATGCGGCTGAGCGCGAAAGAAAAAATAGATCAGATACAAGAAGAGAATCGACATAATTACCACAAGAAGCGGAAGAAAGCTGTCAAATACGTCGAGGACGATTAAGCGTACTCAGTCGGGTCCAGGCTTGAAGGTATATTCAAAGTAAAGGCAATAAAGATACACCGACAAAATCTGTTTCGTCAGACAATATTTCCCACGAGGATGATGAAGATGACGAGAGTAACATCTGAGGTCAGATATGTACCAGGATGGCCGAGTGTTGTGTCGATATAGTTCTTGTTTTTATTTTAAACTGAATTATTATTGTTATTCGAGTGAGCAGAGTAATTTTTGTCAATGTTGTTTGAAAGAAGTGTATCAAAAAATAAATTCTTAAAATCCATTTTACTCCTAGCCCTTTGCTTTTTAGAATCTCTTGATATAGTATTATTATCTCATTTCAAAATAAGTGCTTTTTATTCGGCTATAATAATTTTATTGCGCTAAAGTCGAGGCTAAAGTACTGCCCTGAGAAAAATGGAATTTTGCGATTTTGATAAAACATCATTCCTATCGATAAAATAAAAGTATAATGTAAAAGTATAATGCTGTCATGTTATAAGACCCATCTTACTCTAAATTAATCATGATTCTTAGCACAATGAAACTGTTTAAGTTTAAGAATATAAAATTATCATTCTGCATAATACGTATTGTTAAAATAATAAACCATATAATGAAATATTATGCTGAATAAATTAGTAATAGAATGTCACGTCTGAGTTTTCGTTAATTACTCCGGTAATTTTATCATGACAGGAAATGATACTCTAAACAACAAACCACATAGTGTTAATTTTGCAGTAGTACGCTGAGTCGGTTTTTAACGCGAATCCGAATAAAATGTTCGGAATTATTCTTAATATAAACGTACTCTTTGATCCTATTTTTCTCAGTGTGTGGAGTTATTTTAAATATAATTTTAATTTTCTTTTTTAAAATGATCAACATCAAAAATTACGTCGTTTATAATAGGTATAAACCAGATTTTCTTCAATGCTTGAGCAAGGTGAAAAGTTCCGGCAATTTCACTTCAAAAGTCTCGCCCGAGTTCACGACCCAAATAGAACCATTTTGGCCCTTTCGAATAGCCTCCATTACGCCTTCAGCCACTTTTTCCACTCTGAAAAAACGACATGAAAGTAAAAAAGTTCAATTTAAAGAAACTCGTTCAGCAATTACGGTTGAGATGAAAAATGAGAACTCATTTGGTGAAATAGTTCTTCATACGGTGGGCTCACATATCTCACTTTTTGATGCAATGGGGTGTCAGTAGCACCCGGGCATATAGCTAACACGCGTACTTTAGTGCGTTTATAATGATTTTCTGTTCCCAAACATCTAGATAGGCCGACGATTCCGTGTTTTGTAGCGCAATACGTGGGATGTGACTCAATTACTCCAAGACCACCCACGGAGGAGATGTTTATAATCAAAGCCTCATCTCCACTCTTGTATGTGGGTAAGTACTCATCTAGACCTAGAAGGCTCGAGTTCATTGTACCAGTCTGAAAATGCGATAAGATCATGACTGATACTTTTGCACAAATTTGATTCTTAAACCAGATTGACGGCGACTTCCTTTTCCCATTCGTTGCTAATGCAAATTCCTGCGGAGTTTACTACGATATCCAAATTTTGGAACGTAGCTGCAGCTTTCTCGAAAGCTGCTTCGACTTCTTGGCGTTTGCTCACGTCAGTTTTCACAAATATTACGCGGTTAGGATCAAGTTCTTGCAAAACTTTTTCGCCATTTTCTTCGTCAATATCGACAACAGCGGCACCCTTAAATGAAAAAATCGATTTTTTGCAACAGATCAAATTTACTTACTTTTAAACCGTGCTTTAAGAATTCTTTTAAGATGGCCAAGCCGATTCCGGAAGCTCCTCCGGTGATGAAGGCTACTTTTCCGTTGACGGAAAACTCGGACGCCATTTCGAGTTGATTCCGAGAAGAAAAAAGATTGAGTTGCATATAAATATTTGTGCTTATCTTATCTGCTGTTAGAAGTTCGTCTTATTACATTGTCACGTGTTTATATATATATTATATTTTTATATCTCATGCCTGCAATATCTAAATCGTAAGGTACTATTTCATTCATTTAAAAATATATGTACAAAAGCAAGTTCCGTTACCAAAACTAAAAGGTTATTTGGTATAATTTTATTAAGTGCCCATTATTTAAAAGTCAGTTTTTTTTTCAGTTAGTTCTCAAACCATGTGAACAAATCTGGAATTTTGATTTTACACGTCCTGTCTTCATTGACAATCCAAACGGATACATTTCGGCCCAATAGCTCGTACTACGCCTTTAGCCACTTTTTCCGACCTGAAAAATTTCGTCAGGCAAATTGCGAAACATTTAGTATCAAACCTTTGCAGAGGATGTTTCGAGAATAATTCAGGGGTTAATTTTTCGTAATGGCGTCCAATAAAACATCCCTTGACGTCGGCCGTATTGCTTGCACCTGGGCAAAGTGTTCAAACGCGCACCTTGGAACGTTTACACTGATTTTCAGTCCCTAAGGATTTACTTAGACCGATTATTGTATTCTCAGTTGCAGCATATATCGGCCAAGGTTCAGTATCCACAAGAGAAAGAGCGGACGATATATTGAGGATGACTGCTTCGTCTCCAGTTTTATGAGCAGGAAGAACCGCAAGCTAACTTTCATCTTAGATTTTTTAGGAAAATACCAAGTTCCTTTTCCCAGACACTATCGTTCAGAAGAGCAGCCGAATTTACTACAACATACAGGTACTTAA
Source organism: Dorcus parallelipipedus (assembly GCA_958336345.1). Lineage (NCBI taxonomy): Eukaryota > Metazoa > Arthropoda > Insecta > Coleoptera > Lucanidae > Dorcus > Dorcus parallelipipedus. The sequence continues at coordinate 15,964,248 of OY284480.1, read as the reverse complement.
ATATTTCTATGGTTTTTAAGAAGGTGTTAAAACAAAATATTGCCTTAGGAGGGGAAATTTGTAAGAAATTCGATTTTGAACCTTCAACTTCTTGGAATCCGTCTTGACAAGTACGACACGATTTGCACTAAATTGCTCGGCGAGTTCTTGTACTACTTTCCCACCATTTTGCTCATTTACGTCGGTTATAACTACGCCCAAAAATTTACTTCATTTTGAAAATGTGGGATTTTAATAGAAAATTAATTTAATAATAATTACCTTTATACCTTTAAGGGTTCTTTAACCGTAAGAAAACCAATTGCTGAAGTTCCTCCGGTAATTAAACAAATTTTTCTGTTGATAAAAAACATTTTGGATTAAGTTTTAAGCTAATCTCCTTCGGAGAGTGAACTTTGACTTTCGACAAGTTTTTAATAACCGGTATCTTAAAAAAACTCTATCAAGGGCAAGTTGTAATTAAGCCGTATCAAGACAGTTTTGGAGTCCCTTGCATTAAATTAAGAGAAAAATAATTTAATGTACTTTCAGAAGGTATTGTTAGATGAAATGGAAACGAATTTATAAGAAGCGGTGAGCAAAATAAAAATGAATTTGTGTAGGAAAATGGTGAAAAAGTCGTGCGAGAAATCTTCGCGTGATATATGTGAAAATTGATATCAGCAAAGGCCAAGAAGTCTTTCCAGAAAATTGCAGCCAACTTTATTATATAAATTTTACACACATTTTTAGATACATCTAGCAACGATGCAATGAGACAAACTTCTAACACCAGATAAGTTCAAATGTTTATATTGAACAGAAACTCTCCTCATCTCGACGCCAACCAGAAATGACGTCTGAGTTTTCCGTCAACGGGAAAGTAGCCCTCATCACCGGAGGAGCTTCCGGAATCGGTCTCGCCATCTTAAAAGAATTCTTAAAGCACGGTTTTAAAAGTGAGTAAATTTAATCTGTCGCAAAAAAATCGATTTCTTCATTTAAGGGTGCCGCTCTTGTCGATATAGACAAGGAAAGTTGTGCAAGAACTTGGCCCTAATCGGGTAATATTTGTGAAAACTGACGTGAGCAAACGCCAAGAAGTCGAAGCGGCTTTCGAAAAAGCTGCAGCCGCATTCCAAAATTTGAACATCGTAATAAATTGCGCAGGAAATTGTTGTAGTGAGGAATGGGAAAAAGAGATCGCCGTCAATCTGGTGAACGAATCAACCTGTGCAAAATCATCAATTTTGTTTTGATTTTATATTCAGGGTGGTACAATGTACTTGAGCCTTCTGGCGCTAGACAAGTAGTTACCCATGTACAGGAGCGGAGATGAAGCTGTGATTATAAACATCTCTTCCTTGGGTGGTATCGGAGTAATCGAATCACATCCTACGTACTGTGCTACAAAACACGGAATCGTCGACCTATCCAGATGTTTCAGATAGTAAAATTTGTGAGCCCCGCATATGAAGAAATATTCGAACGGATAGATTCGCTATTTCCGTTTCAACCGTAAATCCGAACACTTTCCTTGAATTGAAATTTTTTGCTTGTTTTTTTTTTTTTTCAGAGCAGAAAAAGTAGCTGAAGGCGTAATGGAAGCTATTCGGGAAGGCCAAAATGGTTCCATTTGGGTCGTCAACTTGGGCGAGACTTATGAAGTAAAATTGCCAGAGCTAACCTCCTTGCTCAAGAGCTGAAAAAATTCTGTTCTATTTTTTCAATAATATATTGCCATTTAGTAAAATTTTAGTTAATCTTGTACTTCTAATTGAAAATTACAAGGGGTGATTTTTAAAATTTTCTTTCAACTTTTCTACACGTCCGTGTCCACGGATTTTCTTCAATAGAAGATCTTTTTTATTTTACGTTTTAGGAAGAAAAGTTATTTTTTATAAAAGCTTTTGCTTACATGAAAACCTACAAAAAAATTCTCGAAATGCCTTGTTTATGGCTTTCAATTTAAAAAACATGTTTAGTTACTCTCAAAAATTTGATATAAAGCTAGAATTAGAACACGAATTAGAAGTTTCTGAAAAGAAATCAGTTTTGCAACAGAGACTACATCAAGCATTACTAGGAGCAGGGGGGATCCGGAAACTTTGCTTTTTGAAATCTCGGGCGGTACCGCTGATTTAAGTAAAATATTGTAGGATCAATTTCGAGAACAATCTGGAAATTTGAAAGACGATCTAGGTAAATTAATGGAATATTCACGGAAGAAAACATGAATATCTTAGAAGGGAAGCTTGAAACTGGTAGAAAAGGTGCTGAAGATTAAGAACACCCAGGGAGAACGAGAAAGAAATCTGCAAGCGCCCCAAGGAAAGCTTGATTACCACTTCATGTGAAAAACCTTATGGAACCTAAAAAGCCATCTATTAACGGACAAAGTGAACAAGTTAGTTATCCTAAAATTGGGTTGTGGTCTGGATGGACTAAATTGGAGCGTAATTCAGAGTAAGGTAGTATAGGAAGGGTCGATGGGGTGAAATATAGTTTCCCCGTAATTAACCCTTCTTACATCCCAACATTGGGATCATTTTGTAGAGCTGCCACTATTTTGTAGGGCTCCAATAAAATTTATTTTATGTTTTCTCAAAAATGATGTGTTCCGTGTGTACCAAAAAAAATGTTGTGATAGATCTTTATTTCGTAATAACTGAAACAATTTCTAGTTTTCTGCATTATTCGCATTATTGAAATGATTGAATTTCTCAAAAATATTGTAAACATATTATCACGGGCCCGTGGAAAAGAGGGCTCCGCTAGGGGGTAGCTCAGATATAACACCTGGTCATGATACCTTTAAGGGTGGTTTAGACCCTAAAAAGAAAGACATCTTTAATAAGTCCAGAAGAAAACTGAAACTTAAACAAATTATTTATTAAACTGCTAAAATATAGGGGGTTTGCTTCGGGCGTACTTTTCACACTCTCCTACAAGTGAGATGTGAAAAGTGCGTCCGTTGTCATGTAAATAATGTAAACAAAAGACGTTTTGAAACAGATGAGCGAGACGCAAAATATGTTAAAAAATCGTGAGTGAGAAAGACGCAAATACACGCCCAGGATGCTCTCGGAGCTATTGTTTGTGAACGCAACCTAAGGATTATCTTGGATAAAAACCTATTATGACATTAAGGCCCAGTTGTACAATTTCAGCTTAACGCTAAACCAAAGCTTAAACTCTTAACGACAATTGTTGGGAGAATTGCTTCTATGGCTTTAAGCTTCAGCTTAAAATTAAACTGAAATTGTAGGTACAACTGGGCCTTATTTGCGTTAGGTAATAAAGTTTGTTACCATACCGACAGGGTAAGATTTTCAATCCGAAAAAAAAAATTGAAACTCTGTGAGTTAGTTGTTCACCCTAGAGTGAGCACGAAACAATTTTTTTATCTGCCCAAAATCGCTTTATAGCGAAAAATTTGAAATTTCTGCGATTTTCGGTTTTCTGTAAATAACTCGGCAACCAATAGAGATAAAAATTCAGAGTAGGTATATGGCAAAATATTTATCTTTTAATACCCTAATACATACATGAAAATTACCTCCCCTTATAATTTGAAAATCAAAACATCCCCTGCTACCCCAACCTGAAAACTCAAAATAAGTTATGTAACTCTCTTCACAATCGTTCTTCCAAAAGCACATCTCCAACGTTACAAAATTATTTTTAAAAATTTGAGGATCACGACATTCTCGAAAATATGCACAAAAGATAAGATAATGTCGCACGTCTTGCAATTCATATAAATAGCACAAGTGCACGACCTAAAATTAAGTTCAACTTTATCAGTTAGTAAAAATTAAAGAGAAATATACACATACAATCATGTCTCCAATTCGTGGTAAAGTTGCTCTCGTCACCGGAGGAGCTTCCGGAATTGGCTTACTGCTTTACAAGAACTCCTAAAGCACGGCTTAAAGGTACACCTATCAACTAACAGACTTTTTCATGATCAAAATTGTGTTAGAAACTATATTTTATTATAAATTAAATTGATTTGTTTAATTGGCAGCATTAGAGAATTAGAATATCTTATAAATCACGTGAATTATTTCGGCCTTATTATCCTTCAAAAAGTAATTTTTTAGTGCATATCTCTGACGAGGCCCAATAAGGCCGAAATAATTCACGTGATTTATAAGATATTCTAATTCTCTAATACTGCCAATTAAACAAATCAATTTAATTTACAATTTTCATTTGGCAAGAACTACTGCTTTCATTATAAAAAGTGAGCAAATAAAAATCAGATTAGAGTAGGCGGTGCAAAGAAAATGTATGTCTGTGATTAACTGAATTAATTAATGTAATATATTCATGGACTGTCAAATTTATTGACTTTTTATTTAATCACAGACATACATTTTCTTTGCACCGCCTCCTCTAATCTGATTTTTATTTGCTCACAGGTTATTTTATTAGGTCAATATAAAAAAATTAAAATTTAAATTTAAAATTGATTTTAAATTTTATGGTATTTAGAGTGCAACAATTGCGGATTTAAATGTGGAAAATGGTGACTTGGCCGTACGCAAGCTTTCCGTGGAGTTTGGTGTTAACAGCGTCATATTCGTAAAGACCGACGTCAGTAAACAGGAAGACATCGAAAGAGTTTTTGAAAAAACCATAGAAGCTTTCAAAAATCTAGATATCATCGTAAATTCAGCAGGAATTTGCAATGACAACAACTGGGCAAAAGAAGTTGCAATCAATCTTGTAACTGTCCACAAAAAATTAGTTTCCTCAATTTTTTATGTCTTGCTTTTAGAATGGTACAATCCAAGTTAATCTTTTGGATTTAGATAGGTATCTCCCTGAATATAAAAGTGGAAATGAGGCCGCCGCGTCATAGTGAATGTCTCATCTGTGTGCGGTTTAGCAGGAATCGACTCTTTGCCCATTTATTCCGCCACAAAACACGCCATTATCGGACTCTCCAGATCTTTGGGAAGTGAAAATCATTACGAGCGCACCAAAGTACGCGTTTTGGCAATTTGCCCGGGTAGTACCATCACCTCACTTCGCTCAGGAATGAATTTTGTTTTACCACACTACGAGAAACTATTTGAAGAGAAAATAACCGTAAAATTACCGCGTCAAGCGTAAGTGCGGTATTTACAGATCTATTCACTCTTTTTCCTTGTCCCAGTAGGCGAGTTAGGGTGACATTTTTGTTGGTATCACAATGACAGATGAGACGGTTATGTTTATTTTTAATTTAATGGTTATAATTTGAGTCTACTGACGGAGACGTTATTGCCAGCTCGACTGTAGTGCATATTTTCACGGTGCCATAGTCGGTGCTCCTTCGTATAATATTTTGCAACATAGTCAGATTAGTGGTGTGGAATTGTCATTACTATTTTAATATTTTTCATGTCAGATTCTGGCATCTATCAAACTTCAGGGCAGCAACTTAACGAAACGAGAACACGGCCTACTGAGACGAGGATAAAGAGTGAATAGGTATTAATAGATAGTTAAACTGAATGTTATTTCTTAGGCCGGAAAAAGTAGCCGAAGGAATAATACATGCCATTCAAGGAGCTCGAAACGGTTCTGTTTGGGTGGTAAACGCAGGCGAAACGTTCGAAGTAAAACTACCAGATTTAAACGCCATACTCAAAAGATAACTAAATTCGCAATCAGGGTTTAAATAAGTATGTAAATGGAAACATGAATTTATTATCTATCTACCTGTACCTTTTTGCGTATTAATCAGTATTAATCGAAACTTTAGTTTTAAATTTAATTTAAAGAATTACCCTACTTCTTGTATGTATAAAACTACATACAAGATTTGGTTCTATTTCTTTAGTAATATTTAAAAATTTAAGTTCCTGAATAAATGGACCAAATATTGTACAAAAAAAATATGTAGGATTGTCTAAAATAAAAGTATGTATAGTATAGCGCATTAAAGTTCATTAAAAACATTTTGCTTTTAAGTAAATTTAATTCTAATTTGTTTTCTAAAAGACAAGGAAAGTATTCATAAAGTCCACAAGAGACATCTAAATATCGTATAGAATGTTGAAGGCGTACTGTTACAAATCCGACGGACAATTGTCGATTAAATTAATAGAAGATAATGTACAAATGACACAATAAATGTCATAACAACAGAAAAAGAAAATGAATAATTGCTTAATTATAATTTAAAAAATATTTTAATTTTGCGTCAATGATGCAGTACTTGAAACAAATGCAAATATTTTCCGAACAAATGACGTTAGAAACTTGAATTTTTTTGCAAAAGTTTCATCTTGAAAGGCTTTTTCACTTACACTGCCAAGAGAACTTCCAAGTAACGAAAGTTTTTTCAAGCAATCTAATAAACTTGAGAATATTCAAACAACTATAACTCTTTTTTTTAATGGAACGCCATATGTTTTTTACCTTTATTAGATGTGCTATTTAATTCTCTTTCCAATGATATAGCATTCTCTATATCTATCGTTAACAGTTTTTTCAATGTTTATGTTTTTCTTTACAGTTTTTAAAAATGCACAAAATATTGTGTCATTTCCTGATTGCTAAGGTGACAAAGTAAACTAGGAAAAGTCACTATGAAATGAAAGTCGTGCAAATAATGAAAATTTGCAATTCATATTTAAAAATTTAGTTTTTTGTTTAAAAATATCTAATTTTACGAAATAATCATAATTCTAATAGCATTTTTGATTCATTGCTCTAGACTCTAGAGCACTCTCGGATATCCCTATCTTCTATTTTTACTTAACATTAAAACAAGATGAGAATACTTTAAGCGTAGTCTAAAGCAATTAATGGGTCATTCCATGCCAAGTCAACCAATAAAAAAATAATTTTGGATTTTAGGTTTTACAAAATGTGTGACATTTGGTAATTGTGTTCTATCCTTCAAAGTGATGAAAAATACAAAGTATCATTTTTTTATACTTTTGGTTTCAGAGTTATAAATTTTTGAAAACTGAAAAATCGGTTGATATTTAGCACGTTTTAAAACATTTAAACGTCCGTAAATCTGAAACTATTAGTCCTAGAAAGCTCAAACGTGCACCATTCTTTTTAGAATTCCAAGAGCTTTAATTTGATATGTCACTTGACTACATTAGCCCAATTATAAATTTTTTCAAAAATAAAAAAAAAGTTTTTTTAGCAGAATTTCAAAATCGAAATTTTTAATTTTTTTTTTTAATATATGTTCAATGTGCTTCTTATTAGAATGTACGTGTTAAATTTCATTATGGTATTCCAATGGAATCATGTTTAAAAAAAAATATTTTGTACTGTAATACACACAAAAACAAAATGTGTGTTAAAATAAACTATAGTCTGTTCAAGATAAGAAGGTAACAGATGTCGCTGCGTTCGAAAGTAAACACACACAGCTAAAAATATAAAACGCGCGAAATTTTAAGAAGGAATTAAATGATCGTAGCTATTCAAAATTGTTAAACCGAATTAACACCAAATGAAACGATAGAAAATAGTCTCCATTAGCATAAGCGCTTAAGCGGCCTATTGAACGTACTTTATATCGATAGAGCCGTTTGAAACTAAGACAACAACCGACAACTCCGTGATCCTTACTTTTCCTATGTAATATTGTCTCGTGTTTTAACCAATCACGATAAAGGTCAAAGGCTGCCTATGCTTTCTTTCGCTACCTTCTTATCTTGAACCGACTTATACAATAAACGGGATTGATTTAAGCAAAGTAAATTTTATTTTTAAAAAGTGAAATTTAGTGGATCTTCGTTGTGGTATTCTAATGTAATCTTAAAATATAATAAGTAATAATATTTATAATAATAATAATTAATTAACTTTACTGTACGGTACCAATACCAACGGTGCGTGTTTGTGTGAAGCTGCCAAGTGTTTACTTATCACTATTATGAAATCAGGAAGTGATATTATAATTTTATGAATATAATGCTTGTTTCTTCTTTAATAAAATTTGAGAAGCTTTGGACATCTCTTCAGCAGATAATCTATAAATCCTGCCAGTTTCAGTGATAGGGTTAATGTTACAAATAATAGAGTTTTGTGGCACTGTTAAAATATCTGGTCTTCTCGGGTAAGCAAAAGAAGGGGCTGGTCCATAAGGATGGAGAAACGATACACGAACTTCTTTTTCAGAAAAATGTTTTGATAAAACACATGCTACCCACCAGTTTCTGTCATATGCACAAGCGACAAATCCATTTATCTCTTCAAATAGCACATCATCTGCATCAGGAACCACTTGAATTTTATGAACATCTGATTTTTCAGAGTCGGACACAATTTTTGTCATAATTCTTGTTTTGCTGACAGGAGTAAAAGTGTAATAGCTCTGGGTTCCAGTGATAGTTATAGCTTCATCAAATCTATTTCTCAAGATTTTCTCTTCTTGTAGATATTCATCATTTGTAACATAAAAAAATATTACGGAAGAAATGTTTCCTTTTCCCCATTGATATAACTGGAGGGGAGTCAAAATCTATTTATTTACAGGATTCTGAAGGCTTGCTTTGGTTGCGAGTCTTTTCACCGTACCTCCTATCCCGTCACATACTCCCTTTCCATGCGATGTTGCAAAAAAATGCCATTCTGCCTCTATTCCATCAAAATCCTCATTATGATGACACAAGTTAGAAAAATTCTTTCGATTCTTATATTGGGCAGCTGAGCCATCACTGAAATAGTATATTTTCTTCAAATTTGGCAAGTCTTGCTTAATAAATTCAATTAGCTTTTTTTAAAATACCTACATGAACAAGTACTGTGTTATGGATCAAACAATCTGAGATAAATACAAAACTCTTGTAGGTCAAAACATCTGCGTTGTCATTGTTTTCGTTTTTTTTCTTGTAATAAACTACACATGGATGGACTGTAGCCGATGAGTTATTCCAAAGAAACCCTTGAGCTTCATCCTGAACCACAAACGAAAAATTTTCTGAAAAGTCACACTGCATAATCACTTCATTTTCACTTAAAGCAGATTTCTTTTCAGAAAAAAATCTAGATTGTTGTTTGGCAACATAATCATGCCTTTTTAGGTCAACAAGCTGTTTAGAAAATTCCTGTACAAAGTCCTCAGTTGATTCAGTTATTGTCTCAAATGTACAGCGATCGACAGTAATCCATTGTTTATACGTTATATTTTCAACCATATCATCTTCAAAAGTTGTAAGCAGAGCATCTTTGAACGTGTTAACCTTTGGACAGTAATCGCAATCATTCAAAAAACATGACTGATTTGGCGGGTTGCATATTATCTTTGAGAAGCATTCTTTGTAGGTTTTTAATGGTTGGTCATTCCCTAAAAGTGTAACTTTGTTTAAATTTGCTCCAGCTATCATCAATTTAATATTTTGATGTACTGTGCAAACACATACAGCATGTGTACCGCTTGCCCCAGCTATTATACAATTTTTGGGTTTTAACTCAACAAATTTTGAAAATCCTAATATTACATTTGGTGTATTTGATTTAAACAACTGATATGCTTCACGTAAGTTTACTAAAATCAGCCTTTTCTGAACATGTATAGGTTTACCTTCACAGTTCTCTCCCACGGACACATAATCTTTCTTGCCAGGCATAAGTCTACTAATTTCATCACTGCAGTAAAATTCTTTTACTAAAAGAGCTGTGTTTTGTGGAAGTGGTCTACCGTGCTTGGGATTTGGAATAGACAGTATTCCTTTTTCTTCCACTAACATTTTTGATTTTCTTGCTAAATAGTTACTAACACCAAATTCGCTTTCAATTCGTGCATATGACCAACTTTTTGGTAAAGATGTTAATATAAGAAACTTTTCATTTTTATTTGCATTTTTAAACTTATCTTTGAACTGGTCAATAATTTCTGATTCTGTATCTTCACAATGGCAAACTTTTTTTTTTAAATCGCCTTTTCCTTGAAACTCTCCTAATGAAGTTAAAGAAGCATTTAATTGTTTAAAGCCTTCATCAAGATCCATAAAAACTATGTCATCTTCATTCTGTTTACTAATACTTGGTGGTTTTGAATTGTCTTGTTCTTCGGAACTTTCCTCCTGTGTAGTTTGTCTTTCTCTGCCCAGGTTCACTCTACATGATGTACAAATTTTCATACCTTCTTTAATATCGTAATGCTTTAAATCTATCATCCACGAGCTGATTCTCCTTAGGTCTTTATTTACCCAATGAGATTTTTTTTTTAACGGATTGCAACAAAAAGTAGACCACTTTTTGTCCATTTTTTATGTAGTTAAAACACTCACTATTTTTAACTTATATGTCAGAAAGAAGAAAATAATGTCACTAGTTTGATGTTATGATAATTTAACTCAAGTGTTTTTAAAATCTGACGTCGAATGTTTTTAAAATCTGGCGTCGAAGTTAGCCAGGACAAAGTATTGAACGCATCACAAATTTTGAAACCTCTGACACTAGCAGTTGCTTAGTTTTGAAAATAAAATTGGATTTCTCTTCGAATAAAATGGTTTTTCTTCATTTTGATATTTTGATAGTTCACAATGAAATGTTCAAGACCAACTTCGACGTCAGATTTTAAAAAACAGCTGTTATAAATAAATTTGTCTTGCTTTGTCAACTGCAATTCATTATGCGCTGCAATAAATAATTATTTTTTAAAACATGACTCCATTGGAATACCACCATGAAATTTAGCACATATTCCAATAAGAAGGACATTGAATATATATTTTTTTCAAAAAAATTAAAAATTTCGATTTTGAGATTTTGCTAAAAACGTTTTTTTTATTTTTGAAAAATTTTATAATTGGGCTAATATAGTCAAATGACATATCAAATTAAAGCTCTTGGAATTCTAAAAAGAATGGTGCACGTTTGAGCTTCCTAGGACTAATAGTTTCAGATTTACGGATGTTTAAATGTTTCAAAGCGTGCTAAATATCAACCGATTTTTCAGTTTTCAAAAATTTATAACTCAGAAACCAAAAGTACAAAAAAATTAAACTTCGTATTTTTCATTCTTACTAATAGTATTACTTATAAAAAAAAATTATTGATTTCTGCGACTTCAAGTTCCAGACCACTGGTTGACTTGGCATGGAATGACCCTTATAATTTAAACAAACAAACAAATAAATGGCCTATTTCAGCAGTGTATTTTACTGCAAAAATTTAAATTATTTTCTTCCAATAAAAATATATGATTTAAATAAAGCTTAAGTTATTAAAACTAAAAATATAATTCATATCACCGTTAAAGTTAAAAAAACCTTTAAATTACTCACGCTCTTTTATTTTAAGTTAGCAATTTCTTATTTTTACAATAAATTATGTAGCAACAAGTCAATTTATAAGTAATAAACAAATTTTATGCTTGTTTGATCTTCCATAAAAATAAAGACATCTACACTTTTTTTAAATATTTCAGATCTAAATACATAAAGACAATACAATAGAGATAAGTACAAACTAATGCAAAATACTTGCTGTAATCTTTGGAATGTAATTTTGACTAGTGGAATGTCATATTTTCAAATAAAGCTTAATACTTTTGATACTTAAAATTTATAAACTTATCACATTATAATGTATGTATATTTGTAAAAATCTTCTTAGATCTTACCCCTTAATACATAAAATTATGGTAACGATTGCAAATGCTGTATTATGCCCTATCTATGCTATCGTTTAATAAACTTTCATTCTGGTTGGCTAAGGGATCCAACTCTGCAAATAAACTGAGCCAAGACACCTGGACTCCGGGTTTAACATTTTTACTCTTCTTTGGTAACTCTTTGGCAACATCGGCTTTATTATCAGATTGCAACAAATCACCCACATTAAAATTCATGTTGCCTTCGTGTATTAGCTTTGACGGCATGTAATCACCACCGAGAAAGTCAGATGTCGAAGGCCACGTCAGATCTAACAATGCAGTACTTGATGAAATATTACTCTCATCGACTGCATCTTCATCTTTGGACGATAGAAAGTCTTCACCAAGGAGATTCGTTACTTCAATTGAAGCTTCTTCAAATCTATAATGCTTTTCAATTAAACAAAAGAAAACAATTTTTTTTTAACTTACTGCTTCTCTTCTTTTGTAGCATCTTCTTTATCTTTCTTATTAGGCTCCTGGTCGGTGTATTCTGCATTAAAAAATGTCTCCTGGTCTTTATCAGGATTATCTACCGGCATTGCCAATTCTGAGATAGCATAAAATTCATAGGGCTGAACATTCGTGAGCTTTCCAGCAGCAGATGACAAAGTATCAGTGGCTTTCGTTGCAAAAGTTGATATGGCATTTTGGTAGGAAACTAGCGCATGGGAAAACATATTGCAACGTGCTGCCGCAAGCAAATCAACTTTCTGCAGGCATGCCAACACGTACCTATCGAATCTAGTTTTAGTGGAACGGACATATGATTGAGCCTTTCGGAAACGTTCAAGTCCATGACCAGTGTCCGGATCAAGTTGACTAGAGGCAGATTTCATCCAGCTTAATGCGGCCCGGTACTCCGTCCGAACCTTCTCCATTTCGAGAATCGTCACTCGCGTATCAGATACGGCCCTACCTCTAAAAGTTTCAACTTCATGATGTAAGCGTACCAACGGGGGCCTAATCGTTAGTCTTTGATGTCCGGTGTACGAAAGTGATTTGCCTGCTGTTGACATGATCTGCCCTGCGCTGGAATTCTTTTCGTTTTTGCCGCATTCTTTCAAGTACCTGCCTAAGGCGTTTTCTTCTTGAGCTAAGTAACACAAACGCTCCTGGTACAGGTCGATTACTCGCTGTAATTGTACGCAACTGTCTGATATGGACCTGAAGAGCTCGAGTTTTGCGTCAAGCTCCGCGTCCGATGATACGATGCATTCGTCCTCCTTGCCTCCAAATTTACGTAACACTGATTTCTTCGTCACCCAGTACTGGTGTTGCATTGTGTTCATTTGCAATCGTCAAAAACTAAAATGTTTCAATTTTATTATAAAAGAAAAATGTGACATGTCAGTAACCGACGTGTCAAACATCAGCGTTGCCAATCCCAAAATCAGTATGGCCAAAATAGTTCTTTTAGGTAGTAGTCACACTGCGGCAATTGCGTTCGTGTACAATTGTAGACAATCGAGCACAAACAACTAAAAGTTTAAAGCACTGTCACACGTATCAAGTGCCAACAAGTACTAGCAACTAAAGTTAAAATTGTAACAGGGTTATGTTTTCATGAGTTAAGAAGATTGCTGCACAGATCCTTTTGTTTAACTAAACAAATTTTATAATAAAAGTATAATTTAATGTCTGTAAAGTTAAATTTAATGTTTTTGGATAGCGAAAGCACCAGTGCATATCAGCTGGCACCGAACAATATTACGGTGCGCATGCGCACGCGATTGGTTGCAGCGAGCGTCGACTAAAAATTAAAACATGTTCGAAAATTGAACTGCTGGACATGATACGACTGCATTCGATGGTGCTTGCTGCCGGCAGTGGGACCAGCGACATAGAAATGCATTCGTTTGAAATTTAATCGCTTGCGCTCGCTTGCTTGCAATTGTTCGGTGTGACTGCTACCTTAAGCGCATAACCGGTAATTACCGGTCAAAAGCATTTTTAACTACTGTCTGTTTCAAAATCAAAAGACCACCAACCTTGCAATTTACCTTTTATTAGGGATGTTCCAGAGTAATGCTGGGCACGAGAGTCGTGGTGAGTTCATCCCCTCCACAAGCAACAACTGTAAAGCTGGATTTATTTTTTTTATACATGGAGCGTTGAGCGCGTCAAAACGCCGGGCGTATTGTACTCCATTTGGTTAGTGCTCGTTACGTAAAGAGCGCTCAACGCTCCATGTAAATCCAGCTTAATCGGCGACAGTCGAAAATATTTGCCACTCGTCGAAACAATGGGCGCATTCAGGGACGCTCAGCGGCTGAGAGGCTAAGTAAGCAACTTCCCTGAATGGACAAGCTGACAGAGCGCTGAAAGAAAGCCGCTGAGATATTTACTAAAGCTACGGTTTCCTATGAAACCGTACCGCACAACAGCGGCCGCAATTTTACGGCCGTAAAAATACGGCCGCTGTACAATGAACAATTATTGTAAAGTAATAAACGAAACGGCGGATTTAAATACGGCCGCTAGCAGTGTAACATCATTGTAAAACACTTTACTGTTCACCGCACCACACAGTAAAAAACGTGCTAGCAGTATCCCACCGTACAGAGCGGCCGCTTGCAACAATACGGTACGAAGCGGTGGTGTCTAGGAACACACCCCGCTCTGCTAGCATGAAAACGTTTTTTTTGTGACGTCACTTGCTGTCACATTATGGCCGCTATTGTGCGGTACCGTTTTGTAGGAAACCGTAGCTTAAGCGCACAAATTGTAGGCTCAGTTCCTATGCGCTATGAAGAAAAGTGGTGGGGGCATAATTTAAATTTATTGGTTGAGTCTGTATTCAATTTTTCCAGTCGATGATTGATTGGTCAGGCAGTTTATTCTGACCGTTGACTTGACGATTTTGTGCAGATTGACGGGATTGACCGTTTATTTAACTCGCCCATGTAGTAAGCCAAGCATGTGAGACAGCTGCCATTCAGAACTTCGTTCAGGGAATCACTGCGTGCTGACACTTAGAAAACGCTGACTAAATTACAGCTTAGCTAAGCCGCTGAGCGTCCCTGAATGCGCCCATTAAAAGTATATTTTAGCGACGAACAATTATTCCTACATTTGTAACACGGTTTATTTTGTGATGTCATCAAAAATGGTATTCGCGAAAGTGGAGTATTCCATCGGTTAATAACTGTCAACTGTTCATTCTTGCTGTTGTAAGTTTTGTTAATAAATAAATAATAATAAACTCTAAAATGTTTATTACATTAGCAAATGAAGCGATATTCTTCAATATTCGATGATAATGGTATTATAATAGAGAGACTGTTACAAAATGTTAATGAAACAACTTAATACCTTTCGAGGTATTATTGAGTTGCATGTGTGCGCATTGTCATATAAATCCTTAATACGCTATTGAATTGCACAATTAAAAATTGCATGACAGACAATTACTAATGAATAGTATCGTTACGATGCCTGCGATGCGACGATGCCCACGATGCTGCATTTACGATCACATACTCGCATCGTCGCGCAGGCAATCGGCGATTATTAATCGATTACATTTTTACTTACTCGTGCAGGTCTCTAGTACATACTGAATTGTACTGAATATGCGCAATGACACCAATGACACTTTAGCGACGCTCAGGGTTGCCAACGTGGTAAATGCTAGTAGCTCCAAAGGAAATATTCCAAAGCGCCACTTGGCGCCAAAGTTTGAAAATTTTGTAATTTATATCATGTTTCGAATGTTTACTAAAATTTAAACATTAAAACAAGTACATAATATTTACTCTTTATTGTAATAACGTAACGTTAATTCTCATAAGAAGAACAAACAACAATTATAATATTCTTTACTGACACTACAAAACACTGACTAAAGTTCAATTTTTTTATTATATGACGATTGAGTTAAGAAAATATACGAACGAAATGACATGACATGTCAAAAGCCACAAGGCTGTTTCACAAAAGTTAGAAGAAGATAACTATATAATAGTTCCTTGACTTATCGATCGATCGGCATATAATAAAAAAATGAACGATATACATATAAGGTTTGTTCGTTTGTTCTGCACTTCCGACACTTGTGACTCCTTTCCTCTACTTTTTTCACTCCTACTTACGTTATATTATATACATCTCACTCTCTCAGGAACGGTTGGTGCAAAAAGTGTAGAAAAGTGCTGAACAAGCGAACAGACCTATAGAGTGTCCGTTTTTCGAGCCTACCCATGGGGATCTCGGTTATCTTAAGAGATAAGAAGTTGGTTAAATTAGAACACAGTTGCATATTTTTATCCCGATCAATAATCTTCAAACAAATTTCACCTATTTTTTTACGGTTTTCATGATATTCGAAAAAAAGTAAAAATCATTATTTTCGTCTTTATTTTTTTCTATAAAAACCAATGGAGCTAGAAGAAGAATGAAATTATACAAATATTCCAGGAATATGAGATATAAATATACAGGATGTCCATTTTTTATTTTTTTAAATAAAAGCCAATGAAGCTAGGCATTTTTAGGTCAGACATTGTTAAGGCATATTTTTATAAGGAATTGAAATATGCCTTTACCTTTGTCATGTCATCAAAAATTACGATCAAACAAAGTTCAACTTTTTATTTTCTTATGGACACCATCTTGGATTTTTACACGATTAAATAAAGCCCTTTTTCTGATGCATTAATGCTGTATCACAGTTGATGGTTAGAGTTAGATTCAGGTAAAATTCTGAATTGAAATAAAGTTCATAACTCGCAGTGTGTTTATTTTCTTATTTTTTCGGTTTCAGACTCTATAGACTGTTATGTGTCCGAAATTATTGCAGTTGAAGCATTTCTCGTTTTTTCTTTGTATTTGCATTCGTTGGATCAGTTGAAATATTTTCGAATTGTACTACCCGATGTAGCTTTCAAGATCCAAACAGCCCTTGTTCTTAAAACTGCTGTGACCTTAAAATCCTTTCGAATTAAAAATAAATGTATTTTTGTGGCATTGTTGCCTACTAATTTTGATTTTAATTGTAATAATAGTTTCCCTTGACTACTTTGTTTACTTACTTTACTTACTTTGTTTATTTAGTCTGAAGAAGCTATCAACCCAAGACGAAACGTCGACTTTTAAATTTGTTTAAAGTGTCCGATTTTGTTGCAGTATTCTTATAGTAATTAATAAAGCAGTATCAATACAAACTAAATTGAAGTATGTATGTATATCTGTTTCTGTCAGATGAACCTTCCTCCATATTTAAAATTAACAAAAAAATCATAGTATAAAAAATAACGGACGAGACGATCAGGAGAGCAAGTAGATTAACAAACAACAAAGAGCTGTTTGTGGATAATGAAAAGTATTGAAATAGTCTATGTTTAGATTTTTATTTTGTGGGCCGATCCTTGCGATACTGCAATACAAGGCCAACCCGCGGCGGGAGCGGAGCAAGCTCCTTATTCCCACCTCATTCCAAAAATCAGTTTAATATACTGGTCCCGCATGCGGGACGTATCAGATATTAAGCTGATAAGAACAGATACTACACTTTGATCTTAGCCATAGGCCGAGAAGCGATACCGAACAAAACTCCACGAGGGCTATTTATGGCAGAATATAACGTACTTGATGAGAAATGTTAAACGAGCGCCATCTATAAGAAAAGGTACAAAAGAAAGTTCAGGAAAATCTGAACAATCCCGAACAGAGAGGTAGACACTTTATTCTTATTAATAGATTATTATTTTTATTTTTTTACGGTGGATAATCCCTTTTATTTTTTTCAATAATAATAATTACAAAATAAAATATATCATGCACGTCAATACATCTGACTAGTGTGATAGGATGTGCGAGAATTGTGCGGTGGAGTTTGATCATACATTCAGAAACGGAAAATTTATCAGAAAATAAAATGCCGGATTGACTATCCAAAAAGTATTTTAATCCTAAGTTACTGTGGAGATGATTTTAGTCAAAGTTTAAACTTAAATTAAAAGGTTTTCATTTTTGAAGCAATAACACTGTAATAAATTAAATAAAATATAGTAAAGTGTCTTTTAATTCATAGCCATCAAGAATCAAAAGACTTTTGGGCACTCGTTATGCAAAGTCTTCGGAAAAAGTTAAAAATCACATGACCTTAGGATAGTGTCAGTTGCCAGAAATGAAATTATGGAATGTAGCTGTTAAAATTATGTAATTTTTCTTAAAATTATGGTACACTTTTTTTTAATAAAAAGTGAACAAAAACTTTTTTAATCGAGTAGCCTATGAAAATAAAAATTGATTAACCCAATCTATGATCTATAACATGGGATTGCCATGACAAAATGAATTAATCAAAGAAATTACTGTTTCCATATGCTGCGATGGTTAAAGTTAGATTCAGGTAAGATTCTCGAAATCATTTGTTTTGCAAAGAGTGCCTTGGAAACAAAAGCAAATTTTTTGTTTCTAAAGAAAATTTGACAGTTCAATTCAATTTTAGGTGTGATAGTTACATTTATTGTTAATTGCAGTAATAAAATAGGTATCACTTTTGAACTGGAGAAAACAAGAAATACTTGAAATGTTTACGTCTTTTATCAACTCGCAAATTAGTTCAAATCAAATATCTGTAGCCAGCCTAAAGACATCAACTCAACGAGTACATTGAACTGAATGGTCATCAGAATTGAACCCTTTAAATTATATTTTGTGGGGTACTATGAAAAACACAATTGTACCTTGTACCTCTCGATGTTGATGTTGAGATTAGAGGTATATTATTGTTACAAATTTGAAATAGGTACATGAAAAGAAGGTATATTAGAAGGGAAATTTTAATTTAAGAAGACTTAAGAAGAACTGTACACAGAGCTAAAGGGTGGACAATTTGAGCATCTGTTGTAATCGTTTGTTTTGTTATTTTTATTGCATTTGATTTTGTTACAAACTATGTTCAATAATAAAGTGCAAACATAAGAACTGTCAAATTTACTTTAGAAACAAAAAAATTGCTTTTGTTTCCAAGGCACTCTTTGTAGAACAGATGATTTCGAAATTTTGTCCAGAATCTAACTCAAACCATCAAGTGTGATACATGATACATCATTGTAATCAGAAAAAAGGTTTCATTTAATCGTGTAAAAATCAAAGATGGTGTACTTAAGAAAATCAAAGATGGTGTCCATAAGAAAATAAAAAGTTGAATGTCGTTTGTTCGTAATTTTTGATGACATGAGAAAGATAATGGCATATTTAAATTCCTCATAAAAATGTGCCTTAACAATGTCTGACCTAAAAATACCTAGCTTCATTGGCTTTTATTTAAAAAAATAAAAAATTGACATCCTGTATATTTATATCTCATATTCCTGGAATATTTGTATAATTTCATTCAATATTGTTCTTCTTCTTTATTTATTGTTTATTGGTATTAAATTCTAGCAACATATTTTTAGACGGAGTGAAATTATGTGTTATTTTGTCTATGAGCTTTTTAGCGCGAGAACCTTTGTAAATAATTTTAAACGTCTATCAAGTGTCATGTGTCATGCGTATACACGTCTACCAACTACTGTGCAAAAAGAAATTAAAAGTTATTGAATAATGTAAGTTACTAAATGGAAGATTAAAAATTCTCCCAAGTACCGCATAAAATATGCATGTGTCGCTTTTTAAGAATTAAATGCAAAGTTCCAAAATTCGCCAAACTTGTTGTTTAAAGGCGCCACATTTAGTGCTAAGCGCCAAAATGAAATTTTCAAGCGCAATTCGTTCAGTCAAAGGCGCCGCGCCGGTTTGGCGCAAACGCGCCACATCTTGCAATACTGGCGACGCTAATAAGGGCTTTCTATTTAGCATTGAACTGAGCTGAGCCGAAGTGAGATAACTTACTTGTTTCACTTAAATCTCACTAGGATTTGCAGTGTCAAAAAGAACGCGATGCTCAGTTGTTAGTGAGTCTCAATAACCTTAAAATGGCTAGCGATTTCATAAGTTCGTCAAAAATTAATGTTATCAGGATAAGTGCAAATAAATAATAAGTTTATCCTTTGTAGTATTCAACATTTTTTATCATACCCTGATCGTTTAATATCCATTGGTCTCCTGTTGTATAATTTATTTGGGACATTTTTTATTATACTAGAACCACAGACTAGAACTTATGCAAATTTATCGTTCGCACGTATAACAGCACGTACTTAACCTTACTTTTTAAGCCTTTATGTTTATAAAACCGTCATTCATAAAACGTTTTTCGTTTGGTAGTGTCTGATATTTTGATTCGTTTATCTTCACCCCACCATCAAACTGAGCCAAGTGAAATATCTACCGAACAGTTGGGGTAAGGGGGAGGTAAAAATCTCAGTTTGGCTCACTTCTTAACTTCCAAATAGAACAATACATTTTTTCTGAGTCGAAGTGAGGCAACTGAGATTAAGTGAGATTTTGCGTAAATAGAAAGCGCTTAATGTGTCACTGAACATGCGCAGTGGTACATATTCAGTACAATTGCGGTAGGGCTGTTCGTTCCCGCTTAATTTTATTCCCACCCCCGCATTGGACAAGCAATTGGGATTGGACAAGAAATAATTTTTGTGGGAGCGGGAGCGGCGGATAGCACTCTTTTTTGCGGGTCCCGCTTTCCCGCATTTTTTTAGTATTGAACTAATAAGGTAGTATATATAAGGAGGACCAAAAGTAAAGGAAAGACAGTGGAATAATATTTTCTTATTAAGTCTCATAAACCTACTCACAAAAAAGTTAGCGCATATTAAAGAGCAGAATAACACTATACGTAGCGCCCTCTATCCACCAAATCAAAATTAATTGCATAATATTATTTCTCGTCCCAAGAAACACCCGTATCTCAATTTTTAAGACGATATGTCAAAAATTTGAAGAATTATTACGGAAAATTAAAATTCTTATTTTAATAGGCTGTATCTTTTTCACTATCAACTTTTGGTATAAGTAAGTTTGGCTAAATCGTAATATTTTGACGTGAGGAATCTACCATTGCTCTGTGTCCCATTACTTTTGGTCCTCCTGGTATATCTAGGGACTTCACTTTTATTTAATGAGACCATTTTTACGAATGACTTGTATATTCTGTGTTCTGCGCATAACGTGTGAGAACTTGTTTGGACTAAAAATCAAAATTGTGACTCAGTTTTGACTGAAAAGTGGTTTCAGTTTTGTTGGTTAGGTTAGATAAAAGCGCTAGAGATTGTTTATTATTTTAGGATCCCGTCTAATCTCTATCGCTATCATAATTGAGTTGTTTGAAGAAAACGATAAAATGTTTGCGGGAAAATGCAGACAAAGGAAGTATCCTCGCGGGCAATAGAAGTGGCTATGACCGCGGGAGCGGGCTGAAAATGAAAACTTAGACGGGAGCGGACAAAAAAATTAGTCCCGCGACCAGCTCTAAACTGCGGACAGAGAATTTCGGATGCCACTGACATTCCACTGACGTAAAAGTTGAAAAATTCCTTTATGTAAACATCAGATGAGTGACAGTGACATCCGAAATTTTCTGTCCGCAACTGTACAATTTCTAACAGTTATGTACTGCTGCTAGAACAGACTTAATGAAGTAAATAATTTCCCTAAAAATATTTCATCAATTTGACTTGACAAATATTCATGTTCAAAACTAATAAGTAATAATACTCATGACCATTTTACAATTGAAGACTTGTCGCCGAACACTGTATCGAAGCGAAGAATGAAACTGACGAGCAATTCTTTTTGCTCGTAACTGTACACATCTTACCACAAAATGTTGAAAATTAACTGAATTAAGTAATTATAAAGTCACTAGATTTAAGTACTAAACTAAACGTAGTTAATTTGGACACGTGGAACTTGGGAATTGTTATTTCCTGACAACCAAAACGCAGAGTGTTCTAAAAGCTATTCGAAAGTTTACATGAAAAATGCGCTTTAAATATAATTTCAGAAATATAATAAATTACCTTTAGTTAAATATGTATACAGGGTTATTCACGTAGACCGTTCATTAAAAGTTTTCAAAGAAGAAGTTTAGATAGAAATTTGAAATTTACGGAGGAGGGATACTTCGAAAGGATCTTTTCAAGTAAAATAAAATTGACTTCCAGTCAATTCCGGTTATACCGGAAGTCGCCATCAACTCGCTTATTTTAAATGGAATGCTATATTTTTTAATCACGTTTTTGAATTCTACATGTAAAAATATTGTAATGATTCGTCGACACCAGCCAACGTCAGATTGTCTCTTGCGTCACAGCCGTCTAGTCGACGCGCCTTAGGCGGCGGCCTAGAGAATTCTGACGGCGGAATAAACCAGACCAGACAGTCCGTCACCTCCCAGAATGTTCGCGAAAAACAACCCCGGCTTATAAAGCACGCGACCGGGGATGACAAGGGAATTCAGCGTTGGACAGTTCGGCGTTAAAGTTCGTGTTACATTTTCGCTCGGCTGTTAAAATAAATTACGTATAAGTTTGTAAATAAATTATTGTTTAAGTTAGTGTTAATTCGTTTGCTTTTAAATAAATTAGTTATTAACTATTTCGTTTTTGTTCAAAAATAAAAATTAATAGAGCCCTTTAAAGTCGTTACAATATGTTAAATTGCAATACATTTCCCTATCTCTAAAATGCATCATTTTTGAGATATTTTGAATTTTCTTAAAAATCTGGATGCTGCAATCTAATTTTCAAAAAATTATAACACAGCTATGATTGAAGCAATTTTATTTGTAATAGCTGACACTGTAGTTGAAGCTTTAAGGTTCTTAAAAATTCCATAAGCAGAATCTATTAAGCTACACAGGGTGTCTAAAACGCACCGCTCCACTCGAAGATATTCAAACACAGAAAAATACGTTTTTTCAAATGGAACGACCAATATTTTAATACACCATCGCATGTGGAATTAATACCACTTGTATTACATATTTATATTGCATTCCTATACAAGACGATAGGAATGCAATAAAAATAATTCAAATGGCATTTGAAATAATGAACCAAACAAAGATATTTTTTTTCCATAGGTCACTTGATTTGAAAAGATATTGATCACGTGTTACAACGTTGAAAGATAAAATGTACGAAGATCAGTAACAAATAACGAAGATAATTAGACAATGGTTTTAAAACACTTTCACGCTAACCCAGAGAATTGCCAACTGGCAGCCATTTTATTCTTCAATTTGAATTAATGAAATGCCTACTTTTTCGTTTTATAGGATCACAAGCGTCCCAAGAGAAGGATGACCAAAGAACAGTTAAGATTTGTCAATTTCCATTTGGGAAATTCTACTTTCTTTGGTTTACTACGAAATTTGTAGTAACAGTAATCATTGTTATCATTTCCATGCTATCTTAACAAAATTAAAAATATTTGATCTATTAAATACTTTCCAAATGCACAGATACTACTCGGAGTTATTCCAGAGTTGCTCCAAGTAGCTCATATCTATTCGCTCTTTATTTTCGTCTCAGTAGGCTGTGTTTTCGTTTCGTTAAGTTGCTGCCCCAAAGTTTGATAGATGCCAGAATCTGACATGAAAAATATTAATGACAATTCCACACCACTAATCTGGCTATGTTGCCAAATATTATACGAAGGAGCACCGACTATGGCACCGTGAAATATACAAGCGTTTAGAGTCTGTGACATGCAGGTTGGCAACAGCCAATCAAGTTAGAGGTAAAAAGGCGGGAGAATTCCACTACTTTTATGGATCTAATATATCCTATTCTAGAGTTCTTAATTTCTAATTTGTGTCATAGTAACAGTTCAAAATGATTTAAAATCAAAATGAATTTAAATGTATGAAGTGCAATATTTAAAATGTGCAATATTCTTATGCAAAAGCTTGAGGTAAGCTGAGATAAGTCAGCAAAATAAATTTGACAGTTGCATATTGACCGTTGGGAATGAATTTTTAAATTTTGGTCCCAAATAAATTAATTTTTTTCTTTTGCTGAGCCTTCGTTAATTTTTATTTATTAGCTTCTTCTAGTAGTTTATATATCAAATTTTAACATTAACAAGTTTGAAATTTTTCTGTAAAAAATGGTTTAACTTTAAAATGTAAAACCGAGAGAGCAGAAGTTAATAAGATTACAAATAAAGTGGATGTTTAGTTTACAGATGAAGTGGATGTTTTAAGAAAAGAAATTTTTAAAAATAAAGAAATTTTTTGTAATACTTTCATTAAAAAGCGAGTATAAATAAACGAAATACAATCAACTGAAGAACTAAAAATAGCACAAAATCATTTTAAATCAATGAAAGCCAGTTTAGAAGCTGTAAAGTCTTCAGCAGAATTAATCAATAGCAGTTTTAAGATGAGCAACATATTGAATCAATCGATGTCCATAATGCTACCGAATAAGAGAATTTACCCACAGCGACTGTTTTCTACAAAAGAAATTTTTTTTTAATTCTGGAAGCATCGTTAAACCGGTTGCAGAAAAGCAATCGAAGATTTCTTTATCTTTATTTATTACAGTAAAATTTTGCGCAATTTAAAACACAGAATTCCATTTTAATTAAATACCTACCTTTTAATAATACTGACAGTGAATCAAATAATTTAGAATACAGGATTCCATTTTATTTGACATTTTTATTTTATATTAAATTCCTTTTCATTGTTACCGTACAGTGAATCAAGTAAAAATGTAAACTAAAAACAACTTTAAAAAAATAAATTTCTGTCCTTAAAGGACTTATTTTACAGAATGCTTGCTTATTCATAAATAACTTCTTTACCTCTAGGTTGGACAAGCAACTAATAAAACTACAACACTGAGAGTAATTTGGCTAATGGTTATAAATAATTTAACTTTCCCGCGTTTCGTTTTAAACCTAATTGGCTATTGCTGACCTGCATGTCACAGGCTCAAAACGCTTGTGTGAAATATGCACTACAGTCGAGCTGGCAACAACGTCTCCTAGTGGACTCAAATTATGACCATGAAATTAAAAATAAACATAACCGTCTCATCTGACGTCTATGTTTCATTGTGATACCAACAAAAATGTCACCCTAACTCGCCTACTGGGACGAGGAAAAAGAGTGAATGGATTATATTAAAATTGTAATTTCTTATGAATTAAATCAAAAATGTTTCATACCTCAAAAACTGTCAAAGTTAGGTATAGGGAATGCTAATACAGTTCGACACAGCATTTAATTCCACATGCGATGGCGTATTAAAATATTGGTCGTTCCATTTGAAAAAACGTATTTTTCTGTTTTAATATCTTCGAATGGAGCGGTGCGTTTTAGACACCCTGTAGCTTAATAGATTATGCTTATGGAATTTTTAAGAACTAGTTTCAACTACAATATCAGCTATTACAAATAAAATTGCTTCAATCATAGCTGTGTTATAATTTTTTGAAAATCAGATTGCAGAATCCAAATTTTTAAGAAAATTCAAAATATCTCAAAAATGATGCATTTTAGAGATAGGGAAATGTATTGCAACTTAACATATTTTTACATGTAGAATTAAAAAAAACGTGATAAAAAATATAGCATTCCTTTTAAAATAAGCGAGTTGATGGTGACTTCCGGTATAACCGGAATTGACTGGAAGTCAATTTTATTTTACTTGAAAAGATCCTTTCTTTCCTCCATAAACTTTAAATTTCTATCTAAACTTCTTCTTTGAAAACTTTTAATGAACGGTCTACGTGAATAACCCTGTATTTATATTCCTCTTTCTGTTTTTCAAAATATAATAAATTTGTTAGTTTAAATAAGTTTGTATAGATGTCGCCAAAATTGTATTTTGGGAATATACTTAACTTAAAATTCTGGATTAGAAATATAATAAAATTTCATTCAATAAAAATAAGTTTTTTGTACGAATTAATATAAAGTGAAAATAAAAAGTCAAAATGAAAACAATAAATGATAAATTTTATTAGACCTATTCAAATAATATTAATGATATTCACAACGATAAATACTAGAGTATTACAGATTATCAGTCTACACATCACATTCATATGAGACAAAGGAGTTTGGGTGATTGTTTACTGAATTGTCTATGTTGCCTACGAAGAGCTTTTCAGAGCTCAGTGAACTCCGACATCGCTGCCTTCACCCTGGAACATCAACAAACATCTTAAGAAAATAATCAAGCCTCAAACTAAAAACGAAAATTGGGGAAACTCGAAACATAAATAAAATTACCATCGAATTTGCTTACTTATCATAAAGAAGACTGTCATTTACAGTAGAGACCAGCTGGTGTAAAATATTGAGGACCCCCATTTCACGTAGTCGTGCCTGTCGCTCTGCAAAGCCTGGTTCACCTCGCCAAACTAAATTTCCAATGCAGAAAATAGCAGCTGTTTGCAGGCTGCTGTCCGTGTGAGTCATATAATCCGTCAGCTTTTTTAGTACATCTTCGTTTGCCATTATGTGATCTTTTGCTCTTTCACCATCTGCGATGTTACCTAAAATGCAGAGGGCCTGCTCTTTCACTTCTGGTGAATGCGGCCCTTCTAAGACTAGCACCACTGCCTGCATCACCTGTGAACCATGCAGCGCCATCATAGTATCCGTGTGACCCCTCGGTGAGACCAAATTCCTCAACAAACCCAATGTCTTCATCAACACACGCACATCCGAATCAGCTAACAACCGAAAAATTTGATCCGTACCTAACGCTGTCAGTATCTGGGATTTCAGACGTTGCTCAGTTTGAAATGTCATGTTCATCAGAGCCCACACTCCATTTAGTCTTAGGGCAGGTTCGGGTTTTGTTGTCAAAGTGGCTAGCAATTGAACCACGCCCTGTTGAAGCATCGGCTCTTTTGCTGGGGAGAATTCTAGTAAGAGATTGCACAGTGCTGAGGAAGCAGCACTCAATAGTTCTGTGGCAGGGGAATCGGTCAACAGAGCCATGAGAGGCCGCCATACTGAATGATCCTGAAAAATTGTACGCAGTTGCTGGACAGATCGGCTTAAAGAATGCAAGCATCTAACTGCAGCTAAACGAACACCTTCGTCTTGATCTGCCAGTCCTTCCACTACCCTTTCCATTAGCCTTTGGGTCTCTATAATGCGCTTGCGGATGTCTTCGTCGTTTGCTCCTAATGAAGCAAATGCCCTGAAGAAAAATTTTATTCAAAATATAATTTTTAAACATCATGAAATTTAAGTTAAATTTACTGTACTTAATAGGTTGATTAATTAACTTACCTAAAAGCTGCCGTCTTTGCAGAAACACTCTGGCAATTTAATAAATCAGCAAGCGCTGAAATTAGCTGATTACTTATTGCAGCCGTCTTCTGTAAATCACTGTCAACTTCCGTCAAATAAGCCAGTGTATTTGCAGCAAGTGCCCTATGCGTTTCCGTATGTTCAGTCTGAAACAGCTGCTCTCAAGTTTCAATAATGTTTCAAATTAAAATTAATTTACCTGACACAATCTGACGAGGCAAGGCAAGGTCCTGAATGTAATGACCGGGTCATTTGAAGTGATTGCACCGGCCCTATGTAAGTTAGCTAAGCACTTGGCAGCTTCTAATTGCATGTCGATTGGTTTATCTCTGCTGACTAACAGTATTAAGATATATGGGACTTGTATGTATCGGTAGATGGTATTTGCAACTTCTGATGCGACAGTGCGATTCTCAAAACACATTGCAGCTAGACATGTAAGGGTTGGGATGCGAACAGCAGCATGTGGTACATTCAACAATGAAGCTAAAATCTGCGGAGCACCTACAGAACACAGAGCGTTTTGCTCCGACACACCCCGACAAGCTGAGCTTAAAATACTGGCAACGCAAGACTGGCGGAGAAGACTTTCTTCAGATCCTGCATAACTGAGTAACTTCTGCAAATGTTTGATGCTGTAGTTTGTATTTATAGCGGCATTCTCATGTTGGGATAGTGTTCTTAAACAGCATAGACATGCATCGATCAATCGATCATCGTTTTCTTCCAGTATATCCAAAAGTAAAATTGCTGTCTGTGATTTTACCAACAGCTCAATATGTTCTTCAGTACCTTTTGCTAGCGATCCTATAGTAACCGCAGCCTCATACCTGACAGCCTGCTTCATTGATTTATCTCGTAATAACTGCATGAGCCTCGGTACTATACCTTGTGCAATAACACTTTCCTTTTGGCGATTTGAACCGATCACTGAATTCTTAATACAAATTATAGATGATAGGCATTTATCTGGGTCTGGAGAGTAGAGATCGTCCATGTAGCACCGGGAACTTTCAACGTTCTGCGAATTACGACTTATGTAGGCATTTGTAGGTTAGAGTACATACGAAAACTCACCATAAACGCCATGAAGGGGTACATCACAGCTAACATTATATAACACACTGACACAAACTAAATAAATAAATATGCTTTTTGCTGGTGAAGGTTCTTAGCTTTTTAAATATTTTTGGAAAGCTTTCGGTTAGTCATTTTCGGTTGACATTCCTGACATTACATGTCGTAAAGTAGACGAACATTAAATAGAATGTGATCTAAAATTTATCTAAATTGGGGTTCCTTGCAAAAGAATCGCAATTAGATGAGTTTCTTGTTTCATTTATGTATCCTTTCCCTCAGAAAATTATTTTATAACTTAAAACATCATTGCTTATTTGCAATTTATCAACAAAATAATTCTATTCTTTGAAAATAATCTTTTCATAACAATCACAATTCGGGCACGTTTCAGAATTAACCGGTTACTCCACCGGTAGACATTTTAAAATTCTAAAATCCACTGTAAAGCTATAATAAGTTATTACTGTGGTTATTATAGCTACAATAAGTACCTATATAGTAATAATATAGTTATAATAAGTTAATAACTTATTCTAGCTTTACAGTGGATTTTAGAATTTAATTCTGAAATGTGCCCTTCGTAACATACAGTTACGGCGTTTTCGGAAATTATGATCCGATTAATCCGATTAGTAAGTTCAGTGATCTTGACGTTCGAAATAGAAATTTTACACATTTACTTGTATGAACCGTGAGTGATCCAATTGATTGAACTGACCCGAGATCATAGTTTCCGAAAATGCCTATAGTCAGAGATTGAAGTCTGTGTCGAACAATGCGTTAAGAATAACAGGAGAGAATCATACTAACAGTAGTTTCTCGTCCAAACTGGTCACTAAATATGGCCGCTGCATATCATAGCCACACAAGCGTTTTACAAAGTTCTGGAACTTTCACAAACCAACAATTCAACATTTAGATAATTGGAGCGGTACATGGATCGAGGCAGAAAAGTGAGATAGAACGAATACGTTTAATGCATGTAAGAGCGAGAAAATAGACCGGTATATACCGCTCCAATTATCGAAAATGCCCATTGTTTGTATAACACACTTACTACATTAAGGCCCGGCTTATTCATCTTTGAGTAAGCGCCAAGTTATACCTTGACGGATTAGCGCAATACGTTGCCCTATCTTTAACCTATCAGTATTTTACTGGCCACTTACTCAGAGATGAATAAACCGGGCCTCAATTTAACTAAATGAGACTCGAGAAAAGTTATTTGTATTCTATACAGTGCAGATCTATGACGAAAAGTATTTCAAAAGATCTTACTTACTTACAATACGCTTGTTGCGCCACTAAACATCGGAAAATTCCAAAACTAACCTAAAAGTCATTCACTTTTTAACTGAAAGTCTATAGCTTTGTTCCAACCAGTTCCAAACTAGTTGGAAACTGTCCAATATCTTCGCCTGTCAAATTAATCATCGCTTTCAAGCTGCGTTAAATGTGAAACTTGATTGGCATATTATGCTTCTGACAGTTTCAGACTAGGCTGTTGTTGGAAGAGCTTAATATATCAGTGTATCGTTTGCTGCATATACAGGGTGTTTCAAAAGTGATGGTAAAAACTTTAGGGATGAGGAGTATAATAATTTTGGCTAAACAACGTACAGTAAAGTATGAGCATGTTAACTGAAGAATTTACAATAGGTGTTCAAAATGCTGACCATGCATCTATGTAGTCTTCTCCGCAAAGACTCGCGAATGCACTCTAGCAATCCTGGATCATCCTTCATTTGCTGGAAGGCATGTACAATCCGATGCTGCAATTCTTCAGATGTGACAATGTCAGCTGTATTGTAAACTAGGCTTTTTGCATAACCCCATACACAAAAATCCAAAGGATTTAAATCCGGTGATCTAGGAGGCTAAGGTACAGGTCCTCCTCTACCTATCCACCGTTCATCATATCGTCTGTTTAGAAATCGTCTTACACGTAGAAGGAAATGAATTTCTGATGTCTCATGAATCAGCAAAAAATGACATTATTTCGTAAACGGTTAATTTCCGGAACCATGTTTACTGGAACTTTCTTGTTTCTCTTCATTCATACTCCTCATCCCTAAATTTTTTACCATCACTTTTGAAACACCCTGTATTTACTGCTATTCAGAGTTGCTAAATAAACACATAACTCGTGGTACACTCAGACACAAACACAAGATTTGGGAATTACTTTTTGATTACGGATGTCAACAAACAGCCATATTGCAGAAACTGACCCACCGTAAATTGGTAATTTCAGTTAAATATCATATCATAAATATCATATCATCATATTTCATAAAAATATATGTCTGTGATTAAATAAAAAGTCAATAAATTTGACAGTCCATGAAAGTATTACATTAATAAATTAAGTTAATCACAGACATACATTTTCTTTCCACTGGCTCCTTTTATCTGTTTTTTTTTTTGCTCACTTTTTATTTCTACCTGAACTCCATCCGACAGGCCTAAACATGAATTAGTAAATTTTCAAATTAAAAAAAAATTGCCAGTAAATCACTAGATCTAGACGAACTAGTGAAATTTCACTAGATCTGGCAACACTGTAATGAGTACAAAAATTGGTGCCAAAATTTGTCACCTTACTTTCAAAATCTCCTGTCTATTAAAAAAAAAATGAAGTTCTTTGGATCCAATAAAGCTTATTATAAACATTAGGTTGAATTAAAGCATATTATTATTAGCTTTTAATAGTGAACAAGACGCACAAATTTTTTCTGACATACACGGTGCCCGGATTTCACAAGTACAACATGGGTAACTTTTTTATTCGAAGAGATAGAGAGATGGCGAACTTGGTTAAAATAATAAAAAAATTTCATAATTTCTTTTATTTGCCGTACATTTTTTGTTACTTAGGATATTTAGGTTTGAATTAATTTGTATGGTAATTTAAATATTTTTATTGGCAAAACAAAACCAAACTCATTTAACCATCTCTCTATCTCTTCAAATACAAAAGTTACCCATGTTGTCCTTACGAAATCCGGGCACCCGGTATACGTTTTCTTAACAGGCGACAGTTTTTAAAACCTCATATTAATATCGTAAAAATGCTTTTATAGTCTAAAATCCCTCCGCGTGTTTTCTACATTCATCTGGGAAATCGAACACTGGTTTTGAAATTAAAATGACAAACCATGAAATTGATATTTTAGAAAAAATATTATTGCATTTCAAGAAAAACTTTGTAAATTCAATGTACGATTAGAAAATTCTTTTAAAAAAACTTTTAATCATATCAAATCTACATAGAAACATTAATAATTTGAAAATACAAAATGAAATAAAACTTTTTAACAATAATGAAAAATGTTTTGTTAATTTAACTAACGCAGACTTTCCATTAGAAATTAAGAATTTATTATCTTTAGGTTCAAAATTTATTTTATCAATAAAATTAATCAAATTAATATTTAATTAATTAAAATTATTGGCGGATTTAAAGAATCGTGTTGCTCAAAAAGAACAAAGAAATTTAATAAGATTATAATTTATTAACCAATTTCTTAAATAAACCTCTAAAAGGTTTTCACTTTGGTAAACCAAATATAGGTATGCTTCTTTGCAATAAAATTAAGCACAGTAATTATTTTATGATTTATACATTTCAAAAATAATATTTTTGACAACTTGTAAAACAAGGTTCCGTTAGGTACAGTTTTAGGGTAATTTTAAGGTTTTCATTTGACTCTACCTCGTATTTTATTCCGATCAATTTATCTTTATTCTTTACGTTCGCTTTAAACTGTAATACTTCAATGTGTTTGCACAGAAGACTAGCAAGGGTTCTACCACAGACCACAGTAGCTACGATAAAAAAAGATTATGACAAATTAATAATGCCAATATAAAAATCAGAAATAGTGTGACTGTAGCCTTATAGTTTCTAATTTGTTCTATTTACGTGATCTGAATAAATTTAGTCGGATATCCGGCCTGGATATATGCCGAATATTCGATATCCGGCCAAAACACTATCCCCTGCATCTCTAATATACACATATTTTTCAAATTGTAATAAGTACGGATCGGATTTTATATTTTCTCTGGTTCAAATTCAAACGAAGCGGCTATTTTTTTTAAACCAAATGGCTCATTGGGGACCCAACACCGTTGCAAGTCAAAGATGTATTGCGCGTCTCCAGCAATGAAAGTTATGAAAATGTAAATGATAATTTGGTTTTCATTAAATTTCACGTTTTCATAACTTAATTAGTTTTGATTATTATTTTAGAAAACGGCCGAGTTAAAATATTCTTCTACGATTGGGAAATACACCCTTAATATTGAAAAAAATATATTTTTTACATCTATGAAAAAGTTATAAATGAAGGTGGATAAATGTCAGGAGAACCCTTTAACCAAATTCAAACTTGCACCCCCGCCCCTCATGGATTAATAATGTTGCTTGATGTTTACAAGACAAAAATAAAGCACTCACCGGTCTGCATCCCTTCTGCATCCTGAAGTGGAACTACAAAAAATTCAAATTTGATTGAAAAAATTTGTAATTTATTTATACACACTGTTGGGGTGTCCCAACAGTGTGTTCTTGGGCCATATCTCCATAACTACTGAAGATACAAAAAACTTTTCGATACAATTTCTTTTTTAATTTAAGAGATCGACTACACAAAATTACTTTCATCTATACAGAGTGAATCAAAACAGTGATGCCGGACACAATTCTTTTATTTAAAATGGCATGTCCTATATGTGAAACCAAATTTGGATTGCCCATAAAATTCTACATATTTTCTGTATACCATTGCCTATACCTAAACCTAACCGTTCTTGAGATATTTAACATTTTGTCTAAAAACTGCTATTTGCAGCCACTATTTTATTTATTTATATTTGATTTATCTTTAACTCTAAGAAAAAAATTTTTGGTACAGATGTAGTTGATACATAAGCTTGTCATAAGCCATTATTAAATGTACTTTTATCGCCACAAGGTGGTCATAGTAATAAACAAAATCTCAGAAATTTCAAAATGCCGAAACTCAATTTTCTTAAATAGCATGCCTTATATTTTTCTATCCTAAATTCTTCGTTTAATAAAGTACTTTCATTTTTGTTAAGTATGTCTTATACCTATCTGAGATATTTTCTGAGATTTTTAGATTTATTTGAATTATTTCTTTTAAAGCGAGTTATTGTCTAAGGTGGCCGTGGAAAACGGCAAACAAATGAAGCTGTTGACTTTAATAATTAATTTTCAAGTGACAAAAATGTACAGGCATTAGTTAGTTCAAGTACGTGACTCCTTTAAACAGTTATACATTTTTTTGTACTTACGTCATACATGCCCCAAGCTCTCTATGAGCTCGTCAGGGATGCGTTAAGCTGTCTATTGTAATATTGCCCGCTGCGGCTGCGACCGACCTACTAGATGTTTTCCATCGGCATTCGTCTTACAAACCGGGAACACACAGAAAACCTAGTTCGAAGGGGTTGAAATGAATCCTGAACACAATTCGACACATAAGTGTTCCATTTCTCACGTAGGACCCATATGTACCAGGAGAGGATTCTAACACACACCTATAATTGCCCGACCAAACGCCAAGCCCGTTGCCAGCGGATCCAACCAACTTTGGCTATGCAACCATTTAGTAAAGAAATAATTTAATAAATCTAATAATTCGTGTCTTAACAAGTTCCCAACAGTCTAACACTTTGAAAAATAATTATTAATGTGAACCGGTTCATTGTTTGCCGGTTTTCCACAGCCACCTTAGACAAGTGTTCGGTTTAAAAGAAATAATTCAAATAGATCTGAAAATCTCAGAAAATATCTCAGATAGGTATGACGTACTTAACAAAAATGAAAGTACTTTATTAAACGAAGAATTTAGGATAGAAAAATGTAGGGCATGCTATTTAAGAAAATTGAGTTTTGTCATTTTGAAATTTCTGAGATTTTGTTTATTACCATCACCACCCTGTAGCGATAAAAGTACATTTAATACTGGCTTATGATAAGCTTATGTATCAACTACATCTGTACTAAAAATCTTTTTCTTAGAGTTAAAAATAAATAAAATATGAATAAATAAAATAGTGGCTGCAAATGGCAGCTTTTAGACAAAATGTTAAATATCTCAAGATCAGTTAGGTTTAGGTATAGGTATTGGTATACAGAAAATGTGTAGAATTTTATGGGCAATCCAAATTTGGTTTCACATATAGGGCATGCTATTCGAAATAAAAAAGTTGTGTCCGGCACCACTGTTTTGATTCACCCTGTATAGATGAAAGTAATTTTGTGTAGTATATTCCTGCCTGTATATTCCGGGCAAATTTTATAGCGTATGGAATACGAAATTCACGGTGCATTAATAGTTTTCTAAATTCACAGAAACTTGTATAAAAACTGCCCAGAAAATTAGTTTGGAAGATTTTCAGAAAAAGAACAACATTAAACAAAATGAAAAAAAGATACTTACCCTACCTGGATTCGCAGCGTACAAATCTATTTCTTAAATCCACTATGCTACAGTAACCGAGGGGGAAATCACCAACTACTGTCACTAGATAACATCACTGAAAAGCAAAATTATTGTTTAAAAAAAACTAATCTTATAAGGATCTTTGTGGTCGATTCAAAGTGTCTCTAGTCTAAAGTTAGGGTTGCCAGGTCTCATATATTTTCATATATTTAATATGAGTCGTCCCGAATTTCCGGGATTTGTCCATATTTTTTGTTAGATATCAAGGTGTCCCGGACATTTCTAACACAAAATAGGGTCAAATCCCGAAAACTCTGGAGATCTGGTCATTCTACTCATATTGAATATATGAGATCTGGCAACCCTATCTAAAGTTAATCTGTAAGTCGTCATCAAAATATTAAATATTCTTACCTAATTATTTAATTAATTGCGCAGTCACTTTAAAACACAAAAATTAATTACACTGTAACAACTCGGCACTTAAAGCAGCAACTGGCCTGTTAAACGATACGAAAATGCGGGGCAAAGCTTACCGAATGTTTTTACTGGAAGCAAAAACCAATCAATTTTGTATTTTTCTGCGTAAAAAATGTAAATGGGCATACACACGGTCAGGCATGCCTTCGCGCCTGCCTGAAGAGGCAAGTTTGCGAGCAAGTACATCTACTAGTTTCATCTACATACACACGTTCATTTTAGAGTATGATACTACATCACATCATTTTTAAAGATTACTGTGGACCACGCTATTACATTTTTTAAATGCCATTAAATAATAAAGATTTATGTTTCATTAGTACCGCATTTGCATGTAAGGGTGTCCACGAAAAAATTCATCCAATTTTGATTTAAGTTATTTTGTACAAGTAGGCTTTGAAAACAAATAAAAGCAATGATTTATCTTATCTCTCAAACTAGTGTATTCAACTCGAATGAAATTAAAGTTGTTCCTAAGTTATTTTTGTAAATGTCGCGTTTACAATTAGAAACGAGAAAATTGATTTTGTACACAAAGCAAGAAAATCCCAATTGGTTAGTATAAAATTGCAAATTATATTGGAATATCACGTGCCACTGTTCAAAGTGTTTTAACTATAACTTCAAGCAAACTTTAACAGTAGAAAGAAAGCCAAGTTCAGGTAGAAAATCAGGTCCAATTAATAAAAATTTGGCAAAGGTCATCACTGCATTCAAGAGAAATCCTAACATTTCTGTAAGAG
This sequence comes from Dorcus parallelipipedus, assembly GCA_958336345.1. Taxonomy (NCBI): domain Eukaryota; kingdom Metazoa; phylum Arthropoda; class Insecta; order Coleoptera; family Lucanidae; genus Dorcus; species Dorcus parallelipipedus. The sequence continues at coordinate 15,928,665 of OY284480.1, read as the reverse complement.
ATATGGCCAAAAAATAGGTTTATATTTTCGTGTGTTTAATTGTTAAAGAAATGTTTAATAAAGTACATACTACGAAAAGAGTCTTTAGATTTCACTTTCCACAGACTTATATTTTGCCTGCATAATTCTATGAAGTCTCTTAAATTTTTTTTTTCCCTTGTAGTCAATTTTAATACGAATAATTATTTTATATTTCCATTTTGAGTCAAATTTACGTTGATTTACGTTGGCTTAATGAATAGCGGTACTTTAGCAAAGCTTTCTAGGGACTATACAGTGTGTCCCAGATTGAGTAGGCTACCATGGGTAACTTTCTTATTAGTGAAGATAGAGATTTGGTTAAATGGGCAATATTTTGCAGTTTTATGTGCTGGTTCAGATTCCGTTGAGAAAATTTGAAAATTCCGAATAGTTCAGATATTATCGCAGAAAAACTGAAAATCGCTATTTTCTTTAATGTCCAATAACTTCGCAATTATAAAAATATGAAAAAATGTTTCATATAAAAGTTACTATGTTTGATAAAATACAGTCAAAATAAAATTCAAGATGGCGGCTGTCAAGATATTGATAGCAACTTTCTTATTTTAAATGGACGCCATATTGAATTTTTGTACGATTAAATAGCATTTTTTTTTTCTCGTTTCAACCGTGTATCACAACCCATATCTAAAAAAAAAATTATTTAAAAAATTTAATATATTTTTTTAAATCAAGTAAGCGGGTTGCCTTTACTTATTACTAATCAAGTAAAGGCAACCCGCTTACTTGAGTAGTAATAAGTAAAGGCAACCCGCTTACTTGATTTAAAAAAAAAATATTAAATTTTTTAAATAATTTTTTTTTTAGATATGGGTTGTGATACACGGTTGAAACGAGAAAAAAAAATGCTATTTAATCGTACAAAAATTCAATATGGCGTCCATTTAAAATAAGAAAGTTGCTATCAATATCTTGACAGCCGCCATCTTGAATTTTATTTTGACTGTATTTTATCAAACATAGTAACTTTTATATGAAACATTTTTTCATATTTTTATAATTGCGAAGTTATTGGACATTAAAGAAAATAGCGATTTTCAGTTTTTCTGCGATAATATCTGAACTATTCGGAATTTTCAAATTTTCTCAACGGAATCTGAATCAGCACATAAAACTGCAAAATATTGCTCATTTAACCAAATCTCTACCTTCACTAATAAGAAAGTTACCCATGGTAGCCTACTCAATCTGGGACACACTGTATATTACAATAACGCAATAAATAGATTTAAAAACATACACAGCGGTTATTTTAATAAACACTGAGAATGGGTTTCTCAGTCCTACTTTAACTTTAAACTCCTGTTTATTTCCATAGGAACAATTGTTTTTATAATTGCTACCATGGGAATAAACAGGAGTTTAAAGTTATACTAGGACTGAGAAACCCAGCCTTAAGAGAAATTTTGCGTAGCGTATTCGTATTATACAGGTGTCATTTAAATCGTGTCCCCTGAAGATTTTAGGAAAGGCAACCCATCAATCAAATCGGAAATATGTTTCCATAATATAAAATCACGAAAGTAGAACGGGGGTGTTTTAAATTTAATAAATGTATTCGTTTTTGAATTTTATTTAAATTAAATACGTTAAATATTTAAGCACAAATTACTTTTAATTAAAAAAATTGTTAAAAACCATTATTTGTGAATTTCTATTATTTAAGCCTTAAATTTTAAGGTAAGTACAGAGCTACAATTTAGCGACTTAAATTAAGTTTTGGTAGCGAAATCATCGACTTTTGTTTCTAATTGCAGCGACATTTCACTCCACGCAGTTGGCATTGGCAACACTGGTTGTTAGCACCAGTGTTGCCAGGTGTGGCGCTTTTCCGCCAAACCGGCGCGTTTGACTGAACAAATTGCGTTTGTTAGCTTGGCGCTAAATGTGGCGCCTTTAAGCAACAAATTTGGCGAATTTAGGCGCTTTGCATCTAATTCTTAAAAAGCGACACATGCATATTTTATACGCTACTTGGGGGAATTTTTGTATTAGTAACTTACATTATTCAATAACTTTTCATTTCTTTTTGTACAGTAGTTGGTAGTTGGTAGACTTGCATACGCATGACACTGCATGACACATGTCACTTGACGTTTGATAGCTCTGTTTAATAAAATTATTTATCTACGACTAAAATATAATGGAAGTATTATATATGTGGTTTGTGAACAATAATGCCATGCAATATTCTCTTAGGGAATAATGACGAGGGATTAATAGTCATTATTCCCTCTTGCTCACCAATTACAAAATTTCTCTAATCAAATAATACCATGGCAACAAAATACACAAACTCAAAACTGTCATTGTTAAACGCGTAGTGTTTGTGAATTTAATAATTTAATAATTTAGTCGTAGATGAAGTAGAGTATACTACTCGCAATAATGGCTATTATTCCCTCGGGAATAATAGCTATATATCATTATTGACTTGTGGTATAATCTACTATTATAAAGGTTCTCGCGCTAATAAGACTCATAGACAAAATAACACATAATTTCACTCCGTCTAAAAATATATATGTTGCTAGAATTTAATAACAATATGTATTTAAAAATTACCTAAAGAAGAAAAACAATTGAACGAAATTATACAAATATTCCAGGAATATGAAATACAAATACACATTTATTTTTTTTATTGTATGCCGATTGATTGATCGATAAGTCAAAGATCTTTTATATAGCTATCTCCTTCTAACTTTTGTGAAATAGCTTTACGGCTTTTGACATGTGTCATTTCGTTTCATTTTCTTAACTCAGATTTATACAATCGTCACATAATAAAAAATGAACTTTAGTCAAAGTTTTGTATAATTTATTATAATATTATGTACTTGTTTCAATGTTTAAATTTTAGTAAAAATATGAATTACATAAATTACGACATTTTCAAACTTTGGCGCTAAGTGGCGCTTTGAACTATTTCCTTTGGCGCTACTAGCATTTACCAAGCTGGCAACCCTGGTTAGCACTGATAAAATAATAAAAACAAAAGTTGAGTGAGACTGGATTGTTTTGCGTCCCCATTTTTAATAATTTAATTTAATGTAAATGTAATCAATGTAAAAATGTCTTCACACAGTGACAGTGAATTAAAAGTAAATTCCATATTCAAAATAAAGAAGAAAACATTCAAAGCTAAAGAGAAAAAAGTCAATGCAAATCTCATAAACGCACTGAGAACCCAGTTGCAACCCACACTACAAGAACAAAAATTACTCACCGCGGCGTCCCTGCATAATACAGAAGCCGTTGAGAAACTCTTGGAGTCCGGTGTTAGGGCAAATAGTGCAGATAAACAGAAGCGAAGTGCTTTACATTTAGCAGTTACCCGAGGTTATGCTGACATAGTTAGATTGTTGTTAAAGTACGGGGCGGACCCCAATTGCAGAGACATAATACTGAACACCCCCTTGCATTTGGCCGCGTGCACAGGTAATTTATCAATAATCACCCTCTTACTCAATGGAGGAGCAAGTGTAAGGTCACTTGACATGCATGGCAGAAATCCTTTGCAAATTGCCGAGAGTAAATTGCAAATGTTGCAAAGGAGTTGGAAGGAGGGGGCTATCGAAATGATACAATTACGCTCACAACTCGAAGAGGTTGGTAACATCATACAGTATAAGCAAAAGATGTAGAAATTAAAATGCATGTTTTTGTTTCATGTCAATGGCTTGCTTTATGTATTTTACTCAACTCTGACTAATAATTTGAGTCGAATTAGTGTTGGGGTTTAGCATTGAACTACTCATTCAACACCTCTGGTTTATAAAATTGAGCTAGTTGGTTAATTAAAAAAAAAAAAAATGTGCATCGTTATAACAGGTTTTCATTTATTTCTGTATCCCACGTGATCTATGACATACACAACTAAGTATTTAACAAAAAAAAAAAAACTAAAAATAGTAAAGGAGACTGTGGTTTAAGGAATAATTGAAATTTATCTCTGCCCACAATAATTTTATATCCGTAGATACGTATTTCGGCAGCTAAGCTGCCATCTTCAGTACAATTTAATATTTATATAAAACTACATTGAAATCTAACAGCTACCTACCTACCTACCTGATCATATTATCTATACTACTAAAACTATCTAAAAATAACAAAATTAACACTAAAAATTAGTAAAAGAGAGAGACTGTGGTTTAAGAAATAATTGAAAATTATCTCCGCCCACAATAATATTAACAGTCAAAACCTACCAAAAATGCAAATCAATGATTTGATTTGCATTGGGCTCCTTGGGCCAAATCAAATCATTGATTTGCATTTTTGGTAGGTTTTGACTGTTAATATTATTGTGGGCGGAGATAATTTTCAATTATTTCTTAAACCACAGTCTCTCTCTTTTACTAATTTTTAGTGTTAATTTTGTTATTTTTAGATAGTTTTAGTAGTATAGATAATATGATCAGGTAGGTAGGTAGGTAGCTGTTAGATTTCAATGTAGTTTTATATAAATATTAAATTGTACTGAAGATGGCAGCTTAGCTGCCGAAATACGTATCTACGGATATAAAATTATTGTGGGCAGAGATAAATTTCAATTAAGTATTTAACAGTTGACTAATCGGTAAAATTAATATTTTAATAATTAGTTAGTGCTTCCGCAGGTCTGCCTGTAGTATGCATTGTTGGTTGCCTAACTATCAGGCTGTCTGATCATGTGGGGTGCAAACAAATTCGAAAGCAGTGTATAAATTCATCAAAGGCAATGCATTTATTTTCTGCAGTTGCATATCTTAACGAAATTTTAATGTACTTGGTCTTTAGGTTGTAGATGTAATGATATCAATGTGGAAACATAAGGAATCAACTTCATGGGGTCACCATCGAGATAACGTCGACGACTTAGAATTAATGAAACTTTCGATACATTCAAGCCCAGCGGAACAAGTGGACGATCAAATGAGCAAATTACTATCGGAGCTGCAACAATTTACAATTAAATGAAAATGCAGGTGATTGAGCAACAACACTTTATTGCAACATACATCGGTAATGAACAATAAATCACAATCACAGTTACTTCATTTGGCTGCCGTTGGAACAAAGTTGAATCGATTTAATTATAACAAGTAAGTGATTCTTTTTGAAATACAACTTTCGAAGATGAATGTACATAGAGTATCCCGCATTAATATATAAATCTTTCGCAATCTTTATAAACAATAAAGTACAGAATTGCGTTAAAACATGTTTTTTTTTTATGTACAGATACCTGACTCCTTGATTCTATTATTCACAGGTGCGGTGCTTATATCACCAGATCACAGCCTCATAAAAACTGAATAGATTTTTAATTTCACCTCGTTACAACCGATTACAAATTTAAAAAGAAAATTCACACAACAGGCACCTACATGTTTTCAGTTAACAATTTGTACTAAGTTCTAATTATCTCCACATTTTGAGAGTTTATATTTGATTCTTATATTATTGAAACCTTGCTTTATAAGTTTGATACACACATGTCAATTTATTTAATAAATAACGGAGACTGTGCTGTCTTAATCACAGATTAAATTTGGCTACTGTACAAATAGATATTTTTAACATGTTAACAATAGGAAATTACAATGCCACAGTTTTAATTTGCTAATCAGACTCTAATTCTTTGTATTACTACTTCGCAAAAATATAATTTATCTACTTCCATAAAATGTGTAGTGTTTAACTAGGGGCTATGAGTAGAGATGTTTGTATTTTCTTAAAAATAGATGTCATGTAAATGTAATTGATTGAATATAGAGGAAGCAGAAAATACTGGAAGAAAATAGTCAGTTAGAGAGTTTACTTTTCATGGAAAAGTTAGAGAGAAACAAAAGAAAATGTTTCATAATATAGCATAAGAAACCAAAAATTGGAAAATAGGACTCATTCATACTTTCAGTGCGCTTTAAATCTCCCTTGTAAAGTTTTCACTCACATCTCTAATTACAATCTAGTGCCTTTAGTTTAAAAATATCATAATTACGGTCTTGTTACTTTTGATTGCAATTTTACATAATACATAATCCGACTTACATTTCCCTTACAACTAATTTTAAGCTAAGTAGTCGAACGCAACACAATAAATAATTTAAACGTTGCTTAACTATTTAGGCGCCTTCAAACTTAATTGCAACCGTTTTTTTCAGATGCTGAATAAAAAGCTAACATGCATAGGGAATAGTTAAAATTAAAAAAAATATATTTTAGCCCAAATTCGTCACAGTTTACGCTTCTGTAGGCAGAAATGGAATGTCTGTGCGTTTTGAGTTAACTTTGGAATGCACTTTAAAAATCGAATCACAATTTAAAAAAATTAAAATTCCAGTTACATGATTTTATTAATGCATTTCTGTTGATACTGATAGCGGAAGTCAAAAAAAAATTATAAAATTTGCTAATAATTCTAGGAACTGTGTCAGAAAAGGCGCAGGCAAGAAATAATTTACCTTGAAACCGCGTTGACATGAAGCCAACAAAATAAAACTTGGCAAGAAACTCAAATAGTATCGAGCCTAATGAGAACAGGCTCAAGTGTAGATAACATCACAACCTTGGAATCCAACCTACTATTTCTCCTGCTCGAGGAATGTATGTATCAAGGAATCATAATGCGAGAGAGCTCAGGAAAAACTTCGGCTTGAATAGGGCCATACTCGATGTGTTCCCCATCAACGGTTACGTAGCCACTTTCACTCATATCCGGCTCTATCCGAAAGGCCTTGACCGGGAGAAATTCGATACCAGTAACTGTGTTTTGAGCATGTGAACCGGAACTTAGGCCTAAAAGAAACTGGAGCATTTGCGAACGCGTGACGTTACCCCTTATAATCAATAACCAAATCACACCGTCGTTTAATTTAGCTTCAGGTGCGATTAAGCAGTCTTCGCCCAGATGGCTTTGATATGACGCATGCACCATGACAAACTTGCCTTCAACACAAATCCACGAGTTTGGAAGAGGCTCGTTTAAACTGGGTAGTTTCGAAGGAGGCCCATACATTTTATGCCTTATTATTTCATTGGGGTCAGCATCTCCAGTTCCACTGTCGGCAGTCGACTGATAAGAGCTGCCTGTTGCAGAGAAGTACGCGCTCCGTCTTGATGCCGCACTATACCACGAATCCAATCTTTGTCTACCTGCTTGCGTTTCCAGCGTAACTTCAGAAGGCAAATCGATATTACTTCCGAGTACCCCATTCATCGTGCTAGATTGACCCTGTACATCGGCAGGCAAATAAAAAACCTTGCCCGTGTAACTCCTTAAACCTATCAAACGTGCCACGCTCCAAACTGTGAAGCGTTGCCCACCGAGTATCCTCAAACTTTCACTCTCAATGTCTATGTCTGAGAGGAGGCCCCAGCCGACTGAGAGAAAGGAATAAATTATCTGGGAACTGTTTTCCACCCTGACTAGATCCATGGGAACACTGCAGTTACGAACTAGGGATAAAGCTGAAGGAAGCGTCGGTGAGGGCAGGTACGGTTCGCCCGTGTAATGAGCGATGCTCCTGGCCAATCCATTTCCAGATCCACCGGGAACAACTGCAATGGGGAGATTCTGGACTGCGTTCGACCAATCTGAACGTTCAAACATCCCATTTATTACTTCGAATACAATTCCATCTCCACCAACCTAAAAATAAGAAATTATTTTTTGTTTTAATAGTTTTCGAACACATATTATAAGTGTAATGACAAACTGACAATAACCAGATGGTATTGTGTGATTGTTGCAAGTCACTATCAAAAACAAAGTTGTGACATTTTTATGATTTTAAAAATGCGCTTCCATTCATTATTCTTAGTTATCTGAGATTGTTTCTGAAATTATTCAAATTTTAATGGCAGTTATTCATTGAAATGTGTAGTTATCAATCCGGATTAGTTCTGCTGATTAATAATTGTAATCAACGATTAAAATTAGCCTGGTATTTCTAATCAACAACACTCTCAAAATAAGTTAATTTTAGATATAAACATGCGCTCACTTATTAATTATCTAATTGGCAGAAGAAAGTACTCCTAGCTTTTTTTTAAAGAAATGAAAACTGCATTCATCATTGAATCGAATCTCAAGAAACAATGACTTTTTTAAACAATGATAAACGCAAACAAAGCAAAGATTATAATGTTTTCGTTTAACTCTGGTTAAACGTGTGGCGGACGATTACACTTGAAAATAATTTTGTTATCCTGCTATCAAACACATTTGTATTGATTTGCTTACGTAAGTCACAGTTCAATTTGATAATCAACTAAAGCAAAGACGCGAATGGAAGCAGAGATAACTAATTTTAAATAAAAAAATATGCGATAGTGTTTTGCTTGCAAAATTATCTTCCTGAAAAAAAATTCTGCGCTTAAGCGTATTTCTCCTTTATTTAAATTAACCACGAAACCGCCTAGCCACAGTCTAATTAATTTTTAAAGGTTCTTAAAACCTGTTGACGTAAAACCTTTATAATTGGCGATTACAACAGCAACAAAGTGACTTTCTAAAACTTGTTTTACTCTTTATTTTACCTAATGCAAGACGCTAATATGGATATACACCTTTTAAATGTTTGTTACTAATTTTTTAACTTGCTTGTTTTTATCATTTATCTATTTTTTATCATACATTAGAACGCACACATTCCACTCGTATCTGTTAATTTTACTCAAGGTGCAATGTTATTTTAAGCAAATCGTAATTTAACACGAAAGCTATGCGTTGCATCTGAAAACTAATTGGTAATGTTGATGACTACGCACAGGTGTGTACAAGGCCTTACAAACAACTTTTTCATTTTACGATTCCTCTTTCATGTTAAATATAATTTCCTGCATTACATTTTTGCATGCATACAGCGAAATTACTCGGCGTGCTCTTAATTGACAACTGCAAAAGCAAACGATAAAGAAACAACGGTCACGAACATATCAATGATGCGCCGCTTCGTTTACCAAATATTATGTTATTCATTAATAACGAAATATTAAATGCACGCAATGTTAACACAAAGTCCGCAGATTTCCTGATTTGTCCTTCATGTAAATAACAAACAAGCGAGTAGGCAACAACTATTAAAAAAATGAGTGATCAAGGCGAGATGCTTTTAATTAAAGCTAATCTGCCTTTAATTTGATGACTTGCTATAACTGGAGTTAATTGTTAAAATTAATTAGTATTTTTATTAAAATCGGAATTCGTTTTCTAACGCTTGAACTTACAATGCAAGTCAGACATTGAATTATTTAAGTAAGTGTTTGTACAGAAACGTGATTTCTTGGATTCATTTTCACGTTTTCTTTTAATTACTTGGTATTTACATTGTAGTTTTTTTAATCTTTAAAGTAAAATGATCGAACGGGTTTATCCCAGCAATAATAAAACTTGTATTGTTTCGAAATTTCGAAGCAATGAGTCATAAATAAAACTATTAGGGGTGTTACCGGAGAATAAGCCAGAGAATTAATAGATTTATTCATATAATAGTAGATTATTACTTTCTTAAATGCTCGATCAATCAAATGCCTTGTTTAATTCAGTGGTTTTAAAACTGGTATCTGCCAATCCTTGGAGGACTATCAGATAACATTTCACAGTTTAAGATTTATTAGAGGATCCTTGGTTTTCACTCTTTTGGAACCGCTCGACTATATGGTAGATGTCAAACAATGAATACATTATATGGACGATGTCATTCAAAAAAAATTGTTGAATGAACTGATTTTTTTTTCTTAATTAAATGTCGAAATTTAAGTTTCGTTTTTCGTTTAGTTCTTTTTTTTGTATTTACTTTGCCAATTGTTTCAGATTGTTCCAAACTAGTTCATATTTGTAACTATTAAAATCATTCAGTTAAAAAATAATGTCTAATCTCTATTGTTCTATTTCATTTTATTTTAGAGAGAAGCACTGTCCCCTATAAAAATTGGTGTAAACGGGAAGTAATACAGTTCGTTTCGTAAAACATTAAATATGTAAATATTGAGGTGGATAATTAGCGCGACATTTTGATTTGAACTTTTTTTTTCTTTTTGTTTTGTTTTTTTTGCATTTTTTTGTATAGGTGATATTATTATCAAAGAGAGGCCAGTTTTAGGCTTTGGATATCAAAAGTAGGCAACTGCTTACTTTGCCGTGTGTCTTGAATAAGTCATTTACAAGATCTTGAATCGGTGTGAATAAGTAAATATAAAATAAATGTAAAAGATTCCGTAAAAATAATTTTAATTCATTGGTTATGGTTAGGTAAAACCTAAGGTCATCCGCTCTCTGATTATTACAGTAACTGGGAGTTATTTATTTATTTTTTAATTAATTAATACCTACATACATACTGAATACTTCACAGTGCAGGAGTTTGTTAATTGCTTTACTTTAAATTTATTTTATGTTCAAATTAACAGTTGTTTATAAACACATTGAAATACCACAAGAAGTGTTATCTTGAGCAACTGAGTAATGGACACAATTGAAGGACCCAATAGCAAAAATGTCCAAATCACAAAAAGCTAATTTTGAGATACTTGAAGCACAAAGTTTTATATTGTTTGGAAATATTTGAAATTGTAGACAACAAATAATTTTTTAAAAATTTTATTCTTACATATTATACCGGGTGTTTGTAGAACGGTAGCCAGTCGATAACTCCGTTAATAATAGAGATATTTTAGTAAACTTTGTTTTTGTTTTATTTGACAGAAGGTAGCCTATATGGCAATATGCATTGCTCTTTTCCTCGGCCTACTGTGATTGAGCTATTATACATAACTTTGTTTTTCCAAATGGAACACCCGGTATATTTTGTGATATTTTGAATCTACTCTAAAAACTCTATCCAATAGCAAAGTTTCGACAAAATCAAAGACATGGTTTAATTTTTTCAATAATTTTTTTATTGTGTACAAGTTGGCCGTCAATTGTTTAAAACTGTCAAAAATGCTCTTACATTGATATAATAAATAAAATTGAGTCAATAAAATGCTTTACTAATTATTGCATCTTAAAACATAAAAAAATATAATTCATAAAAAAAACTCTTTTTTTTAATGGAAACATATGAGTTTCAGTGCATATTTGACAAGTGCATAAAATTAGCTTTCCAACAGTACATATAAGACACATTGTGATTTAAGTTACCCAAACGGATTTACCGGCCAACTTGTGCCACAATTAAAAGATTATTGAAAAAATTAAACCATGTCTTTGATTTTGTCGAAACTTTGCTATTGGATAGAGTTTTTAGAGTAAATTTCAAGTATCACAAAATATACTGGGTGTTCCATTTGGAAGAACAAAGTTATGTATAATAACTCAATCGCAGTAGGCCTGGGAAAAGAGCAATGCATATTGCAATATAGGCTATCTTCTGTCAAATAAAACAAAAAAAAAAGTTTACTAAAATATCTCTATCAGGGTTTGAAGATATACAGCCTGTCCATTTTTCGAGTGCCACTATGGGGATCTCGCTTATCTTAAGAGATACGAAGTTGGTTAAATTAGAGCAAAGTTGTGCATTTTCGTGCTGAATAATAATCTGAAAAGAAATTTGAAATATCTTCAATAGTTTTGAAAATATCGCAAAAAACCAAAACTTCTGGTTTTCGTTTTTAATTTTTTCACGATAAACTAATCGTACTAGACATTTCTAACCCAGACATTATTCAGACACTTTTTTATGGAGAATTCGAATATGGCATCCTCTTTTCAATAATTTTCAATATAACGAAGAAACACTTGGCAACTTCATTTTTTCTTATGGACGCCATTTTGGATTTTAACATTTTGAGATTAGGTTTTTTTTCCTCTTTACAACGATGTATCACACATGGTGGTCCAATATCACATTTTTGCCAAAAATCCAATTTTTCATTTTTTGCGAAGAGTGCTTTGGAAAAACAAAACGTTCTTTTGTTGTGAACAAAAGTTTGACAGTTTGATCCTATTTTAAGTCTTGTCATTTACGTTTGTGCTAGTTTTATCGCGAAAATGCCTTTTTCAAGTGAAGAACAAAGAGATATAATACAAATTTATTACACTTCGCATCGAAATGCCCACATGACTGCGGCAAAATATTCGGCAACGTTATCCAGAGCGGCAACAACCTAGTTTGAGGTATTTTTCTTTGCTGCACAGAAACTTGAGCGAATATGGTTCATTTAAAAGACGTAGATGAAAATATGGCGATAGGCCCAATGAATATGAGCAGGAAATTTTGCAAGCGGTAAAAATTTTACATGATACAAATACTAAAATACGTATTCATCATTTAATTCTTAATTAGGTGCAAGACAATCCATCTGTTTCCTCAAGACAAGTTGCAGCCCAGCTGAATTTGCCGTCACATCAAGTTGTTTGGAGAACACTTAAAAAACACAAATATCGGCCTTGGGCAATTCATATTTCTAAAACGCTTCATCCTGGAGATCATGAACGACGGTTAGCTTTTTGCGCGTTGCACTGTGCTTAGAATTAGGAGGTGGGCAATTTGAACACATGTTGTGATATTACATTTGTTAATTATTATCTATTCTTATTATGTATTTCGGGGATGCCATATTCGAACTCTCAATAAAAAAGTGTCTGAATAATGTCTTGATTAGAAATGTCTAGTACGATTAGTTTAGCACAAACATAAATGACAAGACTTGAAATAGGATCAAACTGTCAAACAACAAAAGAACGTTTTGTTTTTCCAAAGCACTCTTCGCAAAAAATGCAAAATTGGATTTTTGGCAAGAATGTGATATTGGACCACCATGTGTGATACATCATTGTAAAGAGAAAAAAGAACGTTATCTCAAAATGTTAAAATCCAAAATGGCGTCCATAAGAAAAAATGAAGTTGCCAAGTGTTTCTTCGTCATCTTGAAAATTATTGAAAAAGGGATGCCATATTCGAATTCTCCATAAAAAAGTGTCTGAATAATGTCTTGGTTAGAAATGTCTAGTACGATTAGTTTATCGTGAAAAAATTAAAAACGAAAATCAGAAATTTTCGTCTTTTTGCAATATTTTCAGAACTATTAAAGATATTACAAATTTCTTTTCAGATTATTATTCAGCACGAAAATGTGCAACTTTGCCCTAATTTAACCAACTTCGTATCTCTTAAGATAAGCGAGATCCCCATAGTGGCACTCGAAAAATGGACAGGCTGTATATCAATGATATATATCATTGATATATATCAAGATATATATCATTGATATATATCAAGATATATATCAGGATTTTTATGTTTAATATATATCAGGATATTTATTATTTACATTTTAAAATTGACAGGGTAAGTACAAGTACAGCTACTATGAAATATTATAAAAAAGTAAAATAAATTAGCTTTAATGTTCAAATATATGAATTCAGAACCTTCAAAAAAGCGAAATTTAAACTGGATGTGGAAAGATTGCAAACATTTTGGCAACGACCAAAACAATGATTCTGAATTTAAGTTGAGTTTCGCTTGTTTATTAATTTTGTTTGAGCCTGATACTGTTTTATCGTGATAAAGAAATGTAATAAGACGAACGAACAACTTTATTTGTAAACAATTACAAATTGAAAAATCGAATTATTGATTTATATTTTGATATAAATATATCATGATATATATCATAAAAATCCGATTTTTTTATTTTTATATAAAAATCATGATTTTTTCAAACCCTGATCTCTATTATTAACGGAGTTATCGACTTGCTACCGTTCTACAAACACCCTGTATAAGTCGATAACTTACAAAAAAATTCATTAGAAATTAATTCAAAACCTATGTCTTTAATTAAAACTGTAAGTTCCTCATTATAAAAGAGATTGATTGCCCAAATATGAACGGTATTGCTCAAAAATGAAAAACTGACCTACTACAAGCGCGTACAGTTCCTTTGTTTTGAAACCTCTGCTTAGTCTATGACTTGTTGAGGCAAGTCCGCTTTCAATAAAAAGCAATAAACTGCAATAAATTTTTTATTTACGTTTGAAAGAACTAGGCCAAGGTCTCAATCGCCAAGACGAATGTAGGTAAATAATAATTATTTTCAGAAGAACAGAAAATTTTTACGGTGGAGTCATATTGTCCTAAAAGCCACCAGGTGATGGTAAGTGGCAGTATTTAATACAAAATTTTTTGAACAATTTCGTGAACACTTTCCAGATGCAGTGTTGACAATATACACATATCATTTTGATTTTGGTTTACAATTAAATTCTTATGACCAACTTCAACGCCAGATTTAAAAAAACATTCTTTATTCTTTATATTACTGACTGACAGCTATTAACAATCTTCCCCATTTTTGGTCCTAAATAACAGTTGAGTTACTATGGAAATTACATAAAAAAAACAAATGAAAATATATGAAATAAAAAGTTCTTTCGTGTTAAAACAAATATCTTTTTTATTTAATTTATTTATCTTGTGTTTTAAACTTCTAAACTAATCAAATTAACATCTCTGAAACTTACCACAACAACACCGCTCCACTGGAATATGTTACATGTCCTCACAAACTCCCTGGCATAATTGGCACGCTCTGTGACCATCAATTCATATGGAATTTCCGCTTCCTGGAGTATCGGGGCAATTCTTCTTTGAAATATAACCTTGCCCTTACCAGCTCCGCTTTTAGGATTGCACAATACTAACAGCTTTCGCTGCTCATTTAACTTATTCATTATGGTAAGATCTTGAGGGCTCGTACCTTGCGAGTCACCACTACTCCTAACTAGTTGTTTGATCGCGGTCCTCCAACGATGGGCTTCCTTGTTATTATCCTCGTACTTATCGAAAGAGCGAAACCTTAAAGTAATAGTGGTACGTTCCCTTTTAACACAGCCAGATTTTGTGTGTTGTAAGATGTATGCGTAAATGTAGAGGTAAGCGCTCATATCAGAGTCATCTTGATCTCCGGAGTTTTCCTCGACTACCTTGAGTGAAGATGACCGAGGCAAAGACTGACACGCACAGAGTTTTCCAGCCTTTTTACTTCTCAAGCACCTGCAACCTATTATGTCCTTAACCGGAATCGTTTGCTCTTTCACTTGGTTTTCGCTCTCCTTGATTAAACTGAGTCCGTTTCCGGTTAGGCGTACGCGAAACACCGAGTTTTTCTTGGTCAACACATAAAAGGTCTCTTCTAACAGTATGCGCTCTTCACTCATGTTGCGGAATCAAGTGGTCGTGTCGATCACGATTTTTTATTTAAAAGCATTCGTGCTCGAACGGCTATTCTCCCACCAAAATCCAGTGCCCTACTTTAATTTTGTTTTCTATGGAGTTTCGCTCATTGGTGCGTTTCCAAGGTCAGTTCTCAAGCGTAAGCGGGAAAATTACTTGCAATTACACTAATTTATTTAAACAGGTTTCGTAAAATTTATAATTGTTTTAAAGCGGGTTTAATTTAGTCGTGAATTTTCCAGAGCAGCTTTTTTTTGAAATCCAGTTGGAACTACAACACACTTGAAATTAGCAGTAGTTCGTCCACGTCATTTTGCTGACTAATTGTATGTACTTCAAATGCCGTGAATTTTAGGATTTGTTAAAAGAAACTTAAATTTATGTTATTATTTAACTGGGAGTGAAATGTTTGTCATTTCTACATCGCAATAATTTATTCTTTAAACGTCAAAGGCCTCAAAAATAACTCGCTGCAACTTCACATTTGTTGCAACTGTCGGGCGTAACCCAAAAAATTACTTTTTAAACAGAGTTTTTAAAATAAGTTTGATTTAGCAATTACGTTTCTCGACATAACAGAAACTTCGACTTTTTAATACGACTCCAACTCTCAATACATTTGACGCCAATTTATTCTATCATTTCGCAGTACTTGTCATAGGAAACTTGAAACCATTTCATAATTAATGGTAAAACGTTATCATCGATACGTTACAAGAATTACAATAATTTATAACAATAATATGTATTTTTAATATAATATTCAGCAAATTATTATAAATTAAATTATTATAAATTAGGTCTGTTTGTTATCCTGCACTGGTGTACACCAATGCATACTTTTTCGCAAAATACGCTTTAATGCAACCTGAAATGTTTGTGTACTATGTGAGTATGATTTGTATTGACACATTATCAAACAACTCAGGCTTCATTAAAGTATAGGTCTGTTCGATAGCTCTGCACTTTCTACACTTTTAACACCTTTACTCTATTTTTCTCACTTCTATTTATGTTATGTCATATACATCGCACTCTCTCAGGAGCAGTTAGTGCAAAAAGTGTAGAAAAGTGCAGAGCTATCGAACAGACCTTATATTTCGTAAAAAAAAGTGTACACTAGTGTACACCAGTGCAGGATAACAAACAGACCTATTATGATTGGATAGTGGCTACACTGCTAGGACGTACAACTTCATGTTTGTTTCCACTGCATATATGTCAATGTCATTGGAAGCCGTTTTGAGGTTAAATTTTGGAAACAATGTCGTTTGTATCCCCAAATTTGCCGAAAAGTGTTTCTTCCTTACCAAATCAAACCGATAGAGATTCCCTCCGATCCTCGATCCGTTTACACGAAATGGTCCATGGAAATGCCAACGATGCCATGAAGGAAGCGCATCAAAACAGGATGAAAAACCTACGGAAAGAGTTGGAATACATAAAAGAAACCGAATGGAAGTACGAACCAATTGAAAAGTACATAGGACAAGCTTAAATTTTATAATAATATAAATATAATTAGAGTTAAATATATTTGAGTTGCTAACTTCAGTGGTTTTATGGTGGCGCCCTCTTTGACGTTGTGTAGCGTGCACGTATTTAAAAAGCTTTATAAAAGTGTAAGTAGTTAAAATATGGCAAAATTTGATTTAACTTCCCGCATGGGGCAGTATCTGGATCGCCACCTTGTGTTTCCTTTGCTAGAATTCTTGTCCGCGAAAGAGGTAAGTAGAAAGTGAGGTTATGTATTCGGTCGTGCTCAGCCCAATATGTTGCAGATTTACGATGAACAGGAATTACTAAAAGCTAAGTTAGATATTCTGAGCAAGACTAATATGGTGGATTATGCAATTGACATCAGAAGACAGCTCTACCCTAAAGAAGATGTGCCGGAAGAAATGAAGCAAAGACGTGCTCATGTAGTATCGCAACTGCAAGAGTTGCAGGAAGAAGTCGAACCGATCATCCAGCTCATGGGAGACGACGATGTCATGAAGAACATGGAAAACATGAGGGACTCAAAAACTCTCATTAATTTTTTGTCTAAAGAATATGCAGTAAGTAGTTGGCAAATTGCATTTTTTAATTATCACTTTAAATACATTAATTGCAGTTTGAAACAGACATGATCGAAAGTTTACATAAACTGGCTAAGTATCGATATGAATGCGGAAATTATTCGGTTTCAACCTCATACTTATACTTCTGTATGTTAGTACTACCTCCAAACGATAAGAATTTCCTTAGTGTGCTGTGGGGGAAATTGGCTTCAGAAATTTTGGTGCAAAACTGGGACTCAGCACTAGAAGACCTTAACAAGCTCCGAGAGTACATAGATTCCAGCCCCAACCATTTCGGGGGAAACAGTTTGCAGTTATTGCAACAAAGAACTTGGCTGATTCACTGGTCACTATTTGTATTTTTCAATCACGCAATGGGACGTGAGCTAATAATCGAAATGTTTTTGTACAGGCCACATTATCTGAACGCAATACAAACAATGTGTCCACACATTCTGCGTTACTTAGCCACTGCTGTTATAATCAACAGAGGGCGTAGGTCTGCCTTGAAAGACTTGGTCAAGGTCATCCAACAAGAAAGCTATACGTACCGCGATCCAATCACCGAATTCTTGGAACACTTATATGTTAATTTCGACTTCGATGGTGCCCGTCAAAAACTGCACGAATGCCAGACCGTTTTATTCAACGACTTCTTCCTGATCTCGTGTTTAGATGAGTTTGTTGAAAATGCACGGCTTATGATTTTCGAGACGTTCTGCCGTATACACCAGTGCATCAGCATAGGAATGTTGGCCGAAAAATTGAACATGAATCCCGACGAAGCAGAATGTTGGATTGTCAATTTAATTCGAAATGCACGATTGGATGCTAAAATCGATTCGAAACTGGGTCATGTGGTTATGGGGGCTCAGCCTTTGTCACCGTACCAGCAGCTGATTGAAAAAATTGATTCTCTGGCAGTTAGGTCGGAAACTTTGAGTGGGCTCATTGATCGGAAATTGAAGGCGAGAACAGACGTAAGAAAATTATTAATTTCTTTTTTTAATTAATTGAATCCTTTTTTGTATTATGTATATTTGCAGATACGTTGGGGGACGCAGGAATTTTAACTAATTTAAGTGAATAATTATGTATGTACTTTAATATTTCATCAACTTTGTAACAGATTTCAATAAAATATTTCTTAAATTGTTGTTATAATAAATATGAGTAATTTTTTTTTGTTTGTTGAAATATAATTGTACTTTGTGATTGTATGTTTTTTTTTAATTTCCTCTTAATTCAAGGAATTTAAATTTTAATCGATAATTATTGATGAATACTTTAATATTTTATTAACTTTGTAACACATTTCTTATATTATATAATTTTACATAGAAAAATTAAGTATTTGTTTTTTTAATTGTTGAAATATAATAATTGTCATTCGTCTCTGATCGCCCGATATTTGTTAATTTCATTAGGGAACATCCGACTTAATTCGACCAACATATTTGCTTTGAACTTCCTGTACGTATCAATTTTGCCCTTGACTTGTTCGTTTTTCGCTAATGCTTTTTCTATGCAGTCTTTTGTGTACAGCTGTGGATTGCGTCCCTGATCAATGTAACTGAAAAGAAATAAATTAGACTACCATTAGACGTGCCTCAAATAACTTACTCAAAAACTTCGAAGGGTACATGGACGTCTTGTACTTGCGAGCGTAATTTATCAACTTCTTGTAAACCATGGACCAATGATTGCCTTGAAGCAAATACTGTCATAACCTATTTTATTAGAATTTTTAGATCTACTTACAGTTTTTGATTCATCACGCTCTGACTCTGCGGTTGAAAGTCACTAACAATTATATGTATTTGACGTACATTTTCAATAAACATCTCTAATTGTGTTTCTAAATTTTCTAACGAAGAAGCCATTTTCCAAGTGTTGACGCAAATGTCATGAAGAAGTCAGCTGTTTTATCTCAAAGAAACATTGTAGCCAACACTGACATATTAAATTTACTAAATAAATTTAAACAAGCAAGAAAAAGAAATTAATTTTATTGAGAATTATTTTATTAACTAGAATCCAATCGTTACACAAATCGATATAAACGTCACGTAATATTCATTGGTCTTGGTTTCAGTATCAACTTCCCAGTATCGTCACAAGACATGTTAAAATCACATAGTACCTCCCGAGTCCTGGATGTGATTATCGAAGCAGCTATAACTCGCTTGTGAACGCCCATTAAGAAAATGAAAACTGCAATCACATAAGCAGGTGAGTTTTTGCGTAACAGAAACCTTCGAAGTTGCATACCTAGAAGAATCGTTGCAATAATAAAGAACGGATGATTTGAAAGCGATTGAGTTAAAGGTACTATCCTGGTTGTAGGGTCCATCAACCACTGGCCTGCTCCTGTTGCCACACAAACCGAAACAACGAGAAGCAAAACTAAAAAGTTAAAAAAAACATTATACATACGCAGATTAACTTTAAGTGGATTACATACTTCTCCATCTGTACGTAGATGGTTGTAGGCAAGCTATTACCTCAGTCAGCCGTCTTTCGAAAGCCTTCAAATCTGCAATGATATCTATTTTATAGGTTATGATTTAGTGTATTCGTAACACAGGCCATCTATACCTTCACACGCCGTTTGTTCAGGGGACATTTTCTTTGGTTAATACGTGGTTAATACGGAGAAGTCCTCATTTAATAAAATGCGATTTTTTATTTGCGAACTGATAATTTTTATAACCGGCAAAATCCAATGAACTGTTCGACGTTGACACACGCATGATGGCGGCATCTAG
The DNA here is from genome assembly GCA_958336345.1 of Dorcus parallelipipedus. NCBI lineage: Eukaryota > Metazoa > Arthropoda > Insecta > Coleoptera > Lucanidae > Dorcus > Dorcus parallelipipedus. The sequence continues at coordinate 15,908,619 of OY284480.1, read as the reverse complement.
CGAATGAATTTGTTTCTTATTTGTCAAAATAAATTGTGACATAAAGAAATGAGGCCATTTTCGATTTAAATTTATAAAATTGCAATATGCAGGCTGAGTCCAAAAAAACGCCACACGAATAGCATCCATCGGTGATTATTGTCAGATTTAAGCGATCAAAAAAACAAATGAAATGATAGAAAAAGCATTTCAATAATATGTATTCTCTGTTCACAAATTAAAAGCACTGGCGATGTTGTCTTGTGAAAAGTACAACCGGCAACAATGTCCTAGTTAGAAATTTGGTAACAAAACTGACAAGGAGTGTTTGAAATAAACGTCAAGGTTATGCATGCTGAAGAGACCCGTGGTGCTAAATTTAATAATTGTGATCATAATTGATTCATGGTTTTTACCTTATCGTTCGTAAACAATTTTATAGCAGACAAACTGTAAGTATCCATTATGTTAAGAACGTACGAATTTTTCATAGTAATGCCGGTTGCTTAAATCTGATGCCAAATTTTTTATTTCAACATAACATTTGACGAGTGCTTCTTTCATTTTGGCATTTAAAATATTTTTCTGCTTTCGAGACATTGAATTGGCTTGTTAAAATGAATATAAATGTAAACAATATAATAATAAAATTGATTTGACAAATTACTTTGACATAAAATTTCAAATACCTTGCCAACCTTGCTATTTTGATCACGTTTTATAGGGGACTTATGTTTTATACCAACATAATGCAGCGGTATTCATGGACATTATTGGTGGTTTTTTAATTTGTGAACAACGTTGCGTCTTTAATACATTTAAGTTGCATGATACCTACATTAAAGGCGTTTTCGATAATTGGAGCGGTACGTGGATTGAGGTAGAAAAGTGAGATAGGGCGAATGCGTTTAATGCAATTATGGAAAATGCCTTAAGCTGTCAACTTTTTTTAATGCGATGGTATAATTATATTAATAAATTTCGAAAGAACTTTTTTTCTGGGTTCAATGATGTGCTACAATAAACACGTATTTTTCCAAATAATAGAAAACAAAAGAAATAAATAAATAATTAACATAAAATATCGTAATAAATAGTTGCCTATTTTACAGTAAATAATATGGCGTCTATAAATATTTACACGTAGGGCCAATTGTAGGTTTAAACTGACGCTCAACTGAACCAAGGTCAAAGTAAACAAATTCGCATAGGATCTTAATGTCATATGGCAATTAGTGCATTCATAAATAAAATTTGATACGATTTTATTCACTTTGAACCTGGTTCAGTTGAGCGTCAGTTTAAACCTTCTTTGTAAAACTGGCCCATAGGCGAACAAATGACAACTGATAAAAAAATTTCTGTTGTAGATGTTATATCCGAGTCCCTCAGATGTCCTTCTTTTCCTTCGTTAAATACGGAACGAAAGAACGACCTTGAAGGTCTAGTTCACCGATTAGTAAACAAATAAAATATTTGCTTACGTATGGTGTTTTAATAATTCCGCTTAATTTACGCGTTTTTAATACGAGTGTTGGCCGAGCAAACCTTGCAGAAAACGGAACTATTAATTAAACCGTGGGATCTTGGGCGCAGGGGGCGAGAATCAGAAGATGTGTTATTATTTAAAACTAAATTTAATAAATACCTTACAAACTACTTACACATAATGACGGGTTTCAACACTTTCACTAACTAACAAAACTTACTAAAAACTCATTAAAACAAATCTCTATAAGAGACTCCGATCAAAAGCTCCTCGTTCTTCATGTAACATCTTTTTTAAAACCTAGCTCCCTACTCCAAATGACTTAGTTATTGCAAGCCAAATAAACGGTTACTTAATTGCAAAATGACCCATTTCAATTGCAATACTTATTGTTTGTTTTATTATATCAAGGAAAGTGTAACAGTTTCATTTTGCAATTGTTTCCGTAACACAAATTTTTAAATTCCAAAACATCCGCGATGAAATATCCTAATTTTTAAATCAATTGAAATTTCTGAAAATATTCGACTTGCAACATAGATCATTAATAGCGTTTTCGATTCATCTGCACTGGTTGCACTCAGTGTATTTGCATCTTCTTCTAACCTCATGTAATAACACGAGATGAATAGCGTTTTCGATTCAAGTGCACCAGTTGCACTCAGTGTATTTTCACCTTTTATACTTTCGACACATCGAGATTGTTAATGGCCATTGGTACTAATGGCCATTAGGAAAATTGGCAATTTCTAAATGCAAGTGACACACTGGAAATGTTAACACTTGCGCAGAGTTGAACGAATCACATGTTTTTTGTGGCTGTGTTTGAGCGGTACTTTAGCGGTAAATAACGTAGATTGAAATTTAGCATCACAGGAACCAAAATAAGTAACTGACTTTTCCTGTTAATACATTTCCACTTTCGTAACGAGTTTAGTGATCTATAAGTAATAATAAACATTGAATATGTCTTTTATGCTGTAATCTTTTACCTCTGTTCTTTAAAATTTCTTGATCCATCACATAATACATTCGTAAAAATGTGTGAACATAATATTACGGCCTCTATAGCATTCATTTTGAAATAATTATTAGCGACCAGCTGATATTAAACCTACTTAAATGTCACTTAACAAAGGTGAACATTTTAAAAATCATCGACGATTTTAACCGATTGTTGGCGATGGCCTGTTTCAAACGCCATGGGCTTCTCCAATGGCCATAAGTTGAAATGGCATGATTTATGGCCATTACTATTATGATGATATGACATACACCAATGTAAATTGGCAATTTGCACTTAATGGCCATTAAAGGCATCAGTGTGTCGAAGGTATTAGCCTCATGTAATAACACGAGATGAAGATACTCTGAGTGCGCACTAGTGCGGTCAATCGAAAACGCTCGTTTATAAAACTGAAAATATAAACAACAACTAAATAATTAAAGCTGGTTCTTGTCCGATGAAAATTGTATCACAAACTCTTTTAAACGGACACTAAATGGCGCATAAACACTTTGAATTGGCTTGTTAAAATGAATATAAATGTAAACAATATAATAAGAAAATTGATTTGACAAATTACTTTGACATGAAATTTCAAATACCTTGCCAACCTTGCTATTTTGATCACGTTTTATAGGGGACTTATGTTTTATACCAACATAATGCAGCAGGTGGTGGTTTTTTAATTTGTGAACAACGTTGCGTCTTTAATACATTTAAGACAGATGTAAGACACCTACATTAAAGGCGTTTTCGATAATTGGAGCGGTACATGGATTGAGGTAGAAAAGTGAGATAATAGAAAACAATTCAAAAACACATTCATAATAAATTTAAAACATAGTTAATTCACAGTTAATTCCTTGTTCATATTTTCAGTTTTATAAACTACAAGAAACTGAACTATCTGACAACAAGAAAAAATATTGACAGATATCGTCATTTGTTTACTACGTCATTTCATGTTAATAATTCATTTATTTCTTTTTATTTTTTTCTATTATTTTGAAAAATAAGTATTTATTAAAATTCTTTCGAAATTTATTAAAATAATTATACCAAGGGAACCTAGGCATTTAAAAAACAAAAGTTGATAGCTGTCAGGCAGATATCTTATGGCGTTTTCCACTGACTGCACTTCTGTGCACTCGTTATAATGTCATCTCATGTAATAGTAAGAGACGAAGTACCGTATGATTTTTAAAATTTTAGATCAAGGGAGGCCGTGAAGGGGAAAACATACAGCTTAAATTAACTCATACGTACGTTTTGGTTAACACCACTGGGAAAATATCGTTCAATTATGAATACATTTTGAAGTTTTGTAAATATCATTTTGAATAAACTGTTGTGTTTGCTAATTTACGCCATACGTTTTGTTTTCACGGCCTCTCTTGACCTAAAATTTTAAAAATCATACGGTATAATGCGCACTGTAGCACATAAGCAACACTAATATAAAAGTAAATTATAACTAATTTATTGAGTCTGTTTTGGTGTGGACGCAAAAATATGATAATACATACCTAATTGCACTAAAAGGAATTTATGGATGCACTTTTCTGCCTATTAACGCACTTTATAGAGATTTGAAATTGTCAAAAGTGACAGTTTGGCCAGAATTTACAAAGCACTTCGAAAACGCGTTTTTTGTCCATTTCTACAAGTATATCAACAAAAATTACTAATTTAGATAAAAAGTAATAGTTGATAGTACCAGCGAGTTATCGCCGTGAGTTATCGCAACCATCACGTTAACTTACCGTAAACGTTAAGAACATGTGATCCAATGGAAAATAAATGGGGCCACGTAATTTTAACGTTTACGGTAAGTTAACGTGATGTTTGCGATAACTCGCTAACTATCTATCAACTAGCTATCAACTATTACGTTTTATCCCAATTAGTAATTTTTGTTGATATACTTTGTAGAAATGGACAAAAAACAGGTTCGCCCACTTACATAAAGCGATTACAATTTTTCGGGGATAATTTTTCATAAATTAGTGAAGATGGTTGGGAGCAGTCAGATGATGAGGATGACGATTTCAGCCCCACAATTTCGAAAGACTTTTATAGTTTGTTTTATTAAAATATGTATATGTGTATACCTATATAACATGAGTTCAATAATTATTGTAATCTTAGGTGGCTGTGGAATCAAATATGAATATCGATTCTTACTTCGCATCGTTGAGTCGTCAAGTCTCAAATACTTATGAATTGGCTGTCAAACAACAAATAAATACTCCTACTTGTTTATGTATTTAATGTTTTATTGCAATTTGGAACAATAATTTGTTAAAATGTTTCATTCACAGCCACCCAGGACTACAATAATTGTTAGATACACGTTATACCGAAACGCGCTTCGTTGCAGATGTTCAACACAAAAAAAATCTTTAAAAAAATCAATTCAAATTTCACTTAGAATTTTTTAATTATTTTTATGACAATTTAAATGTAAAAATCTATCTCAAAACATTTCTTTGTAAAAATTGAAAAAATTGCGCATTTAAGGGTTAAGCTAGGTTCTCAGTCAAGCGTTGGCGTTAAGTTCGACATGACTTGTGATTGGTTTATTTAAAAAATAAGGTACAAGCCAACGCGCATCGCTTGACTGAGAACCTAGCTTTACATCGGACAGACAGCCCAATGGTTAAAAAACTATTTCTAAACATAGAAGTGACATCAAAACAAGAAAGGTGGCCCGTGCTTTGGCCTCTCGTTCATTAAATAACAATCATCAATTTGATTTTGATAACATTAACATTTTAACTTTTGAAAGAAATTAAAGAATAGACTTTTTTTTAGAAATGGGTACATATTCAGAAAGATCAGAAATTTTAGATGTGACATTGAAAATATCAGTAATTTCTATCTACACATCTTAAATATTTTAAAAAAATCATTTTTAATTGATTTCAATTTAAATTCGATTAATTTAGGGTTTTGTTAATCATTGGTGCTTTTTAGTTTTTAATGTCTTAGGTTTAAGTTACCTACACTCAGGGTTGCTGTTGAGCGGGTAATTACCCGAAAACCGGGTATTTTAGGTTAGTGTGTGAGTAAAAAAACGATGTGGGTAAAATCGGGGAATCGAAATTTGTGGTCATTTTTGAAACTAGAGATAGATTTCCACCCGCTGCAATCGTTTGCACTGGTGGAATCACGGAATGGTTTTTCACATTTTCAACTTTCTTCGCCTGACAGATGTTCCAAATTAAAATGGACAAATTTTATTTGATATGACATTCGAAACCCTAACGATGACGATCATGTAACGACATTTTTAAAAATTGAAATTAGTTTCCATAGTAATATGAACAGCAATGTTTCATGTTAAAGTAAAATCACGGTATAGTGATAAATGTTATAGAAACGGGGCATTAGCATTTAAATTTCCCGCCAATATTTTGCACTAAAATGGCGGCTGTTTGCGGTACTGTAATTATCTAGTGACGGTATTTTTAAACGGGTGTATTTACCATCTCACTCTTAAGTTAATATCAATTCCTCTTTCTCTACAGGGAATCTGCCTACTTGATAAGGCTACATTTACATTCAATTTCGTGCCAGCATGAATTCGTAACACGAAACTTTAACGTGTGCTTTCTTATCATATACATTGGCCAATGTAAATCTGTGACTGATTTCACGTCACTGTTTTTTTTGTCGTACAAATGTTTGTTTGAGAAACGTTTTGCGTCGTTTTACAATTTCAACGTAATTTTAATATGTAAACTAATTTAAATTGTTCTAATGTCGAAATTTGTAGGCCAATTTATCTACCTCTAGTTGTAAGTATTAATTTTTTCTTTCAATTATGATTATTTTACTCTTGTTCATAAAAATTGTAGTAGCGTCCTGATGATGTTGCAAATTACAACGAATTATTGAGGCTTTAAACAAAGAAGCTGTCATTTAATTGATGTCCACGAGACCACCTCATATTTGATTTTTTCATTTTTCTCTCTAACTAAGTCTGGTCGTGACTTACAAAGTGTTTACACCAAGTAAAGAGCCAATGTTGCTAACTGAAGAAATCTTGAAAATGAAAGGACAGGGAACCCCTTGGATGCAATCGTTTGCTTTCACTTGTAGCTGATCTATGTAAGTGACACGTGAGATTCTTGAAATTCATTATGTCCAGTTTAATGTTGTTCATTATTAGCTGATACGAAAAAAATTTTCTTTTGCAAATATACAGTGTGTGGCATTCAACCGAGTTTCTTCATTTACGCCGTTCCTATTGAAAATATGAAAAAATGTTTTATACAAAAGTATCCTCCTTTCAAGCTCCGCATAATTTAAGTTCGAATATACAAGATGTCCCAGTTTGGCTGTACGATGTGTTACTTCGTTATTTTAAATGGATCACCCTGTATTTTATAACGAGTGCGAGCTTGTCAGGCTATTTTAGGGTAAGTTTGATAGGGGTTCTCTACTATATCTAAGTCCTATAGTTTTTAAGATATTAGGCTTTGTTTACGGTTTTTGGAAAATATTCAAATTCGTTATAAAATATAGGGAGTTCCATTTAAAATAACGAAGTAACACATCGTACAGCCAAACTGGGACATCTTGTATATTCGTATGTATCCTGTATGCTCGTTTTACTGTATTTACTATTCTTTTTTAATAGAAAATGCTTTTGTACTTGCAGGAGCTGTAAAAAATTTTACTCATTTTCTTTTTATTCTATTTTCTATGTCCTCCAGTATTTGATACAATTGAACTCCTGCTTGTAAAATTTACAATATAACTTTTGCTAATAAAATCATTCTGAATGGAAAGAAACTTATAGGAGCAAGAATTATAAGTTGCTAAAATTGTATTAACAAACAGAAGAAACGGATATGCGATTTAATCTTTTTTACAATATTCTCGACATTTGCTTATCAGTAAGTTTTTTTTTTAAATTTTGTGTCCACTTTATAATCTAAACGTGTACAATAGGGTCTTCATTATAGGGCAGTGGTTTCTGTCAGACTCCTGCTTTTGTGTCTTAAAAGAAATAAACTAGGTACCTATAAATGCTGAATGAAAGCCCCTTCAGAGACTTTTTAAAAGATAAGGCATAAAGGGGGACATGGATATTCTTTTGTGATTATTCATTGAAAAGAACTGTAATAGGTTTATAAAAACTATTTTATTATTTATTATTATTCAATGAAAAAAGAACTGTAATCTGTAATAGGTTTATAAAATGAAAAATAAAAGTAGGAGACGCTATCAGAATTACTATCGGAGTTTTTAATCGATATTTCTCGAGCATTCTAACGCGTTTTGCAAATTTAATTTAAAATTATTGATTGATTAGTTTTTATTTTATAAATAATTACTAGCTACGTTCGAAAAATTACAAAGCTCGAAACAATCGTACAACATTCTCTTCTATATGTATACAGGTTGTTTGGAAATTAACCAATAATTAATTAGCACAAAGAACAATGTTTAATTGTTCTTTGTGCTATTTCTATTCTAAAGAAATATCCTTAGATACAAAGTACCTTTATTATACGAATTATCATATTTACTATTATTGTTTTGTGTTAAGGTTCGTTTTCAGGATGACATGAATGACTATTACGTAGAGCTAACCAACAGTTCACAACACTCTGTATTATTATTTGAAGGTCTTGATAAATCGATATGGAATACATGATTTCGAGTTCGTGTGTGATTAAATTCCGCCGATGTATGAGCAGCGCAGTAAGTTCGGTGGTGGGCGGCGAAGTGCATTTTTATGCACTCCGAAAATATCGGAAATTTCAAACATGATTAATAACTTTCGTCCCAGTCTATAATTCTAACAGCACCGCAGCCACGTCGTACCTGGTTCAGAGGTTATTGTGTCATTTATCATTTCCTTCTTGTTGTTGTAACTCATCAGAAAACAGATACTTTTCCATACATTTTCATTTTAAAATGTTGATTTTATTCCTTTGGAAAAACTAATTTTCTTCCGGCGAGAAAGTTATTTGCGTATTTACGAGCCATTTACAGGTGTGTTTTTAAGATCACTGCATTTTTATTCGTTTGTTTATACTATTTTTTTACGACGTAATAAAAGGTATGAAGTTTTCATCGCTCTTTCGTTTAGTGTTAAGTGAAACGCAGTTCAGTTTACTTCTACCATTTTGTTTTCATTTTCGCCTACGTATCTACATCATCTAAATAATTTGTAATCCGTTAAAAATAATAGTAGGAAAAAAAAAACAGTGTATGCTTTTATTATAGGGTAAAATTGCGAAATTTAAAAAAAGATAGGTACACTCAAAATGTCTCGCTGTGAATTTGACTTTGTTGGAAATTATTAGTAGTCAAAATAGGAGTAATTGTCGAAGTAACAGACCGACATTAACGTACCCTATTTAAGTGTTGCCGAAAAAAATGCAAATATGTAATTACATTAATTGAGGAAAAGTGGCCTTCTTAACTCCTAAAAATGAAAATAGAATTATGCATTGTAACATTTTATTATCGAATCACAAGAGAAGAGTCCTGCGTCATTAATGGCTGAAGTTACAACCGACAAATATTTCAATATTATTTCCTTGTCAACGATGAATAAGAACAGGATGGAGTTATACTTTTTATGTCTAATGATTCAACTCGAGACGCGTATAATTTATTACGTAGGGCTCTTCTCTTATGATTTCGATAATACATGATTTATTTGTCAGTGTTTATGTCAATCAGACAGAGATCGATTTACACTACTCTAATATTGCAAAAAATATAGACTAAAGACTTGCATGTTTTTTTAAATTCCGCAACTCTACGTAAAAAGTCCCTAAAAATATTTACACTTTGTATTTAATCTACGATTTAATTATGTTATTATTTTGTGCTTTTTTTAACTCTTAAATGTTTTGATACTCTGAAAGCTTTAATGTCCCGACAAAAAATTTGTAATTTCAAGTTGATAGCAAACCTACTGTTACATGCCATCTGCAAACCAAAAAAGAATGTTTAAAATCGCCGCCACATTCCAACAAACTCCGCACTTGTTCTCGTCATAATCATAATCATAATCATCTTTATTTGTACTTTAGCCATTTACAGAAGAAACGGGTGTACATCTTCAAAGTAAACATAATATATAATACGGTAAGTGTTAATTACAAGTATTACAAGAGATTGAGGTGGCGCTCCAGGTCATCATCTAGAAAATCCGGGACAGTATAGTAACCCCTGCTAAGAAGAAGCTTTTTTAATGTGGTTTTAAATTTTTGATATTTTAGCGATTTTATACATGTAGGTAGCTTATTAAAAAGTTTGATTCCCATATAAGATGGTGACTGTTCGAATTTTTTCGAGTTGTGCGTCGGAATAGCAAGTAGGTTTTTGGTGCGCGTTTCATACATATGATAGTGAGAATTCATGACAAATTCATCAATATTCTGTTTTACATGGATTATACACTTGGGACATATTTTGAGCTATGAATCACACATTTGACGTTTAATCCCTTGCCCCCACGAACACCCCCACAAAAAATTTTAATGGAATGACCTATCGTGTGGTACCTCAAATGAAAGCTTATCCTCCAAAGAATACACCAATGTATTTATCTTTTAGAAAAAAATTAATTACAAAATGAAAAATTAACACTTTGGTCTACATTACGATTTTGGTATTAAATCTTTAAACATCTCGCTAGGCGTTGGAAATAACAGTAATTTAGTTCACTCATCACTAAAGCAAATGTTTTTTACAAAAATTTGTATTTGACTAGATAGATTTACATCATGATACGAACAATAAATTTTTGAACAATTCGGGAGGCGTTGAAATACAATGCAGAAAGTAAGGCGTTGATGTTTTGTCACAATAACTGTCACAATAATGTAGTTTCCATGTTTACATTTTGTCAAGGTAACTTGTATTATTTATTTTCCATAAATATGGTGTACAGTATTGCTGAAAGGATGGAAGTAATCTTCATTTATGGTGCTGAGCAATGTTATCGTGCCACAGCAAGAGTTTTTAATGAAAGACATCCAGATAAGCACATGGAGCATAAATACGTACGAGAACTTGTGCAAAAATTGGAAGCAACTGGATCAGTAGCGAACATGAAAAAACATGGTAATAAAGTAATAGATGAAATTGCTGAGATTGAAGTAATTGGACATTTTACCATCGATCCAACTAGCTCTTTGCGACAGGTTGCTGTATCCACTGCACTTTCCTACACATCGGTACGCAAAGTCACAAAGTTGCATAAATTTTACCCTTATAAAATGAAAATAGCACAAGAGCTTAGTGACGACGATTACAATCGGCGACTAGAATTTTGCGAAACTATAACTAACATGATTAATGCAAATACAATTTCTGTAAAGAACATTTGCTTTAGTGATGAGTGCACTTTTTATTTAAATGGACATATGAACAAACAAAATGTATGATATTGGAGCGATGAAAATCCCCACATTATAAAAGAAGGATATACACAACTGACTCAAAAAGTGAATGTTTGGGCAGGAATACTAGGTGATTCAATAGTTGGGCCCATATTCATTGATGAAACCATAAATGGTGACGTCTACTTGGATATGTTGGAGAATATCATCGATCCTTTAATAACTGAGGAAGTTGAAATTCAGCTTGATGAAGAAGGTAATCCAATGCTCGACGAACATCAACTTTTCTTCCAGCAGGATGGTGCTCCACCTCATTATGCTGCAAATGTTCGTAACTGGCTTAACCAACGATTTCCAAATCACTGGATAGGTAGACGTGGCACGATCGAATGGCCTCCACGATCACCGGACTTAACAAGTCTCGACTTTTTCCTTTGGGGCCACTTAAAATCAGTGGTTTTTAAGACTCAACCTATAAATGTAAACGATTTGCGTCAACGAATTATAAACGAGTGTAGAAACATTCCCAGAGAAACTTTTCAAAACGTAGGGCAGGAATTTGAAAACCGACTTTACTATTGCTTGGAGACCAACGGTGCTCATTTTGAGAATTTCTTGTGAATGTTATTTTTTCAGTTTTGGTTGTTTTTTTGTAATAAAATATCACTAAATTACTGTTATTTCCAACGCCTAGCGAGATGTTTAAAGATTTAATACCAAAATCGTAATGTAGACCAAAGTGTTAATTTTTCAGTTTGTAATTAATTTTTTTCTAAGAGATAAATACATTGGTGTATTCTTTGGAGGATAAGCTTTCATTTGAGGTACCACACGATGGGTCATTCCATTAAAATTTTTTGTGGGGGTGTTCGTGGGGGCAAGGGAGTAAACGTCAAATGTGTGATTCATAGCTCAAAACATGTCCCCCTTGAAGTAAAAGCAGACGTGTTTTTGGAAAATTTTATTCTCCTTTTCATTTTTGAAATATTTCAGGTGGATCGTTTTCAAAAAATCACCCTGTAGATACAAGGAAATGTTAACAAGCGATTACTTATGAAGACTTCTCTACAGGAGTCTCTGGGTCGCAAGTTGCAGATAAGCCTAATCAAACGTTTTTGCGCTATAAATACCCTGCGAACATTGGGAGTGTTTCCCCAAAGCGTGACGTGATACGTTAGATAGCAATAAGCTAACGCGTAGTACATCTCGATTAACTTGTCAAATGGGAGAACTTTCTTTAACTGGAATATGGCAAAGAAAGCTTTGCTAAGCTGTTTACATACCGCGTCAATCTGCTGTTGCCAAGATAGCCTATCGTCAACAATTATTCCCAAAAATCTGGTGGTACTAGAGGAAGTAATTCTGTCGTTTTGGAATTGAAAAGTTTCGCTTCCCGGATTTTTCCTATTGTAAAAAGAGATAACAACAGTCTTCTGAACGTTTAAAATGAGTCTAATCTTTGTACTCCAGTAAAGAAAGTTCTTCGCAACGGCGCAAACTTCTTGTTTGAGAACCTCGGGGGTCCGTGCTGTGACTATCATAGTAGTATCATCTGCGAATAGTACGAGCTTTTTAGCTTCCACGTGAGTTGCCATGTCGTTAAAATATAGTAAAAAAATAAGAGGGCCAAGCACGGACCCCTGAGGTACTCCATGACTTAAAGTATGTTTGTTTGACTTAACATCTTGAATTTTAACATGGATTGTTCTTGCGTACAGATATGATTCAAACCAGGCTAAGGTAGTACCACAAGAACACACACAATTAAAATCAATATCCCATAAAAAAGTAGAAACAAATCAACTTTTTTCCCGATCAATAAAGGTTTTTGCGACCTCGATGTTGGATTAAAATTAACTTTAGGTGTAGGGGCTTGAAAAGTTAAGTCTGTTCGACTTTTACACCTAATGCATGAAGTTTATCACAAATCATGTTAGTGTCTAGACAGTCAAACGCACGGGTCAGATCGAAGAAGAGGCCAACCACAAAATGGCCCTCGTCGACTCGTTGGTAGACATATACTATAAGGTTGACAACGGCTCCCTCTGTCGATCTACCCGTACGGAAACCGTATTGTGAGTCGCTCATTACATTACAAAAATCAAGGAAATGGGTCAGTCGATTGACCATAATTTTCTCAAAGACTTTCGATATCGCACTTAGGACTGCAATTGGACGATAATTGTTTAAATCTTGCGGGTCATTCTTTTTGAAGACAGGGGTCACTAACGCAGTTTTTAAGGCAGAGGGAAATTTACCACACTCAATAGACCGATTGACAATGAGGGTTAAGGGTGGGGAAATCGAACTGCAATGGATCTCAGCACTTTCGCCGAAAGATTGTCCACTCCAGCACTGCACTTGTTTTTGAAACCGTTTATTATTTTGTACACTTCGTTTGTATCATTGGTGGGCAAAAATGCAAAAGTTTTAAAGTTGAATATCCCTGTTGTTGGAGTAGTCTGGGAGGTAGTCTGGGACCAAGGCATTTGTTTAAGGTAACTGATGCAACATTTGAGAAATGATGCGCAAAAAGTTCGGCCACTTCTTCTTTATTGGATATCAATGTGTTGTTGTATTTTAGTGAAATTTCCTTTTTGGTTCTTGCTTGTCCTAGGCTGTGGTTGACTATTTGTCAAGCTCTCTTTTGTTTGTTTTCAGCAGTTGCTCGGTTCTTTGCCGAACCTGGAAAGTTCCGAAGAGTTCCGATGATAAAAGTAGAAGGGAGTGTGTAGTTTGCGAATATTTTGGTGGGAATAATATGAATTTTTTTAATTCATAAAAATTCATGTTATTAGATGGATTCAATCAAAAGCTGTAGTGAATTTTTTTTATTACACATATACAGGAAGGCAACAAACAAACATCGTTTATCAATAGATTGTATTCATAAACCAGAAATGGATAAACAATTCAAACTTCCCATTATAATATTCAAATTGAGTTAAAAAAAATATATATCAGTTCTGTGATGATTCTATTGTTAACGCCTTGTTGTGTCAGCGAGAATAGGCGGTGGAAGCGCAAATTAATTTCCAGCGAAAACGTCGGCGAAATAAAGTTATCGGGAAAACACTTCGAGTTAAAAATTCTTTAATAAAACGCGAGCTGGAAGTTGTAAATAAAAATAGCAGCACTTAGCCGAGATAATCAAATTTTGCCGGGGGCGGTCGACGCGCGCTGGCGCCCCCGTGTATGCGTGTGCACTCCGAAAAGGAAAATTAAAAATAATAAATCCCCAAATTAAATCCCGCAAAAGTTATAATTGAAATATGTTGGAGCTCGGAGGCTACGTTTCCCAGGTTGGCGGGTGGCGACGCGCGCGAAAAAAACGCAGAGCTAAGAAGAGGGATTTCGAATTTAAACATAAACAGATAATCTCGTTTGTCGAACAATGTCGAATTACGTTGTTAGGTTTGGATGCTCTGTAATGTAATATAAAGGACTCGTCGGTGAGGCTGTAGGGATCGGAATGGGAATGAAGCGAAATGGTCGCCCGGGCGTCCACGTGACCATTTATCGACCAGTTCCTCCTCTCAGCCCACTCATATACACACATACATGCTTACGCCACGCCATTCATTATTTTTAAACAGAAAACAATAACGTGATTACATTGACCTCATGAAACAATAATGCAGGTCTGATTTAAAACGTAGTCAAGTGTGTAAGGGAGGGGGTTGGATACCACTTGTGGAATCCCGTCGTTCTTTTTTCCATTATTATGGATATTGGTTCATTTTTACTTCAGTCAGGCATCTCGTAAAAGACGTGACAATTTCGTTAAGTCCACTGACTTCCCTCTTCGACTGCCATTACCATGAAGTCCTTTTTCTCCGCTCACAATAATTATTGTCCTTAATGAGAGCCCGCTTTTATACGGCTTCGTTTTCACTCCTGTTTAAATGACTTTTGCGCGCTAATAAAAAGAAACGCCGCCCCGCATTTTATCTACTCTCCCGGTGCTGTTTTTTTATTACGCCGCCGTCTTAACGGTATGGCTGAAATATGCAATTAAAAATTTATTCTAAAAGCTGAGGTTTTAAAGTCATAAATGTGTCCCTGTGTTTTTGATGCGATTTATAATTAGTTATTAAGAGAAATAAGGAATTCAACATTTTTCTTATATTACAACAAATCATTTATTTATTATATTTTTATAGTCTCGCCATCTAAGAGCTTCTCGACGATTCGTGAAAGTTTGGCGCGCGCTCCAGAAGAGTACTGGAATTGTACAAGAAAGTTCTTTACCGGCTCTAGTGCATTCCCGAAAGTTCTTTTTAAAAGCCAAAGCAAAGCCCTATAGTCCTCCAAAGCCTTCCAAAGTTTTTGCGTTTTGTTTGTTGTATACACAAAGCTAATATTTTTTTTGTCATTCGGTTTCAGATCGATTTATGAATAGTAATTTATGTTTTGATTTTTTCTGAATAATTACCAAAATTTGAGATCTCGCTGTATAAGTAGCTTTACTTGTAGACAAGTCAGCATTAATACTTGAAGTATTTTGCTTTTATTTAAACAAAGCCTTATGGAATCTCTAAAGAATTAATTAGTGATTTTTAAAAGGTATTGCAAACCCACACGATAAATTTAGTTTTGAATTTTTATTATAACTTTTTTTTGTGGGCGTTCAGTTTGAAATAACCATTATTTATGGCGTACCAAATTTACTTTGCCAGATTAGGGTCTCGTTCGATAGAGTGAATTTCGGGGCCGTGCGCCGCGCACTTAGCGTGTATCACGTGCATACGTTACGGGGCGCACCGACACGCGCCCTCTAATCCGTTTAGGGGCGGCTTTCGAACGGGAATTATCGATCGACGATCGCTGCTCGTTTTGCTAACCATGTCAGTGAGTTGGTACGTCTGCCACGCGAGCTATTTTAGGTATGACACGGTTAAAACCGTGGAACGTTTCGAATTCGCGTAATTTAATTCCCGGAATAAAGTCCTGCGAAATGAAATTTCGACGGAATTAAAACACCTCGCGATCGATTTTACAATTTCCTCGGTTAAGATTTTTTTAAAATTTATTTGAAAACGTCCAACCTGGAAAAAATTTAATAATACATATTTACACGATTAATTTTTGCAAAACTTATGTATTCTTGTATTCGTTTGATGTATTTTAGTTTTCCAGTAATAATTAATGAAAAATTATATCCAAAACGACGAGACGTCCCTGGTTAAGAAAGAGTAGCGGATGAACGAAATAAATACGATGTTAAAAGTGTTTTATAGTTTTAGGATTGTTACGGCGCGGCGTCGGGTGTAACTTGACCTTTAAGTAGAATTGACATAATCAACTAAAATAGGAACAGAATGTTTACTTGACAAATGCATGCAAATCACCTGAAGTAAACTCCTCCGTACAAATTGTACTCCTATAAAATATGGATAACAGCGGCCCCACTTCGAATACACTCTGACAGGGAAACAAATAAATCATTACAACACGAATACAATTTAAATTTCTGTGTTAAGAATCTTTAATTTTAATTTAAATTGTACTGTAGAGTTTATTCAAATAAATTTTGACAATTTTTGAACAAAATTCGGTGTGTTATTGTTTAACGCGACGGACTTATTTGTCGTAAGTTATTGTTCACTTCGATGTAAGTATTTCACTTTTGTACACCTTTGAAAACGTAATTGATTTTAAGTAATCTCATGGCAGTTAATATACTATATGTTTTTTTAAAAATGCCATAAGGGGTGGCTGTGGAAAAGAAAATTCATGTCTTAGCTCCATTCATGTACTTTAAAATGTCAGTTTTGGCATGTGTTAGATGCCAAGCTACGACATGAGTTTTAATTGTCATGGCCAACCTTTATGGCATTTAAAAAAAATACACCGTACATGTACGACGTATTCATCATCAGCTGTGCAACTGTGTGTTGTTAATTCATGGTCGAGTTTTACGACTCTGATTCTTTGCATCATACCATAAACGTTTATTGCATGCTTTTAAAGCTGTAAACTTTTTGTTCTCATTTTATACATTGATGTAACATGCATTCGGGTAAATTTTTAATCAATTATAAATTGTAGAGAATTTTTTAAATAAATTTTCTCATTTTCTGGGAAGCCTCTCTTTCGTCAGTATTTTTGTTAGTTAATCCAATGTATAATCAATGCAGGGGAACGCAAGGGAACGATAAACTTTCATTAATTAAATTATAATCTAATAAATCGTTAAAGAACAAAAAAACAGCTAATATTCAAGATCAACTCTGTGAACTTTTTACATCATTGAGAAGTAGGTCTTGTTTTAAGGGCCCGTTCTTTTCTGTCCATTTTAATCGTTGGGTAAAAATGTTGGAATGACGAACGAGGCCGGATGGTCGCACAGACATCGTTTTTATTTCACGTCAGTTTATCACGATGAACCGTGGATGCTTGTTGGCAGTGATGGCGTCTTTGGCCGTAAAAGAATATAATTCGCCGATTTAACTTTCTACAAGCAAGGAAGTTTTCTATACAGTTCGATGAACTCTATCAGAAAATCTCTCTTCATTTGTCTAATGTCAGACATAATTGCACCACTAATTGCACTGAGGAAATAAGTCTTGACAGAAATGTCGTCCAACATCAGAATGCCACTGCAAAAAACGTTGAACGGTCGGATTGTTGTGTCCAGCCGCTTCGTTTTTATCCGAACGGATGGAACGAAAACCGACGAAACTCAGGGTCTGCCTGATATTTTGAACGACGTTCCAAACGGACGGTTTTTGACCACTCACCTCGGTTTTGTGGCAGTTTTGAACGATCAGTTTTAACCGACGGTTAAAAAGAACGAGGTGTGTGGGGCCCTCTAGATCAAGGAGAAATGTCACGTTAGGTTATAAGCAAGACGCCAAAATAGTCATCCGTCAAACGTTAAGCGGTTTAGGAAGTCATCCCTTTTTCGCTCTTTCTCTTCTTTTATCAAAGAAACAACCAACTTGATGAACTTTTCAACTGAACAGTGTTATAGTTATGTATACAGTAGCAAGAAATGAATAGACTTCTATGCAAGCGGGGGAGGGACAATGTACCCTTTGGATAGAGTTACCATCTTTGGATAGATGCGAAATCTTCTTCTAATGTGCGAAATCCAAATTTCTAGACTGCTACTCATGTCATGTCCCAATTTCTGAATTGTGCTGTACAGGTTCTTTTTCTAGATGCTTTTTTTTAAGAACTATAGAAAAGCTTCAAATATGAAAGGTGTACGTATCCTTTTATACGTATCCTCATTTATGGTATGTGTACGTTTTTTTAGCTAATTTATAAACAAAAAACATTTTCATCACATTTATATTTATAAATGCATAAATACAATAATGCAAAAATGCGAGATATCCATTTTATTTATGGATTTTTTTTAAATAATCATTTCCGGGCAAAGTTTATAAGAATTTTTATCATTAATTTGAAGAGTAGAATGCGACGCTAAGGTTTGGCCAAGTCAATTAGTGACATCCTGTAGAATACAAAGATAGATGCTTAGAAAATATTACAGGGTGCCCATTTTAAATGTTGACTCCATAAAATTAGAGAAAGGCAACACATTCCACTTCCATGCTTTTGGTTTATTATCAAAACGCG
Source organism: Dorcus parallelipipedus (assembly GCA_958336345.1). Lineage (NCBI taxonomy): Eukaryota > Metazoa > Arthropoda > Insecta > Coleoptera > Lucanidae > Dorcus > Dorcus parallelipipedus. The sequence goes on along the minus strand of OY284480.1, from coordinate 15,890,180 downwards.
AAGTTATTTCTGATATGACCGATGGGTAGCCTATTCTAAAATCGTCAGGGGTTATGAGGGCAATTTGTACGTTTTGAAATGGTACAAAATGGTTTAAATAAAAGTTGTTTGTTTTTGTATGAGGAGTAAGAATAAAATGTAGATACGTGGGTTTAAAGAAACGTCCGACCTTGACAATCTCAAAGTGAAATATTCAATTAACTTTTCTTGAATTGGCTTCCGGTTGGAACCGCGTCACGTTGACTTCTTCTACTGCCGACATTTCGTTCTCCATTGCAGAAGTTCCTCAGAGGAAGAAGAAATCAACATGACGCGGTTCCAACCGGAAGTCAATTTAAGCATAGACGACGGTCGCGGAAACCTTCACGTTAAATCAAATAACTTTTATTTAAAATATTTATTTCGTATACCCTATGTAAAGGTATGTATAAAGGTAGGAATATGTTTATCTTCTATTAAAAATGTCTTTCTTTTTGCCTTAATTTTTACTTCATTAGTTTTAGTTATTTATTAAGTGATTACCAATTCAATAGTTGACAACTTTGATAGTGGAAAGAATTAATAAACGACTTGACGATTTCATACTTTTCCTATCGTGTTATCGAATGGTTCAATGTTTCCAAAAAATTACTTAATTAAAGACATAGTGAAAAGAGAAAAATTATGTAACAAATCTTGCTACCTACGTAATCAGAAAAAGCTTCTACAAACAGAAAAGCTCCGCGCCGCGCCGCCGCTGACGTGTTCCGTCGCCCACAAAACATTTTCCCCTTCAGCGAATCAAGTAAATAACGACTCTGAAAAGCGTTTTTTCTTTTCAGGTCGGCCCCTGTCACCGAGATTCGTCCACGGCGGAAATTGATTACAGCAAATAGTGATGTTTGCGGAAGTTCGCGTGTAATTGGTGGCGGCGCCGGGCAATTTCTACGGCCGTTATTGTTCGCTTTAATTAAGTGACACGCTGATGTGTGTTTTCAGTTCGTCTGACGTGCGTTATTGTGGCTTAGCGACGAACTCCCGGAGCCTCCGGATTTCGAATCCGGAGCGAGTTTGACTAGCGCGATAAATAATTCGGGTTAATTAGGAAGTTTTGAAATCAATTAGATAGAATTAGTTCGGCGTTGCGGTGAAGCGGAACGTTTCGAGAAGCATACTACCAAGCACGTAGAGACTAGTGATGTTTAGTGTTTAGTTGGAAGATAAAATTAGCACATATTCAGAAGAGGTTAAATTCTATTAAAGCTTAAATTAAGTAGTAGTCTTTCTCCATCATGTAACTTTCATTACAAACAATTAAAAAAAAAAACAGATAAACATTGTAATGATCTGTGGAACTGTTTATACTTGTACATTTTAATAAAATCGGATCCCTTCGTACTCGAACGTATGTTTTGTGTGCGACGGAACACGTCAGTGGAGGCGCGGCGCGGCGCTTTTCTGTTTGTACGAGCTTTTTCTGATGACGTAGGTAGCAAGATCTGTTATTTGTTACATAATTTTTCTCATTTCACTATGCCTTTAATTAAATAATTTTTTGGAAACGTAGAATCTTCGAGAACACCCGAGAAGTTTCTGGAACGTGATGGCAGGTCATTCCACTCTGGCATGCGGGTTGCCTATTCATCAGGCAAGTTGTTTTTATTAATTCTTTAAAAATATTACTATCATTGGTTTGCTTTTTGAATAAGTATTTGAACTAGAACAAATCTTCTACTGATAGTTTTATTTTGTTGCTTCATTTCCTCGCCTTCCTCTCAGTAGGTACTAAATCATTTGAAAACTTGCACACAATGTACGAACTCTTCGGAACCTCTATCTCTGTCAGAAAATGTGTTATGCTTCCTATATTTGCTCGATGTATGACTCCCTGCATCGAAGACAGAGTATTGTTCGCCGCTGTCGGCAATGTATCTCTGTCAGCGAACGCAACAAGCTACACAACCCCGTCCCTGCCATTTGTCAGTGCTAGTCTGTTTACGTTTCACCCGCAAGAAAACCCCCCATCTTTTCCTTGCCGCCTGTTTTTCTTCGGTGTCGGAGTTCGCTTTCACTTAAGCGTTCCGGCCATCCGTCAAGCACCGTGTTAAAGTTGATTAAGTTTAGCTTAAAGCGCACTTCAAATTACTAACTTACATGTAGTGAGAATTAATTAGTATTTCTACAATGCGATCGAATAAATAAATGGCATTCGTAGACTTTGTCACTTTTCAAATTTAAAGAACTAAGAAACTAACTGTTACTAGCCAGCTTTTACTACTTTTTTTTATTCGATCGCATTGTATTATAAACATTTCTTCCTTTTTTTTTTTGGAGGGGGAGGAGGATGGGGGAATGTAAGGTTGTAAGCAACAGCTTTTTTGTGGTGGGTTTAATGCTGTCACTTCGAAATGGATTTATCTAGTCGAGCGAAAACGCGTTCGATCTATGTCGGGCGTCCTCCGGAAAAAAAAGTCATCACCGCCGCATAATAGGAAGTATAGCAAAGCGACACACGTCGCACATTGTAATGAATCAATGCATTTTATATGAGATATCAAATCAAATATCCTCCCATTCTGCGTGTATATACACACAACAACAAGTGTATATGGTCGGTCCTCTGGCGTTCGATGTATCGAGAATGCGCGCGCAAAGACCCCGGACGACCGTACCTACTTGTTACACCGGAGTCTCGCCTGGTCCGGGCCGTTGGCGGGTCACACCGAAGCTCCGGGTCTCCTGTGATCGTTGTTCACATTCACTAGTGCTGTGAGTGCGTGACACTGTGACTAACTATCGCCGCCGCCGCCACCACTAGTTGCTGCAACCACCGGAATTGGTATGTACACACTTAACTCCGGATCGACGGCGCAAACAAATTCGACAAACAATTTCGACGAAGAGGTAATCTCGCAGCTCTCGCATTAACGAGGCGATTAATTATTCCATCGCGAGCTACCTAAATTTTGGCTTCAAATATTAAACGCGCAACTCCTCCTAATTTCGAGTCGTCAACCTGACAGCGACGAAGGTAAAGTTATTGGCATCATTAAAATAAACGTTGGCTTTTGGGTACGGATTTAAATCGATTATTTTGCCCACTTACAAGAAATTCTTAGAATAGAAGCAAAAAAAAAACAGAATCCGACGGAAACTGTCCTTATTACATTTTGCAATTTATTTATCAATTTATACAGTTACAAAATAAACAACACATAAACACAAAGCGGCTCCTCATGAATCAATTAAATCAAACAATTATCTTCAATGGGATTTTGATGAAGAGATACTAAAAATCTGCGACGGAAGAAGAATGTGATGGTAACTGTATTTGTTAGATTTCTTTGTCAGTTAAAAATGGACTTCAATCGAATCGATAGCCCCAAATAAAAAATTTACTTTCAATTGACTAGTCGTCGTTGCCATTGTTCCAATGCGATTTTAATTTGATGATGAGCGAATTTCTAGCATTTCAGTCCAACGAATAAATAAATTGTACTGTTACGTGATTGCTCAACAATAACTGAAATTCAAAGCGATTGCAAGCACTGAAACAATAACATTTAAATATACACAGACGATAATTAACACAGTAAATAATTAAATTGCACAGTAAAAAGACAATTAAATTTATAATTCAAGCGAATTTTCAGAACGAAGTGGTGGCTGCGGTTTGTTTGTAACTGCAAGTTCAAAGAGATTTCGGAAACTATTTGTATGTGCAACGTATACACTCAATTCAAAAAGTAATTACATAAGGCTTGGCCATGGAAAGTTTGCAGCATGCTGTGTACTATTGCAATTAATTGAATTTACGACGACAACATCAGTATTCGTTTACGGAAAGTCATCAGTAATGACAATTAATGAATTTTAAAGCTTGCAGTAGACATTACTTTTGTTTTCTATGACCAATCTTCATGTAACTATTTTCTGGACACATGGTTCATCAGGTGTTCAATTTGAACAGCTCAACATTGATAACTTTTTTATTTTTAAAGACAAATTAAATTAGCAAAGATTTCTCTGATTTTCATGCTGATTCTGGATTTCTAATTAAAAAATGATGTTTTTTTTTAAATAGTGGGATAGTAATTTTTCTAATTCATTTACGATTGAGGAAAAGTCGAAAATATCAATTTATGCTTATAATTAAAAAAAAGAAAAATAAGAGTTTACGCTGTTGACTTTATCTCTTGGCCGCTAGTTTTTTTTTCTGTTTCTTAGGCCCAGTTTCATAAAACGTAGTTAACCACTCGATCAAGTTAATTATTAAGCAATATCATTGGAGGAAAGTTTGAATTTCCATCAATGATATTGCTTAATCACACGATTAACTTGATCAAGGAGTTAACTACGTTTTATGAAACTGGGCCTTATAGTTATAGAGATGCCCATAAGAGACATCGAAATTGTTCCACCCTGTAGACATAAACAACAAATAAATGGAAGAAAACATCTTCGTTAGTTTGAATTTATATTAATTTTATTATTTTTTAAGCAAGTTTTAGAAATTTTGGTATCGTTATAAAGAGAAAGAAAGTCAGTACACAATGAATTACAGAAATTACTACATTGCTGTTTAAAAAATACGGTTATTCAAATATTTTGACAACTAGCAGTGCAATTGTCTTTTTGATTAAAAATTCAGAATCAGCTTGAAAATTAAAAGATCTTTGGTAATTTAATCAAGCTTCTATTTTTAAAAATAAAAAAGTTAGCAATGGTGAACAGCTCAAAGTGAACACTCTGTATAGGGAAATCTAAAGAATTTACTGAATCATGAATTAAGTTGTCAAATTCTGGGAGTTTGAAATAGTTTTATTCAGCTTTGGGAAAGAGAAAATAATTGAAATATCTTAAAGAACGAATATTTAAAGGACCTAAACGAAAAGTAGAATGGAATGGATTTCTTAAGGAAACACGTGGTGGGTGAAAATTTAAAAAAATTAAGAGGAAAACGACTCTCTTTAATGAATGAATAAATAAAAATCTGTTTTCTTTTACTTTTTATCATTATCAAAGCAATTTTCAAACTTCACTGTTCGTTTAACAACTTTTTTTCATTAGAGATTTAATGTAATTTAAAAAAAAAGTCATTTAATCTACATTTTCGTAACTCTTGTCATTGCATTTTCCTTTCAGATCAAATTATATTTTGCTCTCTCCTATTGTTCTAAATAACTTTATTTGAGCGAAATTATTTTGCCCAGTATTTGAATATACGCTTCACTTAACTTTAACTTGGAATAATGATTATTATAGTTTTTTGCAATTTCTTTTTTTAGTAATTTTTGTCTTTTGTTATTTTTTGAAAGACTATTCATTTAACTTGTAATTTAAATTGATCAATTTCTTCTTTAGGTTTATCTGATAAAAAAAAAACAATCGGTAAAAACAGGTCATTTGAGTGGTATTAATGGCCGTATGCACCGAACGAATTAACTCAGCTTAACTTTAAGCGTCACAGAATGTGACTTACACAATATTATGTAACTTCAAATGTCACAATATAAACGTCATTCAAATTTAAGCTCGCGTTTGGTGCATATGGTCCTAGAGTCATAACTTGTTGACTTCCTCTACTTTATCCTGTCCAATATTTGCAGATCTGCCATTATATTTTCCGCCATCTTCTTCTCCCTTTTGGACACTTTTGGACACATCTCGGATCCTTTCACTATCTTATTCCCATCTTCACATCTTCAAGAACGAACAACAAGTTTGATATTTGTTAGCTTAAGCCAGTCAAAATGGAAAAATTTCCAAAGAAAAGCCATCTTCCAAAATTTGGTTGTCAATTATTCCACTATTATCCACCTCTTTGAGGTTTCTTCCGAGTTTCTTTGTGTAATTCATAAACCTTTGCGCTGACGCGCCTTCTGATTTTTTTCTTTAAGTCCAAGATTTGCACTCTAAATATTTCTTTTAGGAGAATTCCTTTTTTCTTCTTCACTTCCATAATTATAATTGCTCTACTCTTTAATTTGGAGACCTTTCACATTTGCTACTTCGATCAAATTTTTCGTTTCCAATCTTTTTGGCGTTCCTACTAGTTTTTGTTAAAGAATGTACCTATTTCGTTCGTGTCATTATGTCTTACTATGATCTCCAGAACCTTACAGTAATCTCCTTCTCACTTTAAAACCTTCTTTTGATACTTTTCCATTCACCTTAGTAGTAAGTAGGTACCACTGACAACAGAAAAAATTTTGACAGTGATTTCAATGCGTTTTTTTAACTAATTCAGTTTGTAGTCATTTTCATAGCAGTGTGACCAAAGCACAGTTTTCTGAAACACTCGTTTACGTTAGAGTTTTATAAGTGTTTTATGTCGCCCTTATGAGGTATTCGAAAGAGAAAAAGTGTTATTATTATTATAATTTTATTACAGTATTATGGAAAGCATATTTCTAATATAAGAATAAAGAACTTTTATTCTAAATGATTTCCAGAAATGTTTGTTCAAAATACATACGTTTAAGAAGTATGTAAAACAAGCACCGTAAAATTGTGGAAATACGTTCGGAAGTGCTTGCATGTTTCCTCTAGACATTTGCACACATGTTTCGACAAGTAATGCAAATTTATGTTAAGTGAATAATCTCGACACGCAATGTATTTATTCTCTGCTACGAAAAGTATAGACATTATCGGATGAAATAAATATAAATATACGCAGGTTTAAAGTTTAAAGTGAGAGTAAATTGAAATAGCCAATTCATTAAAGTCATGGCCTCTTTATCTTACGTTATTTCTTGTTTACCTGAAAGATGGCTAAATTAAAACGAAAGATAATGTTCATTAAGAATTATATTGTTTCAGAATACCATCAAAGTTTCCGTAATATGTTGAATTGAATTACATTTTCACATCTAAATTTAGTACTTCCCAATTCTTATCGTTATCGTAAAATGCCTACAATAAAAATTGAAATCGATGATTCGGAACCAAACTCATTCTGTTAATAGGATGCTTTCAGCAGAGAGAAAGAAGCCGTCACGAAAAATAATATTTTGTCGGCGCCTTCCGAAAACAATGCAAATGAAATCAAAAATATATAAATCAACATGAGATTCTCGATAAAAAAATATGTAGTGACGAAATATAAATTGAATCCGCCGCCCTTTTTATTTTTACAAGTATCTCCTCCTGTTTACAGCTTCTGAAGAGCACTTCCGTTATTGTAATACCGGAAGTAAATTTTGTCCTTTATGCTCGTCATAAAAAGAAAACGACCGGATTCAGGTCGGATATGGCCGCGCAATGGGTCTATGATTTCCAATCCAATTTTTAACACTGTCACAAATGCTTCGTTGCCCGTCGTCATTTTTCCGCCGATGGATTTGAATTTTGAAGCGAAGTGGACGTCATGAAATATGAAAAGAATTTTCTTTTTTGTGGTCTCAACTGGTTTCGGCTTTCAGCAATTTTCAAGAGACTCTTGAACTCAGGACAAGGAAACATGAAAGTGAAATAAATTTATGAAGACGAAATAGGGAACAATAGGCACGCAAGATTAATTAATTATTTATTTGTGGAATAAATTTTACACGTAATAAAAAGATGAATCATCTGTTGATTATACGGACTTGACGGATTTATAACGCGAATTGTAAATAACTTAATTACCCGATTAATGACATGCAACATCCGATGTGAAAATATTTCTTCCCTTCTGTGAATTGTGGGAGACCCTAAGGGGAAACTAATCCGTCTACGTAACTAATTATTGAAATGGTTTGATTGATGATGCCGATAACAATAGATTTTATCATAATGACCTCGACCTTATTTCAACATTCAATATTTTATCTGCGTTTTCTTTTCAAAGGAACTCTAATATTTTCTGTGTTCAACGATTCAATATTTTAGTAAATTACCAGACTGCCTTAAATATGATATCGTTGAGTACCTAATATTTATATTCATAAAAAAATAATATTGATGCTGATGATGATGTACTGGCAAAATTATCAATTTGTACATAAAGAAATACATACAGTGTAATTCTTGAATAGACCGACAAAAATATGTTGACGAAAGAAGAGAATACATACAGTGCGATTCTTGATAAGATCGACAAAAAAATATCGAAAGAAGAAAATTCCCAGAACATGGGAAAAATGTTTAAAAACAATTCAAAATCTGGGAAACCTGACAGTAATTTGTTTTTCCAATGCTGCCATAAAATCGAGCAGGAAAAGCCCTGAGACTTTTATAATTTAAGATATTTCGTAAAAATTCAAATAAACTATTGTAGCGGTTTCCCGTGGACACCTTTATATTATGTCTTTTTTTATTTTTAAAGATAGAAATTCGGTTAAATTAGCAAAGATTGTGCTATATTGCCGTAATCAACAGAAAGAGTAAATTCTTCTACGACTAAATTTCAATATGGCGCCCATAAGAAAAAATGAACTTGATGATGATATTAATTTGACGAAACGTGTTATAGCAAAATAGTATTCATCAGTGTGTAGAGATTTCAAAAGTGTCTTAAGAAAGTACTTTTATTTTTTTGATATCGTGTATTGCAAAATTTGTCCTCTGAACAATGAAATTTGGTTGCCTCCGAAAAAGCTGCCAACATTTGAATGATGGGTGTACGGGAGACTAGAAGCATGCTCTAATCCGTGCCGACAAGGGACACAGCGTGGCAGGTGGGACAAATGGATATTATAGTGAAACCCCCCATGGCGGACACCTCTCTTAGGCGGACAGTTTTTAATTCCCCAAATTGTTTTTTACGTAATTTATAAGAAGTGATCAAATGAAAAATGAATTAGAGTTGGCGATGCAACTAAACACGCATGTGTGCATTTAGTTCATCGAACGTTCCCTCAGTCACTTTGACGTTTCTACAAAGCAAGAAACCCTTTTATTTTAATAAAATTAAAGCAGATGCGTAAAATGACCATTACCTGCTGCATCAAGACACGTTTGAACTCTATGAATAACTGTATGAATAACGAACATTTTAAGTAGCGACATCTTTCGATCGCTTCTTGACCTGACATTGCAGTAGGATTGTGTGAGTAACGTTAAACAACATTTCCGGCATGTTATTTGTGTTACAATTGATTGACAATTAGTATTAATATGACGTTATCCAAGACATGCACTTAAATTCCAACGCCTACCCTAATTCATTTTTATACAGGGTCCGGCAAAATGATCTCCCACATTTTGTACCGCCACTGTGTCCGAATCACTGAAGGGAGGTGGGGTTTAGTGTATTTATCGAATAGCTCACACCTCGACATTTCAGTTGTCATCATGAATTTGCAAGGTCAATAGACATTTTACGTGAAGTGTTTCCAGGACATGTAATCATGTTGCATGGAAACATTGGGTGGCCTGCGCGTTCACCCGATCTTGTCCCATGAGATTTCTTCCTTTGGGGCTACCTGAAAGTTAGGGTCTTTCAACACCATCCCCAAACGATTGACGAATTAAAAGCAGCAATACGCCAAGTAATTGCAGGAATATCACCTCAAATGACTGCTTGAGTAATGGAAACCTTCAAAAATCAGCTTCGAATGTGTATCGAAAAAATGGTCGCCATTTGGACTCTGTAATTTTCAAAACTTAATGAAAACAAATGGCACATTATACATTTTCATTTAATAAAGTAAAATTCTCAATAGCATTTCCAATGGCGATTTTAATAAAAATTAAAATGTGGGAGATCATTTTGCCTGTATTAGGTCTGTTCGTTTGCTCTGCACTTTCTACACTTTTAACTCCTTTAATTAATTTCTCTCACTTCTACTCACATTATATTATATACATCTCACTTTCTCAGGAGCGGTTGGTGTAAAAAGTGTAGAACAAACGAACAGATCTATTGATCACTTGTTACCTCTATTAGGCGGACACAATTTAGGAAAGCTTTGTTCGTTCCTTTGATGTTTTGTGTTTCAATTTCGATAACAAAATTCACAAACAAACTAAAATTAGCTATTACTTTCAAAGTATATAAATAAATTTAATTAAGATTTTAACTGTTTATTTAGTTTTTATTTAACATTAATTTTTAAACCCTCTAATAGAGAAATACAACTAATAGGCTGACAGTTTGCTTAGCACGGTGGATGTCCGCTAAGAGAGGTTTTATTTTTTTTAATTAAAATCTCAAATATGCTGCCCAATGTTGAAGTCTTCTCTACAGGGTTATCCACATAAACCGTTCGTTAAAAGTTTTCAAGGTTGCAGTTCATGTAGATATTTGAAATTTAAGGAGCATGGGTTTTCCGTAGAGATCTCTTTAAATAAAATAAAAGTGTCTTTGTAGCATTTCCGGTTGTACCGGAAGTCGCTATTAACTCGCTTATTTTAAATGGAATGCTTTATTTTTATCACCTTTTTGAATTCTACATGTAAAAATATGTTAAATTGCAATACATTTCCCTATCTCTAAAATGCATCATTTTTGAGATATTTTGAATTTTCTTAAAAATTTGGATTCTGCAATCTGATTTTCAAAAAATTATAACTCAGCTATGATTGAAGCAATTTTATTTGTAAAAGCTGATATTGTAGTTGAAGCTTTAAGGTTCTTAAAATTTCCAAAAGCATAATCTATTAAGCTACAGGGTGTCTAAAACGCACCGCTCCACTCGAAGATATTCAAACACAGGAAAATACTTTTTTTCAAATGGAACGACCAATATTTGAATACACCATCGTATGTGGAATCAAATGCTGCGTCGAACTTTACTAGCATTCCCTAACTTTAACAGTTTTTGAGTTATGAAACATTTTCGATTTAATTAATAAAAAATTGCAATTTTAATAGGTCAAATATTTTTAATTTTGTTAAGATAGCATGGAAATTTTAACAATGATTACTGTTACTTAGGAATTTTGTAGTAAACGAAAGAAAATAGAATTTCGCAAATGGAAATTCACAAATTTTAATTTTTCTTTGATCATCCTTTTCTTGGGGCGCTTATGATCTTATAAAACGAAAAAGGATGAATTTTATTACTTTAAATTGAAGAATAAAATAGCTGCTAGTTTGCAATTCTCTAGGATAGCGTGCAAGTGTTTTAAAACCATTGCCTAATTGTCTTCGTTATTTGTTACTGATCGTACATTTTATCTTTCTCATTTGCATAAAGTTAGGTTCAAACTTTCCAAACTGTGTTTTGTTCTTAGGAGACAAGAGGGGTACATTTTATTGAACACACATTCTCTGCGCTGAACAATTTTAGATCATTTTTCATGAATTTAAAAAATAGATTTAAAATATCAGCGTTTGAATAATTTTGATTTTGATTTTCAACTTTTTTTACTTTTGCTTAAAATTTGTAGTAACAGGAAACGTTAAATGCAATTGTTTGTTGTTTACATGGCTACATCAACAAAATGAGAAATATTTAACCTAATAAATGGTAAATTTTTATGTATTAAATCGAAAATGTTTCATAACTCAAAAACTGTTAAAGTTAGGTATAGGGAATGCTAAGTACAGTTTGACGCAGCATTTGATTCCACATACGATGGTGTATTAAAATATTGGTCGTTCCATTTGAAAAAACGTATTTTTCTGTGTCTAAATATCTTCGAGTGGAGCGGTGCGTTTTAGACACCCTGTAGCTTACTAGATTATGCTTATGGAATTTTTAAGAACCTTAAAGCTTCAACTACAATATCAGCTATTACAAATGAAATTAATTCAATCATAGCTGAGTTATAATTTTTTGAAAATCAGATTGCAGAATCTAAATTTTTAAGAAAATTCAAAATATCTCAAAAATGATGCATTTTTGAGATATCAGAAATTTATTGCAATTTAACATATTTTTACATGTAGAATTCAAAAACGTGATAAAAAATATAGCATTCCATTTAAAATAAGCGAGTTGATAGCGACTTCCGGTACAATCGGAAAAGATACAAAGACACTTTTATTTTATTTAAAGAGATCTCTACGGAAAACCCTTGCTCCTTAAATTTCAAATATCTACATGAACTGCAACCTTGAAAACTTTCAACGAACGGTTTATGTGGATAACCCTGTATACGCCAGAAGCGATTGGTGTCGATCAAATCGCTTAAATAACGGTACGTCTGTTTTTTCTTTTACTTGTTTGTGCACGCACTTTTTATTTTATGTTTGACAAAAACGCATGCATGCTTGATGATTAAAATGATAATTGACGAAGCCCTTACGTTTTTTACGCAGAGAAATACAAAAAATGACCGGTCTTTGCTTCCAGCCAAAACACTCGGCAAGTTTTGCTCCGTATTTTCGCATCGTTTAGCAGGCCAGTTTCTGTTTCAAGTGCCCAGATGTTATGGTGTAATTAAATTTTTTGTTAGAAAGTGACTATTTGCGCAATTAATTAAATAATTAGGTAAGAATATTTAACATTTTGATGGCGACTTACAGATTAACTGTCGGCCACAAAAGATTATCAACTTTTTTTTAAATAATAATTTTGCTTTTCAGTGATATTATCTAGTGAAAGTAGTTGGTATTTCTCCCTCGATTACTGGAGCATGGTGGATTTAAGTAATAGATTTGTACGCTGCAAGTCCAGGTAGGGTAAATATCTATTTTTCCATTTTGTTTAATTTAGTTATTTTTCTGAAAATCTTCCAAACTAATTTTCTGGGTAGTTTTTATACAAGTTGCTGTGTATTTAGAAAACTATTAATGCACCGTGAATTTGGCATTCCATACGATACAGAATTTGCCCGGAAAATATAATTAAATTACAAATTTTTTCAATCAAATTTGAATTTTATTTAGTTCCACTTCTTCTTGCAAAAAGGATGCAGGAATGCTTTATTTTTTCTTGTAAGAATCAAGCAACTTTATTAATTCATGATGGGGGGGGGGAGTGCAAGTTTGTATTTGATTAAAAGGATCACCGTTTTCTGACATTTATCCATCTTCATTTGTAACTTTTCCATAGTTCCTATAAAAGATATTTGTTTGCAATTTTACGGGTGTAATTGTAGAACAATACTTCAACTCGGCCATTTTGTAATATAATGATTAAAACTAAATTAAGTTATGAAAACGTAAATGATAATTTAAACGAAATTTGGATCCCCAATGAACCAATTTGATTTCAAAAAGTTGCCACTTCGTTTGAATTTGAACCAGAGAAAATATAAAATCCGATCCGAAATTTTATTTATATAGTAATTGACTGTTACGTTCCTATTTTCTAATTATCTTTTTTATTCGACCCATTAATTAATCAGCGTCCAATAATTTGTATGCAGCAACTGATCTCTATATAGCAGAGAAGACTTCAACATTATTGGGCAGCGTAAAGGCCTTCTCAAACCGGCGCGGTATGCGGTAGCGGTACTACGGTACTAGCGGTACGCACATTTTTGTATCCCGGCAGACACAGTTGACCGCGTGTACCGCGTATATTTTCATACTGATTTACCGCGTTAATACCACTCGTATTCGGTATCCCGTTACCGCACTATTACCGTAACCGCTACAGCATATCGCGCCGGTTTGACAAGGCCTTAATTGAGATTATTTAAACAAAAAAAGTAATAATATGCATTTGCCCCACCTGCCACACTGTGTCCCTTGTCTATTGCACGGATTAAAGCATGGGTCTAGTCTCCCTCATTTAAATGTTGGCAACCGTAAGCTGCGGCAGCTTTTTCATAGGCAACTAAAATTCATTGTTTAGATGACAAATTTTACTTCAATTTAGTATAAATATTTTTTCAATACACGATCAGTGTAGATAATAAAAAAAGGACCTGTTTTCACCTGGCTGTCAGGGGTTTGCGACAGACTGAGAGGCGGCAACCTATTTGTTTCAACTTCTTCAAATAATTTTTTTTAGATGATACTTTGTTTACTTCGCAAACAAATGAACGAAATTGCTTAAAAAATAATAATTAAAACTGCTGTAATTAAGAGCACATGCGGCAAGCTTTTGCAAGGCAACCCAGCCGATACGTATAACTCTGTTAACCTTCCATTAGAATCATACTTCGTTAAAATAACAGATGAATGTAGAAAACACGCGGTGGGATCTTAGACTATATAAAATCAAGTTGTCTAAATAATTGGCAAATGATATCTAACTATCTAATGTACACATAAACAACAAATAAATGAAGGAAAGCAACATTGTTAGCAATTTTTTTTAATTAATTTTAATTTAATTAATTTCATTAATTATTTATGGGAAACTAAAATACGTACAATTTTTCTAACATGTTCTGTGACGTGTATTCTTTTAACATTTTTTTTTCTTTGTCGGTCTATTCAAGAATCACCCTGTATACTAAATAAAATTGGTACTAATGACCGTTGATGACTCCATATCGTACTCCGTTTCAAAATTATAACCGCATCTACAGTTTTACAGATATTTACATTTCACTAAACTATAGATATTTTTGGTTATAACCAGGCTTACGATTTCGACCCACGTCGCACTTAAACATACTTATTGAAAATTTGCTATAGGCCACGTGATCGCAGTAAATAATTAAATAAAGTTTAACATAAATCAAAAAAGTATGTAAGACAATGTTTACTACCTGCCGTGGTGCCGTGTTGTGCGAAGTCGGGAAATTTACAATCCAGTATGTTCGAAGTGGGCCGAAATCGTAAGCCTGGTTATAACCGTCAGATAAAATTTGTGAAAAAACATTATGTTGCATTACGTATGCAAGAATTCATATAAATATTTTACTTTTTATGTGAGTAGTTCTAAAAGTAATGAAAAATGATGTTGCAAAATTATAACCGCGCTTTAATAAACTTTAAATAATTAAGCTGAAAAATTAAGCTTAATAGTAATTTAATAATGAGTGGTACGTATATTTCCTCTCTTCTCAATAACTTCAATATTTCTTTTGACATAGAATTCACCAAATTTTGAACTTCTGTTAATGTCAGAGAATTCCAGGCAGCAATCACGGCAGCTCTTAGTTGATTAAGATTGTCGTATTGCTTATTACCCCTGTAAACTCGTCGAAGTAAAATGCCCCATACATTTTCCATTATGTATAAATCAGCTGATAATGATGGCCAATCAAGTAATTGAATTTTTCGTATATGAAACCAATTTTTTGTCATTTGTGAAGCATGGCATGGAGCATTATCTTGCTGAAAAACTTTATCTTCGTTTCCATTTTGTTCAATAAAGAGTATTAATCGTTCTTCCAATAGTCTGATGTATTCCTCTGAATTCATTCTTAACGATCGAAAATGAAGTTTACCAGAAGAGCTAACAGCACCCCAAACCATAAGCGATCCACATCCAAAATTTCTTTTGGAAAAAACTCGCGGTTCTTTTCTTAAATCGCGCACATATCCGTTGTAACCACCAGGACCATCTAAGTTCAATTTCTTTTAATAAAACAAAATTTGCTACTAAATCAATTACAAAAAGAATATTATCTGATTCCAATCACAATTCATGTTATTTCTCGCAAACATCCGTCTTTGCTCCTTATGTTTTTGCGTAAGTCGGGGCGCAGTTTTCATTTTGGAACGACAAATTTAATGTGAGGTGATGAATGCAAAATTCTATGAATTGTATGGCGAGAAACTTGCAAGTTCAAATAATTTTTTATTTCTCTTAAGCTGATTGTTGAATTGCTTGCCTTATTAATTACACGGCGGATATCACGTGCACTTAACTTCTTTTATCCTTGACATAATTTTCAATATTTTTCAAAAAATTACGAATAACTCTGTCATTTGTGTTTAAGTTTCTTGCAATTTCTCGGAAAGACTTTCCCGATGTTCGGAAAGCTAAGATTTTACCTTTTTCTAACTCAGAAAGTTGATCTTCACGTGGCATTTTCACGGACGTAGTAATTAATAGCAGTATAAACAAAACAATATTTAACATTCAAATTTTTAAGTAATTATAGCTTGCTCTGTTTTTTTGTTAAAGTGCGGTTTTAATTCTGCAACAGCATTTTTTCAAAATTTCAAACTTACCAACATAATAATTAAAACACTAATATGCGACGTATGCGTTTTTAGCAAACACTGTCTGATAATTATAAATAAAAATATGTACACCTTAACGAAACATAAATTTCCAGAAAATAATAAATGTGGTTATAATTTTGAGACATTTAAAATATAAAAATATTCTAAGGACAACAAAGTACGTGATTACTTGACTCTTTTGTGTAAGAGGGCTACATATTACTGAAATGTTTTCGTTAATCTCTACTGACTTTCATTCGATTTATTTGGATCGTGCGCAATCACTCCTCCGTCGGTGGTCAGCTTGTATTATCATTTATTAGCAAGGGAGGAACGTATTTGTAAATTAATGTGGTCGACAGCAATTACCATTTTAGAGGGTTGAGTTTTGTGCGTTATTAGGGCCAAAGGGCCTTCACCGTTGTCAGGTAAACCTGCACTTTATTTTTTACTGTTTATTTAATTATTATTATTATGGTGGTTATAGTTTATTAATTTTTCTAGAATATGATATATCTTGTCATTCATAAAGCAATTTATATTTATAATCATTAGGGAGTGCACAAAAATATATTATACAATACAGCGCTTAGTGGTGTATATTTTTGTCACAAATTTAGTTGAAGTAAAATGAAAATTGACGGTAAATCAATAAAAAAAAATTATTATTGAATAAATTTCTGATACACTTTAGTTATTTTACGGTCTCCGAACGATAAAATAATATTGAAGTAAATGAAATTTAAAAGCCGTTTCATGATTTTATATCGCGCATAAAATGCAAATTGTTTTAATAACGGACTTGCTGTTTGTTCCAATAAATTTACTCCGCAACACATACTTATATTACTTCCTCGTCCTCGACGTCCGACCACGATATGGCTTCGACAAATCCTGAATGTTAAATATAGGCAAATGCCGTTTCGAGGAAACTATAAAGAGCTTCGCTCGTTGTTCTGCGCTTTTATGAAGTTTTTTACGACGTCCTCTACTTTTATTGCGAAATTTTACGGCGAGCTCGAGAAGAAGGTGCGAAAGCGAACACGAAACGTGTCCGTCCGGGCGCGCCGAAAATGACGTACCTGCGGCGCGGCGCTAACGACGAATGGGATTTCGTTCTTCCGCGCAGCTTTTACTAGGAGAAAGGAAATCTGCGAAATTACATCAACTTGTTACTTGGAGAATTGCTTCGAATAAGCGGCCCGAAAAGGATTTTCTTTTGCTACATTTTCGTGTCGTTTGCTTGCTTACTGTATGACGAAAGAACTCTTTAAAATGATTTTTACTTGAATTATTTTATTGTTAAATAAGTGTATTTCAATTCTGAAAATATGTCATTAAAATGAACGATAAAAATTAGAACGGAAATCGAAGGTACTAATTGATGCCACATTACAGCAAACACCACTCGTGTTCTCGTCGATTTTCGAAAATTTGTGAGCAGGTTTCGCTTATAAAAGCAAGAGTGTTGAGTTTAAACAATTTAAACTACGAAGATCATTCTAACCGGAATTGCAACTTACAACGTGGTATCTTGCCGAGCGGAGAACATTGATATCACTGTTGCTAGGTCACAATTCCGGCTGGAATAACTTTCTATTCGTGAATAGAAATAATTACATTATTTTCGTTTAACTATAAGTGTTTATTAATTTGCCTATTTATGTCCATTATTTGTTAATCTATATTAGTGAGTAAAAATAATTTGGATTAGGAGATGTGCCTTAGGTCACACTAAAAAGTATATTATACTTATCGACTTAAAGCTCATAATCCAAAATATTTTAAAAATTATCCAAATTATCCTTCGTTTTTATTGTTTTCCTTCTGTTTCGCTTTTGTGTTTATTGTTATTCTTTCTTGTTTTTATCGTTTCCTTTGGTTTTTCTAGTTATTTTTCTGTTTTCATCATATTTTATAGTTTTAACATTTGCTTCGTTTTCATCATTTTTTTTAAATTTCCATTGGTTTTCAGAACTTTGCCTTCAATTTTTTTCCCTTAGTTTCTTTTGTTTTCATCATATCTATCGTTTTCTCTTATTTTTATTCTTTTCCTAATTGGTACCGTTGGATTGGCTTTCTGGTCTATGGTAGGGTGTAAGTGCTGATACATGCTGTTTTCCCAATATCACACTAGGTGTTGCTATTGCTGCGATTCCATAACTGGTTGGAAAAAATACCTTCGCAATTAGATATGGTCCATCGCGTCTAGGACCAAATTTAGATGTTCTCGTAGTTCCATCACTTTTAGTACGCGTCGCTACCCATACCAATTCTCCTACTCGATAGATTCCTGAATCTCTTCACTTCTTATCCGCGTAACTCTTCCTTCTGGTTTGTTCCTTCTCTACTGTGTCTCGAACATCTCGCATTGTATTCACCATGCGGAGTAGATACCGAGTTATTTCTGGAACGAAATTTTCGGTTTCAATGATAGCCCTCATATCCCGACTTACGTCATCTGGTGTCCGAATTTCTCTTCCAAACATTAAATAACTCGGACTGTAACCTGCTGTTTGACACAAAGCATTGCTCATTGCAAATCGTATTGTTGGTAGCATCTCTGGCCAACGCGTATGTTCACCTTTAACCAATATCGCCAGCTGTGTCTTGAGGTCACGATTTCGTCGTTCGACAGGGTTGGCTTCTGGATGGTAAACCGACATAAGAACTTGTTGTACTCCCGTTTAATATATTACATGTTGCATAACACGACTTACAAACTACACACCATTATCGCTTATTACTCTTCGGCAAATCCCATATCGTAGAAATACTTCCTCTACCAGTATCTTGGAGCATTTTTCCGCACTAGCTCGCACTAGCTCACACTACGGCAAACAATTCGACCTAGCGAGTAGTTACATCTATCTATATCGTAGAATCGTAGAAAAATGACATGGTAATTTATTTTAGCTAATTAACGAATTAAAATTACGAAAAATGTCTTTCGATTACTTTTATTTTAAATTATAAATTACTCTAAGTCCTCTTTACTTTAAAACTTAATTAATCTTTATAATTATTTTAAACATAATTCTTCCTTAACGAACTTATTTAACCTTTTACTTTAAACTAATAACTCTAAGCTCATCCTTACTTCTTTAACTTCACTTATTTTAAACTTATCGAACTTATTTAATCTCCTACTCTTTTAAACTTTAACTTAATTACTTGACTAATTAAATTCTACGTTACTTTACTAGGGGAAAAGGGCTTGGCCCGAGGCGGCCAGCCCTGCACTCGTGGAGAGCTCACTCGCTTGCTTCGGCTTACGCGCACTCGTTCACAATTACTGACCAATTAATTATCTTACTAAACTGCTAACTAACTACTTTTAATACTCTTCACTATTTTAATACTGCTCTTCACTAAAACCACTACTACTACTGCCACTCGATTCTACCTGCGGGTCGATCTTTTATACATCCTTATTTCTATATCACAATTGGTTCCTTTGCTCTGGTGGCTGGGGGTTCGGTTCAAGTACAAAGTGCATCAGCATCAATTGATCCTTGCCAAATTTGTTTTTCTTAAAGCGTTCTAATTGCCTCGATCTTAATTGGCACATGTAAACAACAGGCTCGCATTCCGCAAAGCTTGCATTCATGCGAGTAAGTGTAACGCGACTTTGATCTACTTCAATGGTTGCTGATTCGGCATAATTTTGAAATGCACATGATTGCAATAATTACGAAATGAATTTAAATTTACTTCTTTTCCCAGATAATGACATCGTGACAATATCTATAGTTACAAACTATACATATATGTCCATCTTTCTCCTTTGTTACTTGCAGGTAAGGGTCCAAACAAGTCAATTGAATGCTCTTCGAATTATCGAGCTACCACTGGTATTTGTAATAAACCAGCGGGTTTTAAATTGGTAACTTTGAAACGTCGCCAATCAGCGCATGATTTTATATATTCTGTGATGTATTGCCGCATTCCAGTCCAATAAAATCTTTAGGCTATTCTGTCTAACGTGCGTTTAACTCCCTAATGACCCGCGGTTGATGCATCGTGATATTCAAGTAATATCTTCTGTCGTTCGTGTTTCGACACGACTTGTTGGTCACTTTCTGTGTCTTGGCTCTGGGGCGTATCTATACAGGATACCATTGCACATAATATATCTCTTGAGGAGCCAATAACTTGCATTGTCATTGGTAACATCTTTAAAACAGTTTATTATTTTAACAATTTCTTCATCTACCATTTGTTCTTTGCGTATTTCTTTTGAAAATCAACAGCAGCTTACACGCAACACCTTCTTGGCTAACAGTAGAATCACCAGTAGGTCGTGATAACATGTCAGCTACCCTATTCATTCTACCTGGGGTATAATCTATCTTAAGATTATAAGGCTGCAGTAATAAAGACCACCTCGCAAGACGTCCTGTAGGAGATTTTAAATCCATCAGCCATTTTAGTAGTTAATGATCTGTACAAACTAATACCTCCTGTTTTCTATATAGCCTCTGAAGCTCTGAATTTACCTACAGCCTATACGGTGGCCAATGCTTCTCGCTCAGTTGTGCTGCAATTTCTTTTGGCAGCTGGAAGGAGTCGAATTGCGTATTTGGTCTTATTATGTGGTCTTTCATCTGCATCTTCATCTTGGAGCAACACTGCCCAGATTGCATAACTACTGGCATCAGTTCGCAACATGAATGATAAAGTCTCATCAGCTTGGCGTAGAATTGGAGCGGTAACTAACAGATCTTCCAGCTTTAGGAAAGTATTCCGTTCTTCCATAGACCATTCCCACTTGCTATTTTTCTTCAATAACTTACTCAGAGGTTTCGCAGTTTCAGAAATTCCCGGAATAAATCGTCGGAACCACGTGTAAGTCGGCGATGATTTAATTTTAACCTATTTACTCCATATATTTTTTCGATTATTGCAGTTAGTTTCGAGTTGAACGCTAAATGGCTCCAAACATTTGCTGGAAAATACGAGAAGGAAAGGATCGAACCTGGCGCTCTATTTGAAAATTTTTAAAGTGTTTTGAAATTAAACGACATTTCTTTGCGGACCCCAAATTCGTGACAGTGTTAAGATTTCCTCTTCGGAATGGCACAAAGGAGCTAAGTCGCTAATTTTCAAACACCCTGCATCAGTACATATTTTACATTTTCAGAAGAAAATGTAAGTGAGAAAAGCAATCTTGTAAATGCTGAGAGAAACTCTTTTTACCTTGTTATTCATATCGAGAGAATTTTTTTTTTAAGTGTAGCCTACACTGATTTTTTTTTAACCTTGTATATTGAGAAATCAACCCTCTCTTTTGTTTTTGTATCTTACGACCCCCAAGAAGTATTTTTTTTTAATTTCCAAAAATCTCGAAGGACACCAGAAAACTAATAAGTAATAGTCTTTCGCTTTTCAATAACAATCGATTCAGTTCAGATCTATTTTAAAAACTGCAGTTTCTTGTTCATTCAATCATATTGAAATACATATTGCAAATTAAAAAAATTATATTATACTATATTACAGGAGTTTTTTTTTTGTATTGAGCCGAAAAGTTTGCGCCCAAAGCTTTAGTAAAATCGAAACTCAAATGGAGCGTTTTGCGAAACATTTTCGTTCTATAGCAATGGTAAAAAATGAACCCCGGAGTTAATATTCAATTCAATTTGGATATCATTAATCTGCGGAGACTTGATTTAGATCCATAACTCGGCCAGCTTACGTAGATGAGTAATTATAACTAGGGCCTGACCTGACCGGCGATTGCGTTAATATTCGTCCGGTTATAAGAGAGGGTGGCCTCCACTATGACGGAAAATAATGTCCTCGACTGGGGCCTTTACGTTTACAAATTCGGGCGGTAATTGGGGCAAGATAAATGGTAAAATCCGAAGGGAACGACCACGAGAATTCGGGGCGGATAAGTTACTTCACTCTCTTCGATTTTACGAGCGCGGAGTGAATGCGGCTTAATCCAAGGGGGAAAAATTAATAATTGTTTTTGCCACGATCAATTAAAGACTGAAAATGGCGGCAGTTAAAAAAGAAACGCCGAGGCTGAAATTTAAAATAATGAAAGACATAACGCGAGTTATGAGGGCAACAAAAAAGAAAGCTTTAATATCTGGAGATTATTAAATTCTAAATTAGAAAATGTAACGTTCGTCATTAAATAATAATAAATACGGTGATTTTTATGTTTTGTAGTTGTGAGAATAAGAAACGATGGGGCGGAGGATGTGAGGGTGAAAACTGAAACGACGAAATTGGGTGCGACGGTCACCATTAGCGACGATATCGCGCTAAGTTAGTTCGCGTAGGTAAAGCAATAAACAGGAAAAATTGCCTGCGATAAACTTTATGAAAATTTACAACGCGTAGCGTCGACTGCCGTCGTCTTTACTTGCTTCTGAAAGCAACAAATATCCAGTCATTATTTTTTTTTTCAAATTATGCTTCAAGCGATATTCTTTCTCTCTCGCCAGATGTAATTTTATTGAGCATTTTCTGCTGAAATGAAAAATTAGCGACTCTAATCTTCAAGATTTAAAAATCCTTTTGAATTTAGTAAAGAATTCGACCGCATCAATGAAATTCACATTAGAGGAAACTATTTTGACACGAACCACAGGTTTTTATCACGCCTATTTTTATTCGCTGAGTGAAAGCCACTCCCGTGATAATTCTGCCCTCCCGTTCGTAATCATCAATTTTGCATCAAGCCGGTTTCGGATTTCATTACACAATTCCTCGGTTCTATTGTATTTCGAGAGCATCGCTAATGGCCATCTCGGCGAGAAAATAGGAAAACTACGCAAGCAACCAATTACGTCTGACGGAGGTCATTTTGTGTAACGGCGCTACGTGATCCTTTATTTAAAAACGGATCCTGTTCCGGATGCATTAGGCGAAGTCGTGGAACTTGCAAGAGCTGCTTGCACTGAAGACTATGAAAATTTGCTGCATTTCCTTAAAAGTTTCTCCTAGAAATTGTAAATCCAATATTACACAAAAAATTACGTGGAAAAATGCCACGTCGACCAATAAGAATAAATAATTAATAAAGTCCCTGTGTTTTGTTTTAATTATCCTTATAAAATTAGGAATGGTTATTTAGTAAAGTGTGGTAGTTTGGTAAACACAGAAAAAGGGATTGAGACGTGGATGAAGATAATCAAACACAAAGAAGAACAAAGTAATGAAAACAAGGAAAAGAGTGCAATACAGATAAAAGGAGAAGTTGTCGGACAAGAATACTGCAAGGAGAGAGAAGCCGGAAATGCTGTAAGGAAAATTCAATTTTTTTTAAAGCCATAAAAATTAAGTTCCCACGCATTAATCGAAACAAAGGAGGCTATATCTCAGAAAATGTTTATATTCCAAACGAAACGGAAATCTCAAGAAATCAGAGATGAATTTCCGACGTGATTTATAAATGTGTCGAGTATAGAGTCACGCGGGAAAAAACTTCGCTCTTATCGCAACTGACGCCGGCAGAAACCGATGAATCAGCACCAGTAATGCACACTTGTTTTTATTTATGACTCAATTTAAAAATTAAATTAATAAACTTCACGTGTCGTATCAAGTCAATGTTAAACAAACGTTTACAAAACGCATTAAAGTGGTCGCAACAACTTGAAAATAGGTACGTGTATCAACACCGTTTATGATTTAAACAATAAGTATCA
Organism: Dorcus parallelipipedus; assembly: GCA_958336345.1. Taxonomy (NCBI): domain Eukaryota; kingdom Metazoa; phylum Arthropoda; class Insecta; order Coleoptera; family Lucanidae; genus Dorcus; species Dorcus parallelipipedus. The sequence continues at coordinate 15,866,585 of OY284480.1, read as the reverse complement.
AAATACGATGCAACATAATACATAAACAATTAAAATAAGAAAGATACAAATCCTCAACCTTTGAGTATCCAAAGCGGAAACGTCAAAGTACCGTCCGTCGAGGTTAGGCGTAACAGGAGCGCCGCATCACTCCGAATGTCAACTTGGCTTCAGGGCAACGAAGTCGGAATATAGTGGAGGCACGGCTTCTAGTTATCACTTTCGTTCCCATGGAGTGCGCCCTCCTATGGTGTCTGACTCGATGGCACAAAAGTTCCAAATGGTCGATCAAGAACCGTTTACAACGTCGCCATTATATTTTTCAGCAAGGACATACTATGAGGACGATCGACAAACAGTTCTCCATGAAACGTATAAATGGGGGAACCAATTAAGAATACTAAAAAAGAAAGCCTAGATAAAAGAGAACACAAATTATGAACCGCCGTCGCACGATGTAACGTTACAAACACACCTACCGTAGGTACAACGGAACAAGCTTGGAAAACCCTCGAAGAAGGCTTCAGTTTTCGTCGCAAACAATGTCACATCCGAGCCCAAAAGCCCGTTTACTTTTCACTTCAAAACAACCCCATTTTATGAAAAGTTTGCATAAATTGAGAAGAACCCTCAGTACATTCTATTTGCAACCGAGTAGTCACATTGATTGAAAGGAATTTACCTCTAAGCGTCGATCAACGCAAACGGTTCGCGGGAAGGGAGAGAGATCTAATGGCCAATGACCAAGCGGCGGGGACTTAGTGGGATTGTACCGTGAATGATCTAATTGGAGCGCAAAAACTGTACAAAATACGTGAACAACAGTCAGTGGTGGATGTTGCCTGGCGCTCACTAACTGAAATAAAATAAATATCCACACGTAACTTTACGTACGAAGGAGCGCGCGCCGCACCTGACTAAGCGATCCCACCGCTGTCCCGCCGCATGCCAATGACAGACCTGTAAGGCATCCTACTCTTGACATGGGCCAGTCCCATTACAGAATAGAGTCGTTCAGACTCGTATAATGTTTTAATGCGAAATTTTAGGACCAGTCCAAGTTACGAGGTTAAATTTCGACGTAGTTACATTCTCGTCAATACGCAGAATGATACGAAAGTTGGAAAATAAATTTAACAAAATTTTCACCCGTAACAGAGAGCAGCTTAACTTGCATGCGTAGCACGAGGAAATTATTAAAAAGCACATCTATCTGACATTTGGCGGCAGCTACTCCTCGATATTTAGATTTAATTGGCTCACGTGACGCAAGCCATCTCTTCCAAAATTGATAAGGAGAGTTTTAAAAGCCGCCGCGGGGGAGTAAAACGGCAGTTCCGTCCCCGGTAAACGGTTTTCCAACTTGACTCTGCGCGTTGGCTCTCGCCCCTGATTCTTTTTCTTTTCAAAGTGCGGTTTGTTTTTCGTGAAGAATCAATTAATTCAACCCCAAAAGTTTGCTTTCGGTTTTCGGTAAAAAAAAATAAAAAGTGCCCCCTTAATTTTCAGATTGCGGGAAGAATAGTTAGAATCGACGTTGGAAAGCCTCAATATAACTTGTTTGCTTGTAAAATTTACTGTCGCAATTTTAAAGAGTTTTAATGTGTTAATGTATTTTTTTTTTAACTTGAAATTATACATTTTGTTGAATATATGTAACTACAGGACTGTACTTCATATGTATCTATGATTAGTTCTGAATTACGTAAAACAGTTATTGTTGATATAAAATATATTAATGTAATGTGTCAATCTAATCTTGTATAAAGAAGTCTTTTCCTGATTATTATATTATTATATGAAAAGTTCGTTTTGTGTTTCGTGCTAACTTCAACTGGTTATGGGCCCAGAGAGCAAGTTTTAGAAGAAATCCGAGAATTTAATAAATTATTATTTAATGGCTGCATCAAGCGTTGTACGAATAGAATCACTATCGAAGGATAATTTTGATACCTGGAAAATACATATGAAAGCTCTATTAATCAAAAATCACACTTGGGGCTATGTAATAGGAAACAAAATTAAACCAGAAATAGTAGACGGAAATGCCACGTCCGTGACTGCCGCTGCCGAATGGGACGAACGGGATAGTGAAGCTCTGTCAGATATTATTTTAGCAATTAAACCTTCAGAGTTAAAGCAAGTCAAAGATTGTAATACTTCGCGCGAATTATGGCAACGATTAGAATCCATTTATGAATCGAAAGGGCCAGCGCGGAAGGCTACTTTGTTGAAGCAAATAGTGCTGCAAAGGATGAACGAAGGAGATGACGTGAGAAATCATCTTCGAAAATTTTTTGACGCTGTGGATAAGTTGAACGACATGGATATTACAATCAACGATGATCTACTGTCAATTTTGCTTTTGTATAGTTTACCTGACAATTTCGAGTACTTCAGATGTGCTATCGAATCCCGCGATGAATTGCCCAAACCCGATGTTCTACGAATAAAAATTGTTGAAGAGAGTGATGCGAGAAACAGCGATCGAAATAATACTTTTCAAAATGCTATGACTGTCGAAAGAAGGCACAAAGTGAAAAGTCAAAGAAATTTTTCAAATAAATCGGAAAGAACCGAAAAAGAAACAATTAAATGTTACCGTTGTAAGAAGATGGGCCACAAAGCGTCGAATTGTTGGTCATTACATAAGAACGTCAAACATAAGACAAACAATGTTGAAGAAAAGCAGCAGACGCTGTACATAACGTCAAATTCAAATTCCTGCAAGTTCGTGCCTGCCCTAGATAGCAACAGCAACAAAACTTGGTGCCTTGACAGCGGATGCACGTCGCATATGTGCAAAGATCTCGACGTTTTCTCTGAGGTAAATTTTGACATTCATGACAGCTTAAAATTAGCAAACAATTCAACGACAGAAATAAATGCCAAAGGTAATGTCGAAATTTGTACAAAGTCTGGTGGACGACACAAAATTTTCACTGTCCGCGATGCCTTACATGTACCGGACTTAAGAACAAATCTCTTATCAGTTAGCAAGATAGTAGACAAAGGTTACCGCATAATATTCGATAAGGAATCAGCTCGAATTATGAACACGAAGGGAAAAACAATGTTAGTTGCGAAACGAGAAGACGGACTATATTATATAAATGAGTCGCGTACCAAAGAGGAAGGAAAAATTGCTCGGACTGAAAAGGGGCGAAAAGGATCAATTATGGATTGGCACGTTAGATTGGGACATTTAAATTTTAAAGATCTTCGCGAAGCTTTAAAGAAAGGAGCCATACGGGGTATTGAAGTTGCAGATCTTGAAGCTGAAGTTCAGTGCGAAGTTTGCCTCCAATCGAAAATGACAAGAACCCCTTTCCCAAAGAAATCTGAACGAAAAACGAAACCTGGTGAACTGATTCATACCGATGTCTGCGGACCCATGCGAGTTCTTTCGAAAGGAAACGCGCGTTATTTTGTCACTTTTATAGACGATGCGACAAGGTGGTGTGAAGTAAAGTTCATTCGTCGGAAGAATGAAGTATTCAACGAGTTCCGGGATTTTAAGAAAATTGTGGAATCTCACAAGGGTAAAATAAAATTCTTACAATCTGATAATGGAACGGAATACGTCAATTCTCAATTTGATGATTTACTGAAGAATGGTGGAATTCAACGTCGCCTCACAGTTCCGTACAATCCAGAGCAAAATGGGGTAGCGGAACGAATGAATCGCACATTAGTAGAAATGGCTAGGTGTTTTTTGATAGAATCTGGTCTTCCCTTTTCTTTTTGGGCAGAGGCTGTATCAACAGCGAGTTACGTTAGAAATCGCTGCCCTACAAGTAAGTTGAACGGTCGTACTCCTTTTGAAGCTTGGACTGGAGAAATTCCAAATGTAAGCGAATTCGAAAAATTCGGAAGTAAAGTCTACTGTTTAGAACGGTCGACGAAAATAGGAAAGTTCGATCCTCGTGGAAAGAGTGGAATTTTCCTTGGTTACGCCAAAGAATCTAAAGGATTTAGAGTGTGGATACCGAAAAAACAAAATGTAGAAATTTCACGAGATGTAAAATTTCTGAAAGAAAATCTTAAAAAAGGAGAAAGCGATGAGGATCCAGAACAAAATGATTCATTTATACAAAATGATTCATTTATTAACATCAACATGGCGCCAAAATCAGATATTTATGAAAATGAAGAAATAAATGAAGATGTTGAAGAAGAAATTGAAGAAATAAATGCAGATGTTGGAGAAGAAAGGTCAGAAATAAATGAAGATGTTGAAGAAGAAAATGAAGAAATAAATGAAGAAGTTGAAGAACGAGTACCTAGAAGAGTTCGAGGCAGACCACGTATTATGCGAACAGGTTCGCGAGGTAGACCACGAAAAATTTATCAAGAATACGTAGGGAAAATTGATTTTGCTTGTATGGCCGAAGTGCCTGTAAAATCTGCAATATCTGGTTCACAAAAGGAAGAATGGATGTTAGCAATTGCAGATGAATTTACGTCTATCTTGAAAAATAGAACCTGGGATTTGGTCGAACGTCCAAATAATAAAACAACCATCGGTAGTCGATTAGTCCTTCGAAATAAATATGGAGCAGACGGTGAAATTACTAGAAGAAAAACTAGAGTTGTGGCAAAAGGATTTACTCAGAGACCAGGAATGGATTACAGCGAAACGTTTGCACCTGTAGCACGACTCAGTTCAATACGACTCGCCGTTGCAATTGCCGCTCATTTTAATATGTACATCCGGCAATTCGATGTAACTACCGCTTATTTGAATGGAGTGATAGAAGAAGAAATATATATGGAAGTACCAAATTATACTAAAGAAGCCCTCGAGTTCATAGTACAAGAGAGACGTGCACCGTATGACGTTGTAACTGAAGCCAAGAAGATGTTAGCACAACTAAACAAAAATAGCGTATGCCAAATTAAAAAATCTTTATACGGATTGAAACAAGCAGGTCGTTGTTGGAATCAACGATTAAATGCGGAATTATTAAAAATTGGCGTCAAACCGACAACTGGTGATCCATGTGTTTACGTAAATGGTTCAGAAAATGATTTGCTTCTGATCATTGTTTATGTTGATGACATTTTAGTCATGTCTCGTAACTTAGAAGAAATAGATAGAATTTACCATTGCTTACAAAAATCATTTGAAATTAAAGATTTAGGTAACGTCAAGTATTGCCTTGGAATAGAATTCTCTCGAGATGAATCCGGAATACATTTGACACAAAAAGGATACACAACGGATATTTTAGCTCGTTTTCAAATGACAGACTGTAAAGCCGTAGGAACACCGATCGAACCTGGAACAAGATTATCCAAACGTGATGCTTGGACCAAGGACGACGGAGAAAAACCTCCCTACAGAGAGCTAGTGGGGGCCCTTATGTACCTCTCTGTCGCAACACGTCCAGATATTTCGCATGCTGCAAGTATGTTAAGCCAATTCAATGATTGTTTCGGTAAGGAGCACTGGCAGGCAGCGAAAAGAGTTTTGCGTTATCTAAAAGGCACTCTGGATGTGGGAATTACCTTCGGGAATGGTATTAATAAGATAGTTGGGTACGTAGATGCTGATTGGGCAACATGTGTAGATGATCGAAGATCTTATACCGGATATGGTTTCATGATGTATGGTGGCATTGTATCATGGGAATCCAGAAAACAACAGACAGTAGCACTGTCATCCACCGAAGCGGAATATATGGCTCTAAGTGAAGCGTCAAAAGAAGCAATTCACTTAAAGCGAATGGTAACTGAGATGGGAATCAAGAACCTATCAATCATACAGTTATACAATGATAATATGGGTGCTCAGAAATTAGCTTCAAATCCAATTTTTCACTCTCGAACTAAGCATATTCATGTGAAACAACATTTCGTACGAGAAGTTCTTTCATCTGGAGATATTCGACTAGATTATTTGTCAACAAATAAAATGCCAGCCGATGTTTTGACGAAAGGTCTTCCGAAGACAAAACATTGGGAATGTTTGAAAAATTTTGGTATCGTCAAATCGGAAAAATGAAGAGAACTCGTACAGCCTTTGAGAGGGAGTGTTGAATATATGTAACTACAGGACTGTACTTCATATGTATCTATGATTAGTTCTGAATTACGTAAAACAGTTATTGTTGATATAAAATATATTAATGTAATGTGTCAATCTAATCTTGTATAAAGAAGTCTTTTCCTGATTATTATATTATTATATGAAAAGTTCGTTTTGTGTTTCGTGCTAACTTCAACTCATTTTGTCTAAAAGTATAATATTTTATTGAAATTCAATGTAGAATTAGGACCCCTTTAATTTAAAAATTAGGAGAGAGAGAGGAGAACAGGAGGAAAAATTCAACAACCCCGAAGTTATAAAGTAATGGTTTGGTAAGAAAGGGTCAAAATTGATACCATGTATGAAGAGCGCTGAGGGCGGTTCCTGGCTATTTTCAGACTAATTCCAGACACACTAAAACAAAGAAATTGCTAGGTTGCGTCTCTTTTCTTTGGTAAAAATTTTTGGTAAAAAGAGCGAGAAATTTAGTAATAGGTAATTGTTGCCGGTAATTGTGCAGAGTTCTGTTTAGAGTCAGAGATTTAGAATCACTTGAACTCCCCCTTCTTTTTACAACCCTTAAGCCCAAGTCATGGACATAAACGAACCATAGAAAAAGCAATGAAAACTGAATTACACGATGAGAGTAAAGCTGAAGCACAATGCAAATAAACAGGAAGAGAAGAACAAATTATCATACAAGAGAAACACTTCGAGAAAATGAAAATTCAAGAAATCGACATAAACGAAAGGACACTTTTGAACCAGAGAAAAAATTCTAAGTAAAACTTTTTCGTCTCTGAATCAGAAAAAATTCTGTAAAGTTTGCAACTCTTGCAGGCGAAATTCAATCGGCACTGTCCAATTTCGTTCGACTTTCTTGTTTATTGCCATAATCTAGTATCGGACGTGACTGGTAAAAAACACCCCCGGCGATATTATTAATTCAAGTAAAGTCATTGCGCTAAACGCGCTCCGGTTCTCCGGATTATTTATTTAGCGCCAGGTGGAGCTGCCATACGTATGGGCGAAGTGGTCACATTCTCATCATCTCGGCGTTTCAATTTTGACCGTAATGCCCATTAGAACGTTGCGGCACGACGTAAGACGATATTTTGAGGCTGTCGAGGGCGGATATATTAGCGGGAAAGTCATTTGCGGAAAATTTCGTCTCTCGCATTTCCGTCGGCGTGAAATAACTAGGTCGTTACATTGGAAGCAAGCAAACATCAGCCACGCGAATTTTATATTTATCGCTGGGGGTTGCGAATGACGAGGCGGCGCAATTTAGGAAATTATTTATCGCCGCGGAATTGTCGAAATTATATTTTTAGTTTAATTAATTTCGGTAATTGACATGCAAGCGCGGCCGGTTATTACCGGTTGAAAACGCACACGAGCGACGAAATTATTGCAACTTTTCAGGTCATAATTTTGATTTTTATGAAAATATAAAATTCAATATAAAGCTCCGGGTCTTTATTAGTTTTGCAATATTGCACTTCTACGGTTAAACCACAAGGTATTATGATATTACAATTGGATTCGGAAAATTAATTCAAACTCTCAGCACAAGGCTTTATTGTCATCGATTGCTTGCATAAATGCTTTTAAATTTCACTGAAACCAATTCAACTTATAATAAGAGTAAATCAAAACTATTTGTCTTTGTAATTTATATTATAATTACGATATCTACTTACCGTACTTTCAACAATTGTCGAGTCCCACGTGACCAAATTAACTAGGAACTTTGAAATTTTGTTTCGCGTAGATTAACAACACTGTCTGTCACTAAAAAAAATAACCGAAGTGAACATCGGCGTACGTGGCTATTAGTTTTAGTTTGATTTTATTTATAAATTATTTATTATTACTTTATACATTTTTTTATGTGGAGTCATGATCACATAGGTCCATATTCATAAACAGAACTTATGCTATGCGTTCAATAAAACATTGTGAATATCTATTTATGTACTGCAAAGATTTCTTTTATGCAAAGTAATTGATAAACTGTATTTAAACCCATATTGGTTGTGCGTCCGCAACACGTTGAAATGCGTACAGATCATGAATTACAAGCGAATTATTATCGAACGCATAGCTTAAGTTTTGTTTATGAATACGGGCCATAATCACTCTTGTATTACATGTCGCCAACTTTATAAAAAAAAATACAGCCTACATGAATCAGGAATTTATTTGAAGGCACGGTACCTGTATGTGCAGATTATTTTTACTTTTATTTATTGCATGCCGAAATGACGTGACTTGACAAAAGCCACAAAGTTGTTTCACGAAAGTTAGAAGGAGATAGTTACATAAAAATTCTTTGACTTATCTGTCGATCGATCGGCATATAGAGAAAAATTGAACTGTATAGTCATTTAGAATCTACTAGACTGTTAAACATTATCAGTTAATCGTCAGAGTGGCAACTTAAAGCTGTAAGCTTCTTCTAAATCCACTTGTAATTAATTACTCTTTAGACAAACGAGCTTGCAGTTGCAAACAGACCACTGCACGAGAGTGTTGAACTGACTGGAAACTTGATTTTCCACTGTTGCCAACTCGGAGACCTACTGCAAGTTTAGTTCTGTGTGGTATTATCTTTCGACGTTTGTTGTTGTTTCCGGTGCGAGTATTTCAATTGCAAAGTTCAGCTCAGACAGTTTCTGGAAGTGTCCATTTACATAATATGTGTTTGTCTTACAGCATGTTTAAGAAAAGATGCAGAAAGTGCACTCTTTATATAGGTCAAACTCCAACATTAATCATTTTTTTGGAATTATTCGAAAACGCTGTCACTCAAATTTTGCCTTTATGTGATACTTTAGTGTGTGCTGGTGATCTAAATATTAATTTTAATAATCATCTCGATTTCTCTGTCAAGAAACCAGAATTCCTTTTGAATGCCTACGGTCTTTCGCAGATAATTAATTTCTCTACTAGAGTTACTACTAACAGTAGTACCCTCATAGATGTAATAATTACGAATAATTCCTCTCATTTTATTAGTAATTAATTCATTGACCTGCAATTTACTGACCACAGGTAAATATTTGCGAGTTGAGTTCAATTAATGCTAAGATTATTCCTAAAGAAATATCTTTCAGTGACTTTCAATATTTTTCCTACCCCTCATTTCGTGCTGCTTTATTATCTATTCCACTGAAAAATATTTACGACCTAACTGACATTGATGAAATGCTTTCGTTTCTAACGAAAAATAACATCTATGCCCTGTTACGCACTGTTCGTATTACCAAAAAACCTGCCCCTTGGCTAACTGACACTCTAAAAATCATGATGAAACTACGGGATCAGAATTTAGTTGGTTTTAGAAGAACTCAATGTGTTGATGATTTAAACGAATATCGATGTCTTAGAAATCTAACAAATAAAGCTGTTACTATATAGTGAAAAGCGTTCATATCTGAATTCACGAATTAATGCTAAACAAACATGGAAAGCACTTGCTAATTTAGGTATCACTTCCAGAACTGATCGCACTACTCTTCCACCTTTTTTGCGCCCTCCTAACGAAATTAATGACTATTTTTTAAGTCCTTCTACAAATAATCTAAGTCCAAGTGATAATTTGATAAGATTTTATTGAAACAATTTATTTGATGCACACTTGAAGTTTAACTTTCGCGAAGTATCATCGGAGTGAGTGGAGCGTGTTATTCTGTCTTTAAAGTCAAATCCTACCGGAATTGATCAGATCTCAAGAAAAATGCTACTTTTATGTATTCCGCATAATTATTATTGATTAAATTAAATTTTTTATCAACAAATGCCTTAGCTCTGGAAAATTCCTTTCACTCTAGAAAGAAGATTTGATTATTCCGTTAGCCAAGGTATCATCTCCAAACACTTTCTCTGATCTTCGCCCTATTAGTATACTTCCCTGCTTTTCAAAAATCCTAGAGAAAATAATGAATGAGCAACTGCGTGAGTATGTAACCAAAGCTAATATTGTACCTTGTACGTAATCAGTTGGATGTTACTGAAGATATTTTTAAAGCTTCTGATCGAGGAAACTTAACCATTCTTACTTTACTGGATTTTTCTAAGTCATTTGATACCATTAACCACCAACTTTTGTGCTCTAAATGAAAATTCTACGGATCGGAATTTCAAGCTGTAAAGTTAATTGAATCCTTTTTATCAGATAGAGCACAAAGATTGGTGGTTGATGGTATGTCGTCAGTCCCTGGCGCTCTAGTCTCAGGTGTTCCTCAAGGATCCATTTTAGGTCCTCTCTTATATACCATTTATACCACTCACTTTCAGAAAAACCTAACTACATGTAAACCACACTTTTACGCTGACGATACCCAACTGTACGCTAGCTTCAGACGAATGACCGGCACGTATTTCAAAATCTAATTAACGAAGATTTATCCACTTTAATTGCATTTTCCAAGTTGCACTGTTTATCGATTAACCCAGCCAAGTCTTTAGCAATTATTTTCGGTCCTTCTAAAGATCGCCTGAGGGTCATAGACTACATAAATATCTACGTTGATGCTTTTAAAATCAATTTTGTAAAAGGAGTAGAAAATTTAGACTTCATACTGATTGATCAACTTAGATTAAGATTTCATGTAAATAAATTAATCCAGCGTTGTTATGGCACTTTACGTCGCCTCTACAGTAACAAACATATTTTAGATGTAAAATTGAAAACTATGTTATGTGAAATTTAATTCTTTCCATATCTAATTACTGTGATGTCGTCTATGGCCCGTGTGTTGATCAATTTACTGATTCCCGAATACAAAAAAACGCAAAATTCTTGTATGCGTTACATTCTAGGTTTGCGCAAGCGCGATCATATCTCTCAAGCTTTGTCCGATCTAAGCTGGTTGAACATGTCTAATCGACGTCGTCTCCATTTGGCCTGTTTTATACACAGTGCACCCTTAAAAGGTTTCCCACCCTTCATAGTTGAACTTTTAACTCCTAGGTTCCTTATACGTGACCATGACTTGCGTAATATTGTAAATTTAACTATTCCCAAGCACACCACGACCTTATTTAAAAGATCTTTTTTCTTATACGGCGTGCAGTCTCTACAACCGCATTACTGAAAATATAAAAGCCATGTCTTTGTCAGCCTTCAAATTTCATTACCTAAAATTTATTTGTTTGCTAGATTAGATTAGATTGTTTTGCTTTGACCAGCAGTTGACTGGTCTACAGAAACTGGAAAGAATCAACATAATTTGTTTTTTCAATGATCATTTGTTTTCTTCGGTTTCTGTGTCAATCTGGATAACAATTGTCACATTATCACGTTTGCAGTTTTCGTTTCTGTTTTAGGTCACTTTCCGAGACGTTGCTTTCAAAGTTGTTCTAAGGCAAGGACGCAATTTTGAAACATCTACAGATCTATTGTCTATTTTCTTTTCCTATAAAGTTTTCAAAATTTGGGAAAACAAACACCTTATGAGAATTAAACTCAATTTTTGAGTATTTTCCTAGGTTGTTTCTTTTTCAGGATTTTCGACGAAATCCTCTTCGATCGTCTGTTTTTGGTTTTTTTTTTGTTTTAAACAAATTCTACTAATTTTTATTCTAAAGGAAAAGAATTGACGAGAGCTTTGAAATCATTAAAAAAAAAGAAAAATCTTTGTAAGATAAACAATCATTTTTTTAGGTCATGAAGTTTGGCATTTTCAATTAAGTCGCTTTCTATTTGGTAACTGACTCTAATGTCAGCGTCCAAGACAGTTTTACAAAATTAAAATAATGCAAAAATTTTCCTTCGAAGTCCTTTTTCTTGCAGCCTCTAGGCTGTATGTTTCGTTCCACGAGCTGCTTTCTTTTTTTTTGGAAAAGAATTACAACATTTTCCTGTGCCTGTGAACACCCTGTATTTAATGAATGAAATTGTTATTGATGGCGATTATCATTTTATTAAAACTGAAGAATTTTTAGTAATTGAAGCTTGAAAAAAAAAATAGCAATTTTGTACGTATATTTGTTAAAGCAAATTAAAATGATGTAAGCAAGCAACACAACGCAATAATTAGAAGTTGTTTTAATTATCTGCTTAGAGTGCAAATTTAGGGAAAATCACGCAATCGAAACTTGTCGACTAAGCCCATTACCAATTACTGCCTAATTAACGCTTATTTGTCTTCGAAACTAACACAGCACAAAGGGTTTCATCGAAACCAATTCCGCACACTCTCGCATTAGAAAGTCCACGTTCGCCCAAAATTAATAATTGAAGGCCGACGCAATTACTCCCTACATCGCCGGTTTAATGCAGTTGGCTAACTTGATTAGGGCCTCTTTGTCGGTGTCCGCATTGTTATCGCGACGTTGCTTCGATTGAGATTTATTCAGCGCCATCTCTGCGAGCGCTCCAAAGCGATCGACTCTCGCGCCCGGCTTATCTTTGTAATTTCAGCTCGCCGGGGAATACCAGACAGAGACGCGTTCATTATTTCAGCAAACAAGCGGATTATAACCGCACAAATATTTATGCAAGCGGTCGGAAGGCACTTAACGTCTCCGTTTCAGTTTCGCTCGAAATCAATCGCGGAGAATTAATTATACCTGAATGTGATGCGAAAATAATTAGGGGAGGAATGAATGAAGATGAACACAAATTTGGAGAGACTTTAAAAAAGAAGTTCAATAAAATGAAAATAATTTTATCTCAGGAAGAAATAGAAGAACTTCCTACATAAAACTAATAATAAAGGAATTATGAAAGAAATACAGTCCTTTGGGACAGATGTACTTTAGCTGACTATTACAGTCTTCCGCTTCAGACAAGCGAGCGCACTGATTTAATTTAAACAAGCCCATCCCGCACCGTAAAAACCCGGTTTTATCCGGCAAAAGACGCCCGGATCTCCGGGGCTGACATGAAGAACGACCGTGTTTTATCTTCGAACATCCCCGGAATATCCTGGGCGTCGCGGTGACGTACGTCGGGATATCGGCGCCCACCTGCACGCGCCGGATTTACGGCGTTGCCAACCTTGTCTCTTTCGTTCCATTTATTATTACTCTGATATATATTTTCGTAAGAGCGAACGAAACCATCACGGGGGATTCACGAAACAAACATTTTAAAGAACGGAATAAGAACGCGAACGGTGGAAGGGGATTTCGTCGTGAAATGCTTTAATTAAATTCGTCTCTTAAATGCAGCAGGTATTCTCGAATCTCCTGTTTTATTTTCAGACGGCAGACCTTTACAGTTTAAAGCTGCACAGAAATAAAATTCGTTTCTTATTTCAAAAATAAAATTCTGTTTTATTTTATGGCTGCATTAAGAAGAATTAATAAAATAGTGAGATTATACATCATCAAATTAGGTATGAGTACAAGCATACAACTAAATTAAACTTAATGACAGTACTTAAGAATTTATTGGACCATTCGTAACATATTTTTTTTTTTAAACAGAAATGATACGAAACAAATAAATGACGGCAACTAGAAAAATAGGGGCACATCTGCGAAGACCAACTTGCTTTCCATTAATATGCATTTTTCAGGAAAGCTGCAGACCGCAATAACAATAATGCCGGCGAATGCATTAATAACGGTTATTATTTCATTAGGGGCGTGTAACGTTTCGCTCCCGGGTGCCTGACAATAAATAATGCACGATCGCGTAACCAACGCCGGCACAGAATTCTAATTCAGTTTCATTTACATGGGGCTGCGTTTAAATGAAGTTCTTACCTTACTTAACCGACCCAACATACATATTTTCCGCTACCTTCTTCATCTGTGCGACCCTTGGAAATAATGAATGCTGTTATCTCATATTTTGCAGAATTATTCTGGATCATGCAACAGTTTTCAGGAAAAAGTAATTTGTAAATCAATTGCATTCAATAAATAGATATTTTTTGCGCTGTTTCTAAAAAATTACAAAGTTAATAAAAATCTTTAAAAAAATAGAATAAATAAAAATATATACATAAAAATATAACATCCTTTCATGAACAGCTTCAAATCGTTTCACTATCGATTGACAGCTTCTTCAGAAGTGTTAAACAATAGCGAAACGTAGGGAAACTATGCGATTTTCAAGCTGTCCATGGAAAGATATTTATTAGGAAATTGTTATACAAATTTCGGAGAAGAATCTATTATAATTAAAAATAAAACAACGTTAGAACTTTTTAAAAGTTTTGGATATTAAAAGAAAAACACACCACATAGCCGCAACATCACACGGCTGGATTAGGTCAAAACCCAGTCGGGAATAGTAAATTAGCAGCGATGCTGTTGCCTCATAAGCAACCACACACAAGATGGCCAATCCGGACAATTAGCTCTAATTAACATCGCTGCAAATGTATTCCCTGCACAGTTATATCATAAAATCCAGCCGTGCGTTATCGCGGCTATGTGCTATGTTCGCTACTACGCACTATCTTTGCATAAGTCATGTTTAGAGGCCGGATTTTAGGTAAACTGTCTTTGTTTAATTCTCAAGGTTTTAAAATTTTTTTAAAGATATATCTTAGTTTCATTAGAAATAGAATCTTTAAAATATCTTTTAAACTTTGAGAACTAAACAAAGGCATTTCACCTAAAATTCGACTTCTAGTCATGTTGGTCGTCGGGATTGCGATGGAGTTCTCAAGCTACTCTTCTGCTGATGAGACCCCAATTAGGGCCGAAATAGCTATACAGAGGATGGTCATTGCAATCCAGTCGACTTGCAGCCAAAACAATTTTGTACACCGATGAACTTTAAAACGAATGTCCGTGCTTTCGAATTTGTCCGCTCTTAAGTTTTCATTCTAAATAATAATAATAATAATAATGACTTTATTTCCACTACCATCATTACATATATAAGTAACTTCTTACACATACACTGGCAATGGAAAAAGGCGAAGTTCAGAGTACCTGCCGTAGCAGGTCCCTGCTCTTACACTTAACCTTTTAAAAGTATATAATATTAATATTTAATATTTTGGCACGCAAGATAATCCAATACTTAACCAATCTTAATTTTAGAAGTGCATGACCCAGTATAGGCCCACCTAAACTTGCTGCTCACGAAATAAGAATAATTTGTAGATAATTTTGAAATAATGTCTAGAACTGAATTTCCAACTATTACAAAAATTATTGTAAATTTTAACAATGTCATTCGTAAAGGATCGCTCAAAGAATGCAGTTTTATGAGGTGGTGGAGTTAACAAACCTTTAAATCGAATATTTAGATTATGGATATCCGTTCTATAACTAATTTTATTATATAGATACTGTGGTGTTTTACACGAAATAATCTGATGGTAGAGTGTTGCTGAATGCAGTTTGCGGCGATTACTCATATTCAACCAACCAACCTCGGGCAACTTGCAGGAAATATGTTGATTTTTCTTGATACCAAAAATTAATCTAAGGCATGCATTCTGCACCTTCTGAATTCGATATTTGTCTAAAGAATCAATACATAGACCATAAACTACGTCGCAATGATTAAAGTGGGAGAGTACTAACGCTTCACATAACTGTAATTTCATTTTTTTACTTAAAGAATATCTGTCATTAAAAATTAGTTTTAAATTGCAGAATGCTCGCTGAATACACTTCGAAATGTAACTTTTAAATCGGAGTTTATGATCCATGATGATACCCAGATTTTTTGCTTCAGAGACAATTGGTAGAGTAGTGCTGCCCACCGTAATACGTATCTCATTCATCATGCGCTCGCGAATTTTCCTAGGACCGAATAATAAAACTGATGATTTGTCCGCATTAATATTTAAAGAGTGGTCCGCTGCATAATTAATTAAGTTGTTGATATCATCATTAATTTTTCTGCAAGGTACGTCAACCTGATTTGGCATAAACGATAAATAAATCTGTGTATCATCAGCGTAGAAATGGATGTTACTGAACTTCAACCGTGATGCAAAATTACTCGTATATACGGAATAAAGCAACGGACCCAAAATTGAACCTTGAGGAATTCCGGCAAGAACTGGCCGAACTGCCGACAACTGGCTATTGACACTTACACGCTGAGATCTATTTTTTAGAAAGCTTTTTAATAACATTCTGCTATTATCACTCACACCAATGTAATGCAAAATCGATAATAGTATGTCATGATCTATCGTATCAAAAGCTTTTGAAAAATCCAATAGTACTAGTACAGTCAACTGCCCGTTGTTAACAGCACGACAAATATCGTCCGTGATATTTAAAATTGCTGTGGCGCAACTATGTTGCGGTCTAAAACCTGATTGTGTAAGTGGTAGAAGATTATTATTTACCAAATGAGTTTGAAGTTGTTGAAACATTACATTTTCTAATATTTTCGACAGCACTGGTAAGACACTAACCGGTCGCAAATCCTTGAATACTTTAGGTGGACAAACTTTAGGAATTGGAATCACGTTAGCAATTTTCCACGCTGATGGATACACTTTAAATATTAAACAATAATTAATGATATGCGTTAAGTATGGTAAAATAAACGGGCAAGATAAATTTAAAAATCTAACACTGATACCATCAGAACCCACCGCATTTGTTTTGATAGATGAGATTAATTTCAATATTAAATCTTCATTAACCGGATTGAAATCCAAAAGAGTTGTATTTTCTACCATATTATTCTCATAAAATTGAATTAGGTGAAATTTAGCAGCACTGGATCAGTTAACTCTTCCGGCAGGGTGCAATTCTGAGATTTAGGAACGAAATTCAATTTCCTAAGACCGCGCCAAAATTCCGAAATATTATTTGAATCAAAAGAATTGCTGAGAAATGCTTTCTTTTCCCTCCTTATATTTATAAATGCTGGCAAAAACATTCAAATTAAAACGAACCACGAAATGAAACAAAAAATGAAATTAGAAGACAGTGATAAAGTGAAAGTGATAAAGACGCAAAGGTTAAAGTCATACGGCCATATATGAAGAAGTGAAACAGAATTAGAAAGGCCAAGACGAAAACCTAAAGTTATGAGACAACTAAAAAAGTACAACAACTCATAGAAGAGAAAAATAACTAGATAGGATCGCGGCGTATTTACTCCAATAAATGAATTTAAAGAGCGCTAAAAGCGGCTATCATTCCGACAGGAAAGAACAACCTATACAAACATATACATACATAGACATAAAATGAAACCATTTTTAACATTGTACGTTAAAGCAAATGGCCTCAAATTTACTTCGATTAACGTTCATAAGCTTACTGTACCCCCGTACGCTTATAAAAGGCATTATCATTAATTCAGCTTGAAGTAAGTGGCTTACGCCCACCGAGAAAATTCCTAAATGCGCCGCTTCCGAAGTAACTGTTTTCGTGAAATTTTTATGAACCTCGTGCATTACGTATGCCAAAGCACATTTCGCATAGTCAATCTAATATGAGACGCCACCCGACGTTGAAGCCAGACGAAGAGAGAGGCGAGTAATTAGGCTAACTGCCATCCATCTTGCGATTGTTTAAAGTTTAAATAGGCTTTAACTAGTCCGTCAATTGTTTTGTTTGTCCTAGATAATGGCACAAGCTTGTACAACTTTACGAGGGTCTCTCCACATCGTTGCCGACGCCGGCGTCGACGTCGATGAAAAGTGGATTACCTAATGAAACTAAACGACGTCGTCAGATGTTACACATGAGCGGAGCGATATTTTTCGATTAGTTTCAGCCAAAAGGAATTTGGAATCTAAATAGAAACTAACTCTTAAATATTTAGATTACGCTTATATAAATAGGTAATTGTTTTAGGCTCAGGCCCAGTTGTGCAATGCCACTTTATATTTAAGCTGAAGCTTAAACCCCTAACAACGATTATTTCAACAATTATTGTCGTTAAGAGTTTAAGCTTTGGCTTAAAGTAAAGCTGGAATTGTAAAATTGGACCTGAGTTGTACAAGCCTCAGCTTAAATTTAAACTGACATTGTACAACTGGGCATCAATATAAGTACAAGTCAAGTAACAGATAGAAAGTGGTATGGTATTGGAAGAGTTCTTTGTACGTTCTAGTCCTTTACGGAGGAGTGGCGTTTTTGCTATTAAGAACCTTTCCCACTTGATTTAGGCGACACTATAGCTCGACGATTTACTTTGAAACATCCTGTACATGTATTTTTAGCCAAAAAATGGTTTGGAATTTATGTAATTTGGTTCACGTTCACACACGCAGCCATCAAAAAAAAAAACATTTTATGTCACGGATCGCCAATAATTTTAATTTTCACTCGATTATCAGTAAACACCAGCAGCGGGACGCGTCGTTTTAAGTGGCAATTATGCGACAAAAATCCCGATTAAAACCGATAACTGGTAATTAGTTTCGCTCCGGCGGGACGGTGCACTTAATTACAGTGGACGATTAATTCGGCGGCCTTGATTCAGATGTCCGATCTGTCTTTTCGGGCGGTTGAAAGCTTGCCCCTAATAGATTCGGATTTCTAAGCGGTTACTAAAGTCAGGGCAGGCCGTTATCGCGGTACGATTAATTAATTTGACAAATGAGCCGGACTAGTGTTGGTTGCGGTGTACGCGAATTCCTTTTTTTTTTTTTGGAAGCAATAGATCACCCTCGGTTTTCCAGGATTATTACCTATTAGCTTTTCAAAGGATCTTTAAAATATGTTACAGAATTCACTATCTATAATATCCACAAATCTCATAGAAATTTAACAAATAATAAAAAAATTAAAAATGAGAAATCAGTAGGTGATTTATCGAAATTCTAAAGGCAAATACTATTTGTTTATCGTAAAAATAATCAAATAAATAAAACGCTGGCTGGTTTCCCCGCAAAATATCAAATGTGGTTCACTTAGTGTATTGAAATTCCGCGCGAGGCATTACGGTTGAACGCGACGTGCAATAATTCAGCGACGATAAATTACCGAGGGTCGTTTTGCAAATTGTGTCGTCAACTATAAACTGCACTCTTTTATTAGTTCGTCCATTACGTGCAGACCGACGTTTAAATCATTTTATGAGAGCGTTTACTGTGATTTATTTACTTTTTTTATTGTCCGGAAAATCAAAGTTTTCTTGCCCACTAATTTATGCACGTTCTAAAATATGTTCTATCTCGTATCATGTACTAAATATTTTATCAAAATAATTCCAATTTTAATTCCATTCACTTTAAAATAAACTATTTCAAACTGGAAATCGAAAGACTTATACAAGTCTGATTCTTTTAGAACTCATTTTTATACTCGAGCATTTTCTTTCAATGTAATTCTTCCAACGGGTTTGATAAGAGTGGAAAACCTTGAAAAATTTTACATTGAACCTGTTCATCAGGTATTTACCATCGTCATTGAAGCCGATTGTGCACATATTTTTCAAAAAGGTAAGGTACTTTCCATGGTCATTTAAGTCAATCACTATGATTTTGCACATATCCTTCAAGAAGGTAAGATTTCTATTGACCTTGCACTCCGATTTGCGCGTGTGCCTTGAAGAAGCAAGGTCTTTACAATGAACCTTCCCATCATCGAAAGCTTTGCTACGAGGACAAGTCGAGAAAAAAAAACAGTAATCAGGTTTTCATGTTTATGGTAACAAAATTTAAGTAATGTCTTTAATCTGCTATTTTCACTTTTTATTATTATTATTATTATTATTTTGTATAAAGTCCATTTCACTTTCACATTGTGTAATGACTTAAAGAAGAAATTCATATAAAATCAATATTTTAAATTTTATAATACACCCTGTTTCAATGAAGATGCACCACACTCGGTATGTCGATAGATATCGTGAAAAGAAATTAAAGTTTTCTATAATTTTTTTTTCTTAAATGAATAAGTTTCGAGAAAATCGAAGGAAAAGCAAAATTTTTAGGATTGGACTTTAAATGAGAATGAATGGATTGTGACGCATTCTCATACGAATCGCTTTAATTGGTTTATTACTCTAGCTAGAATGTCGCCCCAGCTGATTCGGCAAAACACATTTAAAACATCGCGGTTGTTGGAAATCAATAAAAATAATAATTAGTCGTTTATTTTCGATTCTCCATTTAATACGAATTTTCTAATTGTTAGTTAAAGAATTTTAGGATTGTTCAAACATTTAGTAGTTTGCGCTTATTTAAGAATTTACATTCAATGATAAACCGTTTCATGAAATCGTTCGTAGAAATTTAGCGCCCAAGTGTCTGGGTTTTACCCAAAATATTTCGTTCGCCGCGCTACCCCAAGGACTTTATCGTACTTTTTGTGTGTACAGCAGGAAGGAGGCATTTTTGAACATTTCTTGTAATAATAATAAAGTAATAAAAATAAATCTTTTTATTTTTAAGATTCGACAAATTTTATTTTAATAAACAATGCATACTAAAACCACATTTTTGCATAGCCCCACATTTGTAATTTATTATTAAATTAAATAAGTTCAAATATCTACGCGATTTCACAGCTGCTGTTGCAGTTGAATGACCGAGCGAGTAGGTCAAGGGCAAAACAAAATCTAATCATAAATTTCTTCGTTGTAACTTTATTGTCCCCCTGCAGCAGTGTGCCATTCATAAAGCAATTTAGATCGCCGGTTTGGTTTGACATTCCGCGACGGTAAAGTATTTCTACAAACATCGGCTCCAAATTTCAAGTTGCTCCGATAAAAAAATTTTAAGATATTTTGTTTGAAATAATGTCAGAAACGTATCCCTCAAGTTTAGTGCATCTTCAATGAAACACCCTGTATAATTTGGTAATTTTCGTAATACATACTCTACAACATTCATACTCCTTTAGATTTTTATTTTTAGAGTAGCAAAAAAGAAGGCGGGCATCTTGTCTCTTTATCATGCAAATCGCTCAAAAACTCAAGAATCTGCGTCGTTTTGTAATTCAAATACATATATGAGAATTTTGTTTTGTTACATGGCGGTTGATGACGTTGTTGGCGCTTTTAAAATAATTTCAAATAAATGTCAATTATAGATTATGTTTATAATATAGTTTGAGATAATTTGTCAATTTGGAGGTTATTTTTGTAATTTGAAGTGTTCTTCTTCTTTCTTTCTTTAATGAGCAAGGTATTGGGTTACTCCTCATATCTTTAGGCTAATTCCTAAGGTTATATGGCCAACCCTATTAGAAAATTTAGCCGAATCTAAGGGAATTCCTCCATCACTAGGGATTTTTAGTATGTCAAACATCGTATTGGCACGAGACCTATGGTTTTACTTTCTATCCGAGAAGAAGGCATATTTATGCTTTTCATCCGCAATTGTTTGGGTTGGGAATTGAACCTACGACCTTCGGATTCGAAGGCAAACATGCAAGCCTGTGGACCATACAGGCGACAATTTGAAGTGTTAACAAATGGCGCTACATACATATTGCGATGTTTTTGCGAGTTAAATGAAATTTGTTTGTTAAATTTTTGGATTAGAATTTTTAACTCAAATGACAAAGTCACGCATAAAAAATTTAACATTAGACTCTTTTCGTTAGTAAATTGATTATTGATATTATATCTCAGAGTACCAAATTGTATTGCTAAACAAATTTGTTGAATTGGGTTCTGAAATGTATTTGTCTTAATGGTGTTGATTTTTAAAATGTCGGTTATTTTAGTCACTCTACGTGAAGTGTATTCAGGCAAGTAAAAATCGATTTTAAAGCTTGACATAGAAATTATTTATTAATAAAAAAATTTGGTTCTTAGTAATCGTTAGTGCATTTGGAAGATTAGTGTAAATGTACATCAATTTATATTTGACTTACATTGAGTTGTCATCTAACAGCGTAGTGGGTAGATGGAAATTTTAATCAAAGTTTTTAATTAAAAATGCTATTATGGTCTCCTTCAACAAGAGTGTCCTTTGTTTGAATTAAACTTATACCTGTTGGTAAGTATTTACGAATTATTCTTGAACAAGCATGTTTAATTAACCATATTAATAAATGGAATGTTCTTATGTTTTGTTCACTACCTTCGATTACAAAAGTTTCTCTGAAGAAGCTTAAGATTGATTACAAATGTTAAATGTTAACACAAGACTGTTCAAAGCTAACTACAAATTATGAATGTTCACTGCTAAGTGCAGAGAGTGAATTGAATGTTCTACTGCTCAAGGCCTAAGTTGAATTGCATGGATTACACAGAAATCTTCCTTTTATATACTGTTCAAGGTACAAAAAACTCTGTAACCCCAAACATAAGAAAAATTAAAGATCCTTAGATTGTAAACAAATCAAAAATGCTTGTACACAAATAATAACTATCTTGTCTTGTAGGTTGCAAATATGAAGTTACATCTTGAAGAGGCCCAGTCGAACTGCATCTAACTTTGAAAGACGGATTCTGTCTTGGTTCTTGATTTTTACAAGAATACGACGTCTTCTTTCGTTCTTCTTGTAGAAGTAGGCTCGAGGTTTGCTTCGGATTTCCTCTTCTAGCGTGATGGATGAACTTGCCACGCCTCGATACTCTTGAAACGTTTTAGATGATCTTGAAACGTCTTCCACGATGACATGATCGGCTCGTCCTGGAGTTTCGACATCGGCGGACAGCACTTCATCCTTGTATGTCTTGGAACTCGACTCCTGTTGTGTGAGGTTGTCATCCCAATGTTCCTGATCATCCTGGAGTACGTCTCGGAATCTCTGGTTGAACCAGCTTTTCGTTGTTAGCGAAAGCGTAACGTCAAGGATGTCAATTGACATTTTCTAAATCGGGCAGAAAAGTGTTTTAGTTATTTGTGTAAAAATAAAATTTCACAAGTGTTCTGGAACACATTAAGGCAAAGTACAGTTATTTAACATTTCACTTAAATTATAACTTCAAAAATAATAAACCTAAACTAATTATATACAGGGTGAAAATTTTAAAATGTCAAAATAACAGAGCAATATGCTGACGCCAACCTAATAAAATAAAATTTCGGGTTAAAACGAATGAAACTCAAATGAGTCTAATGTATGATCTGTTCATTCACTATTTGTTATCGCCGTGAAAGTCTAGGGACAATGTGGCACTCACGTATATTCTGTTTTTCTATAATATCTGTCAAATGTTCCTGATGTTGGTACGTATTACTTAAAAGTTAGGAAATTTCAAAAATTTCTGTTCTATATTACATAAGGGGTCTTCTTTTCTTGGCCGGTGGTTTAAATTTTCTTCTTTTTTTTTTCTTAGTTAAGTGAAAACTCGGTCATTTAATTTTTGATTTTTTATTGCATAGTATTTTCGGATCCGATCGGGTCCTTCTTCAGTGCGTAAATTGATGAGTTCTCGACGGATGAGTTCCGGTGGTCGGAAGAGAGTTCTAGTACTATGCAATAAAAAATCGAAAATTTAATGACCGAGTTTTCATTTCACTAAGAAAAGAAAAAAAAGTTCTACATTTAGTGATAAATGGATTCAAATCCCAAAATTTTGACACTGACAGGTATTATAGAAAAAAATAAAATAAACTGGAAGACGTAAACGACATTCGACCTACAGGACCCGCTTTTGGATTGCGTGAGTTCGTATCGCATTTCATTATGAATTGCTTCGTCATGCTGCGTTTTTCTTAAAGAGCAAATTTTCAACAAATCTTGCGCCTTTAGTTAACCGATGTCATTTGTTATAGTAAAAGTAAGACAATATAAACTTGAAGTGTTGAATAGAGTCAATAGTTAAATTGTACACCCGGGTGCAACATTTCTGAGTCGTTTTAGTCGTAGTATATTCGGCGTCCTTCTGTCGCATATGATTAACCTGTTTGTGACAATTATAATTATTCTGTGTGTGTATTTAAAGCAACTATTATTTTAATTGTTTCTATATGAGAATTTGCGCCACTGCTTACAGAGTTCATGCGAGTTTAAATTGAAATCTCCTGTGATTGTTGTGAACAGTCAATTGCAAAGACGATAACAAATAGTGAATAAATGCATAAAATTGTCGTTAAATCACCAATATAAAAAAGAAATGTTTTTAATGACTTCCCTTTAATAATCCTTTTGTGTTTTATTATCAACTGCCGATGAAAAGGGATTCCCTAAAACCGAGATTCCATAGCAACCTAAAAAAAATTGAAAACTTTCACCCCCATTAAGCTTCTCCCTAATGCGATTCAGAAACGATCCGAAACTCCTGAATGAACTTGCGAGCCATTCACGCAATCGAACTTTCTGTTTTTCCGCCATTCAAACTCCGAAAATCTTGAAAAGACGACGCGTGATGTGAGACGAAACGTCCGAAGTTTGAAGCGTCATTGTCGATGCTAAGGCACCGCCGTCTGCGACTAACTGTTTCCTCGTATCTTATAAACAATCGAAAGTCGGGGACGGGGGCGGGGCGGGGAGTAATTGGGAAAGTTTTCAGAGTTTGATTAACGTGGAAGATACACGATGGTGAATGTTTCCGCTGAAAATCATTAAAACGACTCCGCGCGCAAGTCGTAAGCGAATCGATAATAATCAAGTAAAAGTTACAGGTGTTTCCATTTTCCGGCGGTGCTTTATGCGCGCGTTAAGTTAATCTCTCGGCGTCGGGGAAATTGTGGAAAAATTGCGTGCCAGAAGCGACTCGAGTGACGAGGATGACTTTCACGGACTAGAGGCGTCCTTTCAAACGAAGTTAGCGACGTCGTTTTCCTTGCTTGTCGCGTTACTGTGAACCGTAACTTTTTCTAATCTACTTTGGCGGCGCCGTTGCGAAACGCGCCACTGACGGTCCTAATGCGCTCTATATTTTCCCGCTCGAGTTGAATCGCAATTTGGCCGCTTGTACTAATGCACGGAGGGAATTAAAATGAGCTGAATAAAATCTACGACCTACTTGCGTACGAGTTGGAGTTATTAGGTTTCCTTTTGTGTCTTTTGTGGAAATCTTTTCCGGGGAAATTCGAATATTTCAGCACTCGTTAAGCTCAAAGGTTCACCGTTGGTTGCACGCCAACGAATGTGTAAAGCACACTTGCTGAAACACACGGGCGTAATTCTTTCATGTTTCCAGACATATTTATGTCAACGAATGCAATTCGTAATAAATGCACAAGCAATTCCATATGCAAAACATACAAATGTAAAAAGATTTGAATCGCATGGTATTATAAATATGAAAATCTACATAAAAGTTAGAAATAAAGAGCAACATGTTTTTGCTTTTAATTGAACTAACATAGGTACATCATTTCTCTTCCTAATATTACAGCATTTGAAAAAAAAATAAAAACTGGAAACCAATTCAACAAAATGAGTTTTGTCAAAGCTCTTTCAGTTTAAATATATTTAATTTTAAAAAATGGAGGACAACCGTTCATTGTTCTTAAAATGTTCTTTGTCTGAAAAATTAGCAAACTGAATTGAGAAAATTTTACGTCCGATAGAAGTCTTTTGAGTTATGAAGAAAATATGACAAAACCGGGGGTGAATTTCTAATGAAATTATCGAAAACTAATAAACGAGTTCAATAGCCGGGACAAAGTCGAGATCCATTCGATCTCGCAATTATTTGGGCGTATTAAAAATCCCGTCAGCGCCATTACCTTGGGCTATTGAATAATTTTGAGGCGACGAAAGAGCATGAAAGCTAACGAATTCAGGCAGCTGCCTGCCCTGCTTCGTTTTATTTCCTCCCTTCGAAGCCGGTGATTTACTTGAAGTCGAGGAAAAATTAAAATTTCCAATGATAACTTATTAGGTGCTTGTCAGAGCTGAGCGTCAGAAAATGATTCAATTACGGAATTTATTAAAACAATTCGTTATCCCCGGTGCATTTGAAAGATTCATTAATTAGTTTCTCGGATTTAATAGTTTCAATTATTGAAACGAAAATTTAGTTTTAAAGAAGGAGGGGAAACTGAAATTAATTGCTGAGAGTTAAGTACTTGATGTTTTAATGCTTGATTTGTTGCAGGCAAAGAATGATGAAGATGGTCGCGGAAGCATCAAGGAAAAATCGCCATCAAAATGTGAAAAAAAGTTAATAACCAGACCGTAGCATTTTCTAGTGATTAGTTCCAACAAAGGACAATACGCCGCCATGTTGCCTACCAACGTCATGTCCTTTATGAAAAAGGTAAGTCCTTCCTCCCACCCTTCCGCCGCCGTTTTATTAATATCTCTCCGACTCTCCCTGAATTCAGAACATCGAAAAAGCTCCTCGCCCACGCTTTATTGCTCGAAGTATACGAAACGCAATCGCGTCTCCGGTAAAAGAACTTTTTTTTGTATTTCACCGTGTTTTAAGCCCTCTCGCAATACACAAACGTTGGAACGCTGAGAATGGTAATTGTGTACGCGTATGGCTGAGGAGGAAGAACTCCAAACATAATTGAGTTCCACGCGTCCTTTAAAATTACATTCGCAATTACCAAATATAACGAGCGGCGAAAGCGAAAGCCGAGCGAGCGGAAAATGTCTCTTAATTAAAATATTTCGACGAGGACCGAAGCTAAACCAAACAATATTGGGTCCCTTTGCTGTCCCGAATCCGTCACCGCAAGGCACTAATTAAATCCGCGCAATCAAAGGATTTGTTTGTTATTAAATCGACGAAAAGGCGAAAGCTATTCGAATACTAACAATAAAAACCAAAACGGCTTCAGTTAATTAAATATTTCGTTTCAGAAAATTCATGAATTTCTGAAACCATTGGAAATTTCAGATGAAACATTTTCTGTCAGTTGGAGCTACAAATAAGATTTTTTTTATTTATTCATATTTAGAGTCGGGTATAGAACAGAGCTCTTATTTTTATTTAAAATAATATTTATTATTGCAGAGTTACTTCGGGCAGACTAAACAGATTCAAAATATATTCGTTGTGATATGCAATAAGTGCGTTCAACCAGAGACAGCGATTACTATTGTAACGCTTGCAGAACGCTATAGCGAATCATAGTGAATAAAAATTGATCGAACAGTTTAATGTTTAACAACATGTAAGGTTTCAGATTTAATCCGTAACGGAAGTTTAAAATAATCATATCGTACAACATAACCTACAAATCGCATTTGACAGTGACAGATGCACCCGGTCGGTAAATGCAAAATGCAATGCATTTCCACCAGGGTTACGTTCGACAATATGTGTCGAAGAGATAGAACCTAAGTTTCAAATTTAATAATTTCTTGATGACGTACATCTATTCTTTTGTGAATTAATTGTCTTTTTTTTTGTTTAGACACTGCAACTTAGTAATTGCAAAGTAATAAAATATCGACACTACTTGAGGAAGAGTAGAACTGTTGTGGTGTTTCATCTTATTCTTTAAAATGGAATATATTATTTTAAATGAAAAGGAAAGATATTATGAAAGATCTGTCATCGAGAAAACAATCCCTTTTCACACTAAAGCAAAACATTAATTTCAGGCAGTAAAAGCGGAGGCGGCATGATGCAAATAAAACAAAAAAATAAAAATAAATGAAAAAGCGAAAAAACACACGGACGCCGCTCGACTGAAAAGAGTTATTAAGCACTTTACAAAGTTATTCATCCATATTTCAAAAGCTGCGCTGCCGGAAAACTTCCTTTAGCATTAGCTCGTCGCAGCAAAAAAAAAAGATCTGACAGAGGGCCGTTGTTGTCGCCTCATAATCCGCGAGCGCGCTCCATCTCTCGAAAGGACTTAACCTCTGCGCTTTATAGAATTACGTTTTTAATTAAAAATAAGGAATAATCCGGAGATGTTTTGAATGGGCTACATTTTCTACCATTTCCTTTTCCTGGAATGCAGGCCATCCATAAATTTATTATCAGTGAAAACGAAATAGCTTCCACTTCCAGACAAAACATCTAGGGCTTTACTCACATTAATTTATTATACGAAGAAACAAAAAAAAATTTATCCTCAATCATAATGCATGGAAAGTGAGGAAGAGTTTCGGTGTTCCGGTGAAAGGAGAAGGCATATTTGTCTTGAGAAATTTATATTTCGTTGTTTGCACACGAAAATAATGACGTCAAGCAGAAAAATACATATTCCAGACACAGGTTTTCGCTTTCGGCGCGTAGCGGACAAAAACCCGCGCGCTCCCGGAAGAGTGCCCACAAATCCGGGAGGGACCGGCTCCGGTATTACGTATTCCCGCCCGCACTTTTACATATTTATGTGAGAAGGCTAAGTAGGCTGCGGATGTGAGCTCAGCGTCATCTACGCGCCGCTGATTTACGGACTCGCCCGGATATTTTATACTGATTGCGTCTAAATCTTTTAAAGTAATGCGGAATTTATGGCGGCATGAGCGTAGGTAAGCACAGATGCGGATGAGGTGCCCCTAAAGCCGGATTGATTAGTTTTGGCTACGTGCGGAATAAATTTGACGAAATTAGATCCTCGCATGTTAGCCAAGCAGAGAGGATCTTCGTAAATCTAGTTTATTATTATGATACGTGTTCCGAAGGATATTTACAGCACGAGGGAAATGGTCTGAGACGGCACTAAACTCTCCTAATTAGAATTATATTATGTACATACAGGGTGATGTTGGAATAGACCGAAAAAGAAAAAATGGTGAAAGAAAGGAACCACAGAATATGGAAAAAATTAGTTAAAAATTATTCCCAAAATAATGATACGTCTCTGGTTAAAAAAGAACAGTAGATGAACGAAATTAATACAATCTTAAGGTGTGTTGCTAATCCGAAATTGGCCTCGACAGTTGTCCAAATTGTCTCGGCTTTGCAGTTGATCGTTCGCAACAATCAACACTCACTTGTACGTGGAAGGCAGTGGCACAAATATACAAACAAAGAAAATGGTATTTGCTTTAATTAGAAATGCTAAAAATTACATAATGACAAAGAGGTCAATACAGTGCGACAGAATGTCGCATAGATATCTACAAGTAAAACGACTTAACAATGTTGCACCCGAGTGCAGTACTTAAATATTTACTCTATTGAACTCTGCAAACGTAAATCGTCTAATTTTTACTACAACAATTTACATCGGTTAATTAAAGGCGCAAGATATGTCGAAAATTCGCTCTTAAATAATGCAGCGTCACGAAACCGTTATTAAAAGTTATTAATGAAACTGACGTAACCAAGAACGTATTCGTAGATCAAGGTCGTTCGCGCCTCCGTGTGTTATCTCCTTCAGCCGATCACGTTCCTTATTTTCGGCGATACGAACCCACAGGGCGAAGTGGTGAGTTTCGGTAGTAGCGAAAGAAATGTTGTGACAAGGCGGAAAGTAAATTAAAATGTTAGATACATTTAGCGAACTTAAGATAAGAAAAAATGCATCTCGGCGGCGCCAACTGAAACGTCCTCGACACGTGCCTCCTATGCAGGTGTACAAAAACCTTGAACATATTCCAACTTGTCTAAAACACTAAACTGTAAATATTTCCTTCGTCAATACTCGGAAGTGTTCGAGTTCCAATTTATATAAAAACCCCAAATCAGAGACATTCAATTAAGATCATAAACTAGTTGCTATAAGAGCATGATGTAGGCTCTATTCTGTTAATTTATCGATTTATACCGTAACAATATCCAAAAGGAAAAGGATTCAAAACGAAGAATACCAAAAAGGATATCCAAAAGGAAATATCCGAACGTAAAAAGCCTGAATTAAAAGTAGATTAATTACAAGATGGTATCATGCCTTTAGCTTAATATCACCTGGATTTTAGATAAACTAGGCCCTGGCAGGGAGTGGAAATCACACCTAATCTCGTTTAGCTATGCGTTGAAGAAAATACCGACCACGGCGAATATGAGTGACCCTTTAGCAAAAACTTCGATATAATTTAAACACAACAACTCAGCATCACTAAAGTTAAATTAATAATAAAACGCTAAAACATGCTAAATCGTATGACGCGAAATGATCCCGGATGTCGTCAGCTTCAACCAATCAGAAACCACTATTATCGAAAATGCCCATATTACGGACATATCACGTGACGATCGATTATCGTATGCCTATATTTGGATGTCAGGGTTGCCACAATAAATTTGACTAAAATTTCCTAATATTGCCAACCTATTCCTACGCGATTTTAAACTGTAACACTATTCAAGAATCACCCTATGTTAAGCTTTACATGATTTTACACATATAGGGTTAAATTAAAAGTCATGCAAAAAAAACTTCAGTGCTTCAAATGCAATTAGATTTTTCCAATTTAATAAGTTACCATAAACCCCAACAAACTCAATATACGTGCGAGGCGTTAAAATGTCTCGCTTATTCATTAATAGCATTAACACAATTAATATGTGATAAGAAAAGTCTTGTAATGCAATAAATATGTTTGAATCTTTTCTAGACCGGTTTCGCGTAAAGCATCATCTAATCTAATGTATAATAAGCATGGGTAGAGTATTCCAAAAAAAAAGAAAAAATTTTCGAATACTCTACACATGCTTATTATACATTAGATTAGAGGATACTTTTGTTGTAATTCTACTGATGATGTTTTATGCGAAACCGGTCTAGAAAAGATTAAAACATATTTATTACAGTACAAGACTCCTCTTATCACATATTAATTAAATGATTACTGCAAACATCATGGAGAACATATCTAATATTAACACAATTGTTAAATAAATAACGAGAATGCAAATGTTTAACTGTACAGCAAGAAACTATCAATGATCGTTGATAAATGTCACAGGCGATACCTTCAGAGTTTGTGAGAGAGTTGATTTAACTCTTTTTGTCTTGATTGATTATTCTAAAAGGTTTGGCACTATCAATCATAAAATTGATGTGTGCAAAATTACACTATTTCACAGTTTTAGTTTCTTATTTTAAATAATAGAATGCAGTCTGTTGCGGTGAATGGTAAACATTCGTCATTTCAAATAATTGAATCGGGACCTATTTTATACACTTTACAAAATTAAACTCATTACATCTACGGTCTGAGAAGAAGATATCACGTGTCATATAAACTTCAAGAAGCTAAGAGGCTAATTGTGATGAAAAATAAAAAATTGCTTGCTTCATATGGCCTGCCTAGAGCTAGAATACATGTTAATTCATGCCTACGGTATCTTAGGTCTTTATTAATTCCTAGATTTACACACTTCATTACTATTGTTCTTTTAGAAAGGTCCTTTTCATATAACACGATATCTTATACGAACTTCGTCTTCATCACTCAGAACGTTCAAGAATGTACAACAACGGCTGGTCATCTTATTTAATTCTCTACGTCTACACCATATTGAAATGTTTTTTTTTGTATTCTTTATTGTATTGTATTGTTAGTTCATTTATATTACAGGTTTCGAGCTTGTCACAACTGTTAAAGTCAGACTGTGTAATGCAATGAATAAATCGAGACAAAAATTGATTTTCATAAAATTTTAAGTCAAAGCGGAACTGCCACATTCAGACTGTTTTGCTCACCCATAGTAATTGGGGACCGAAATATTGCCAACATTGTAGTTCTAGTTCTAAAAGTGAAACTTTTATAATTCAAATTCAGTAAATTTTGACAATTTTCATCAAAAATATAAAAAGAAAATTGCATGAATTTATTCGATATGGAAATTCTCTTTTAGTTTTCCCTTTCCAGTAAACCGTGAAATTAATATTTTTTATTCGTGCTTTAAAAAAAAAACTTGATGAGGGAAAACATCTACCCTCTTCAAAAGGGTAGGAAATAATTTCTGAACGTTGTTATGATCATTATTTCTTTGCTTATCTTTTAAATTACATCCCAACAGGATGTTTATTTTTATTTTCGTTTCCTTTCTATCTTCTGACCGCTGTGATTTCCTGTACTCGTTCAGCTCGTCGGAGCGGCGAAGAGAAAAAAAGCAGGAGCCATCGACGAGGCATCGGCGAATTCGTAGCCGTACCTTTTATCAACCCTGGCAACGGGCCAACCAATTTCCAATCGGAAATATATCTGCGATTGCGATTCGGAGGGCAATTTTTAACAGATTTACGATTCGCGCGTTCTCCCTCCTCGTCGCACGTCCTCATCGTCTTGTCATATTGTAAAATAACAAGCTGGAAATTGGATTATTTCGTAGGATTGAGCGTAATCTCTTAAATCGTTATTGCCCGTCCGGGAGAAATTGAATCTCGGCCCGGTTCTTTTGTATGACGTAAAAGTTCGTTTATTGCGCGCACAACCGTCGTTCTTTTACAACGCGGATATTTACTAATTGAAGAGGAATAAAAAACTTCCAGGCTGCGGCGATTATTCCGGCCGATAGCTCCAGGCATTTTCATGGCGAAAAGAAGGATGAAACTCGGAGGGGATTGTATCACACGCGCGCGATAGTTTTCCGGTAAATTGAACATTTTGGGGATTTTTTTTGTCGGTTGTGATAGTCCTAAAAATCAAAGAGGGATAAGAACTACTTCGACCTTTGAAGAGGAAAATGTGATATTAATAGAAAAAAAAGATGATGTAAAGAAACCCAATCAATTATTAACACAGACATTTTCCGAATATTTTTATTTAAAAAAAAATAATAGTAATAATTTGGACGTCAAAGAACCCAAAAATATTGCAGCAAAAATCAGCAGAAAAGCAGAGACCGGGAAGTTGATTCATAACGTGTCTAATGTATTAAAAAAGTTTCCAGATTTTCCAGCCCCGCTCCCCCATTCCCTTTTTGGCCAACATCGTGTTAAGAGCACAGGCAATCTGTTTTTAAAAGCGGAGCTTTTCGAGTTGTGAAAAAATCGTTATTATGTTTTCCTTTATGCCCTGCCTGGATGTAACACAGCGAAAGGCGGGCGTTTCAAAAGCGTGTGTTTTTGCCGTACGCTTATACGTAATATGGAAAAACGGGGAAAACTCTCTTCTTTTATTCGCCGCACGATTCTTTATTTAGCAGAGTGTCTAGACGCACAAATATCAGTAAACCTTATAATACCTGAGAAACTGGAGCGTCGTTTATATTGCATGATCTGAAACGAATTAGATTAGACTTCGACTTTAAATCTCGTAAATTTTTTTAACCAAAAGACACAAAAAATGTTGGTTTATAACCCTTGACGTTAAAAGACGAAAAAAAGAACACATCACTCGACTGTTGCGGATTAGTGTCTAATGGAAGAGAAAACGCTGGCTGTCAGGTTGCTGTCGTATCTGGGTTTATGCAGTGATGGTATCTCCGGCAATTATCCGCCTCCGTCTTTGCCTAACGGTTCCGATCCAGAGGAATCAAGACTCCGCCATTTAAACCGAACCGGAAGGCATTAAATATGCTCCCGATTCGAATCATACGCAACAAATCACGTTCGCCAGCGCGGGGGAAAAAGTACGACGCGCTTGCAGGGAGATAAATCAATCATAGGTGGGCACTTATAAGGACATTAAAACGAGAGACGCCGGCGAAGCAAAACGCTCAAGCTCGGAGAAAATTGCCTGTCAGGGGCGCCGCAGTGAAACATCAATAAAGTACCGCATCGAAAACTGTTGCAGCAAGACTTTCAACCAAAAAGCTCCGCTTGGATGGAGGTTATTGTTACGGGAAGGAAGAGAAGAAGCTTACTACTTAACGACCTGGTGGAATTTGGCGATGTTTATCATGATTGAGAGGAATTTTTGAGAAATTTGTTTTCTGAAAAGAAGATGACTGTACCGTGTATTTTGTTTCTTTTCATTACTAATACTCATGACTCATGTTCGGTATCACCCTGTATTCTCGTTTATTTGACGTTTTTAATTCTCGCTCGAAGTAAGTTTACTTAACGTCAAAAGAAATTTAGGTCAGATTTAACGGCGCATTAATTCCCATTCGAGGAGCACATAATTCCGTTCGTTCGGGAAGTAATTCCCAACTTTTCCTGGTTTTCGTGTGTTCGTCGGCGCGTTGCACGGCCACGTGCAACGTAAGACTTCAAACTGCACCGACAGGAACGCGCAAATAACGTTTTCTCACGTTGCATTACTTCCACTCTACGTGCTTCCGATTTTGAAGGAGTTCGTGTTTTAGAGGTAGATAAATCCGGGAAGCCCGTGGCTCATGTAATTCGAGCCGAACTAGTTTTTGAATGCCTTACGAACTAAACTTTTATTAATGAGGAAATTTTAAAGGATTTTAACGTGATACGTTCACGTTAAAAAAAAAGTCATTGTATTTTGTAGGCGCATTTAACGCTATACTTAGGGGTGATCATCACAAGTAAAGTGGAAGAGGAGAAAGAAATTAACTGGAGAATTAAACGTGTTAGAAACTTGTACAGAAATTTGTTTTAAATAGAAGAGGAATTATAATTATAATTATAACATTGTTGCAAAGAGATTGACGTGGTGCTAGCGCGCCTGATCTTCAAGCACTGGAAGACACCTGGGTCCGTTTCATGTTCGATAAAAATTTTTAAGATCTACACTGCTTTATTGAATAAAACCTAGATTATTCATAAAAAGTTTCAGGAAATCACTAATACGGGAAAAGAACCGACGCAGTATTTACAAGAAGAACAAAGGGGAGAAAACATAACTCGTATAAAGATGACAATAAAAATAGTGAAAATGAGAATAATCCAATGGCTTGAACCCATACCAGAAGACTTGCATGAATAGAGCCAAAAATTAAAAAGAAAACAAGAAGGCCAAGGAAAAGATGAAAGGAGAGGGTAGAGGCGGATTTAAGAGAAAATAAATAATGAACTGGAAAACAGAAGTCCTGGACAAAAGAAGCTGGAACCAAATATCACAGTTCAGGATCCGAATGATCTGTTTAAAGCTGCGACATACATACATGTACCATAAGATTAGCTGAATGTATGATTGGACTACGACTAAGTCATATTTTTTTACAGAGTTTACTGAAGTTAAGATACAATCAAAAAGTTTGCTTAAATCCCACAAACCACAAAATAGCGTCCGTAATTTTACCGTCTTTAAAGTGGACTATGTTATCGACTATTTTAAGTTTTATGTAGCATTTAAATTTTTAAGAAAACCTTATTGGTTATCACTAGAGATCGGAATCACATATTTTGACGCCATCATGTAATATCCGTTCACTCGGTTTCCTCGTCAGAGTCATAGTCAGATCAGTGGTGTGGAATTGTCGTAATACTTTTCATGTCAGATTCTGGCATCTATCAAAATTCATGCCAGCAACTTAACGAAACGAGAACACGAGAAAATCGAGTGAACGAATTATAAGCGGCATACGTATAAGTCATGAGTATGTCATGAAGAACTCGCGTAAGCCAGTTTGGAACGCTCCCCGGATTACTCCGGAAATTATTTTGTCCTTTTTTCATAAACAAATCACTCGTTGTTTTATTGATGACGTCAAAATATGTAATTGCGATCTCTGGTTACCACATATGTAGTAGTTAAATTGATCTTCGAAAATGATTTCTGTTATTTTTTTAAAAACAAGAACTATGTACATCAACCTACAATAATTCTTTGGGTCGTCTACATTATTATTCATGACAGAATTTGATTTTCAAGAGTTTGACGAGGATTTAGGGATCCGTCTGTATAACTTGAATGAAAATAGAATGTGTACGAAGAAAATTGCATAATTTTCCAGCAAATTTTAATAGAGTCGATTAGTTCTGCTTGTAATTATTTTATTAGCAACATGTTCCTGACAGTGTACAGGCTTTTGTATCATCGGAAGTTGACAGATGTCAAAACAGGTAACTTACCTATTTACGCATCAGACACGTGATCATTACGTCCATGGCATTCAGAATCGCCTGGTATTGATTTGTGTGGCCGCAAATTTTTCTCATAATTTCTGCTTAGAGTGCGAGGCAAAAGTGCACGTGCCAGAACGCCTGCAATGGAACAGCGTTTCCTGCATACAAAACGCAATTCACGCTGCATTGCACGGGATCTGAATGGAATTGAGTTGGCAGGTTTTCCAGT
This sequence comes from Dorcus parallelipipedus, assembly GCA_958336345.1. Classification (NCBI taxonomy): domain Eukaryota; kingdom Metazoa; phylum Arthropoda; class Insecta; order Coleoptera; family Lucanidae; genus Dorcus; species Dorcus parallelipipedus. The sequence goes on along the minus strand of OY284480.1, from coordinate 15,830,809 downwards.
TGATTAAATACGTCTCCATTCTCGCTTTTCAATTTTTTAGACAAAGCAAAACCATAGACACCTGAAAAAAAAAGAGATTCAAAATTTACTTTATTTCAATGAAATATGTAAGGGGGTCATTCTAATCAAAGTTGCAAGTTACAAGGTTGTATCTTGCTACTACCGAGCACTCTGCTCTGGTGGTACCATCTACTTATTTTTGCATTCTAATTCAGGATGGTAGTTCAGTGGCAAAATTACATATGCAGCTAACTTCAGTGTCGTATTGTACGCTTGCCCGTCTTGCCGCGCTTTGTTACTTTGAAAATCATATACAATAAAGAAATAGAAAAGCTGGTCCTTGTCCAACATTATTTTTTCAAAAGTGTATTTACTTATATTGTGGTAATACGTTATGCGCAATGAATGATTTGTGTAGTAGCAATACACAGAAGCCTCACAGTGGAAAACTAGTTTATTTAATTTATTTACTTACAGTTTGTTTTGTCAAAAAAGTTTTAAATTATTAATAAATTGTAAGTATATAATCATCAAGGATGTGTAAGATTGAGGTATGTATTAAAATGAGAGTGATTCTAGCCTACAAAAAAGAAATAAATTTTTTTAAAAGGTTCTTTCACTGTCATCACTGTTTTAATTGAACTCATAAGCTACTGGGTAACCTGACATTTCAATTAAAATTTTTATTAAAACGTTAATTCTTACATACTCATGCGCACACTGACGAGAACAAGTTTACCACTTTAAAATGGTTGCAATTTTATCATTTGGCAAATGTATTTTTGATATACTCAGATAAGATTTTCAACTCGACATCTTCCCATAAATATAGATACAGAAATGTATCCAATAATAGTTTAAATAAATTTCAACAATGTATAAGCTTTGAACAATGGCTTGACGTATATGAAAAGAATGAAGCAGATTCAGCTTTTGACACATTTATTAAAATTTTTGAGTGGCACTTGGATATATCGTGTCCTTTCAGTGAAACAAAAACTAAAAGGTGCAATACCACTCCAAATAAATGGATTTCCTCCTTGCTTTTGGGTCTCGGCTTAAAGATCTCTTTCTGTTGTATCGAGCCACGGGTGACGTACAATTATGGGATTATTATGTTCAAAAAAAGAATGAATACAAAAATTTAATTGGTGAGACAAAAAAGCTATTTTTTAATAATAAAATACTTAAAGCAACAAACAAAAATAAAACAGTATGGAATATTGTTAATGATATCACTGGTCGTAAGCGCCATAAACAACAAAATAAAATTTCTCTGCATATTGACAATCAGGTTATAGACAAGCCAGAAATAGTAGCGAATAAATTTAGTCAATTTTTTACTAATGTTGCCACTGATATGCTGCACTCGCACTACCCAGGAGGTCTTTCAGAGGAATGCACAATTGAACATGTAGTGAATCAGTCTATATATTTTCCGGATATATCTGATGAAGAAATTCTACAGGCGATAGAGCAACTGAAACCAAAAAACTCATCAGGAGTTAATGGAATACCCACAAGAGCTATTAAACACGCTGTGTCGGCAATTGTTCAACCTTTGACATATCTTTTCAATCTATCAATGAACCAGGGAATTTTTCCGAACGTTCTGAAGCTGTCAACCTTTCTACCTTTGCATAAAAAAGGTGACGAACATCAAATGAGTAATTATCGACCTATTTCGATTACAAATGAATTCGAAAAAATTGTCTACAACCGAATATCCAGCTACCTGAATGCCACCAATATACTAACAGATGTTCAGTTTGGCTTTCGCAGCGGCAGATCAACTGCTATGGCTTGTAGTCACTTTTTGGAATATGTCTTTGAATCGCTTGATCAAATTTGTATGTTGCGGCCATGTGTTTTGACTTAACTCGGGCCTTCGATACCGTACAATCAAATTTTGTGATAAACAAAATCGCTGCTCTGGGTATCAGAGGAAACGTTCTTGAATGGCTGAGATCATACCTTTGCAATAGAAGAATAAAAGATAAAGTACAGGATCAATTCTCCAGTGAAACTAACAGTAATTATGGCGTCCCACAAGGATCTATTCTGGGACCCCTGTTGTTTCTGATTTTTATTAACGACATGCCAGCTAACATAAGATGTCCAGGAAGAATGGTAATTTTTGCTGACGGCTCTTCAATGGTGTTATCTGATCCTGATGTCTTCAATCTACAAACGAATTTAAATAACATAGCTTCGGAGTTTAGCCTTTGGTGTAAAAAAAATAATCTTATTTTAAATAGTGCTAAGACCTCTTGTGTTCATTTTTATCAACATAGAGTACCACCCCATATAGAAGTCAAAGTTGATGGGCGCGTAATCGACTTTTCTGAAAGTGTTTGCCTTCTTGGTATTACAATTGACAGCAACTTAAACTGGTCACTTCACATAGACAACCTGTGCAAGAAAATGAGTAGTGCTTATTACGGTTTACTGAAACTGAAATCGTGTGTCGATTTAGACTACTTAACACAAACTTATTATGGGCTAGTGCACTCGAATTTGGTTTACTGCTGTGAACTGTGGGGAAATTCACGTGATGTCAACAGAGTTTTCGTTGCGCAGAAACGAGTGGTGAGACTAATAATATTCAATGTTGATCGTAGAGAAACTTGCAGAAATCTTTTCAATATAATATCCTAACACTTGCCTCAATTTACATCTATAGGTGTATTTTATGTGTCCTAAATAACAAGAGTAAACTAGAAACTAATTATGATGTTCACGGAAAAACAACTAGAAACTGTGATTTATTTCGATCTCATAAACATAAAACGGCTCTTTTCGAGAAATCGTCAATCTTTGCAGGACAGAAACTGTACAGTGGACTCCCTGCTGACATTCGCTGTATTAATAATTATAACAAATTTAAAAAATGTTTAAAGAAATACCTACTGAAGCATGGTTTCTATAGTATTAATGATTTCTTTGATGCTACTCATTTGCCTGACTCTTAGTGAGTACATGTTTCCCACTCATTTTTTATTGTTATTTTAACATGCTTGTATTGATACATATGTCCATTTGTATTTCGTATTCCTTTTAAGTAAATTTTAATGTTTGTATAAGAAATACTCGTGATGCGTATCTTCACACTTCTTATATTATATGACTTTTCACATCCATGTAAGTGAATAAACGATTGATTGATTGATTGATTGATTTAGGCGCACTTTGCGACTGCTGTGTCACAATTAGAATACCAAAACAACAGGGTTGCAACTAGTTACCACGTTACTAAGGAGGTACCACCGTCGTCAGGTTGTAAGCATGAATTAGATTGACCTCCTAAGACGTATTAACAATATTGCTAGGATGTGTGAAGTTGCCTCCTGCTCTAAAATAAAGTTATGTTGGCTTCGCCTTCATATTACAGTTATACAAAAAGAAGCATCATAAAATGGGAAACTGACTTTTACAGTTTCAAGAAACCTGTCAGCCAGATGTAATATACGAGAAAACATACAACTTTTGTAGTTAAAGAGCGACATAAAATGCGGTGTGGTGCTAAGTGCGCTTATGGATTAGGTCCATAAATTTTATTTACTTTCGTTCAGTAACGTCGAGCAAATTTATCGATCACCGTTACTTTTACACTTGCACATATCCTCGATGTCGCATCTGTTCGTGAACGTAACACCAGTCTGTATGTTGTACATAAAGTTTAAAGCACATACAATATTTCTTCCTTCAACTTTACGGTGGTAGTAACATTGTCTTCACAATTTCGTAATTAAATTGGGTGAAATAAAGTTAGAAACGTAATAATTTTTTTAAAGCAACTCCATCGGTTTTATTTATAGCTTTTTTCAGAGGTGAGAATGTAACAAAAAAAAAGCAAAAAACGTTACGTTTACGTTTCAAATTTCCGTAGCAATTCCGGTTCCGTATTCAACTGAAAATTAGATCCGGCAAACAAAAAAGAAGCTTAACTCAGGCGAAGCTTAAAAGCTCACGGAATTACGCTGACATAATACAGTCAAGCCGGAGTTATGTAGCGGAATAACCAGCAACATTTAACGTAAGGAAACGGCCGTCTTAGCGAAAGGACAGGGTTTGGTGACGCGGGGGCGGAATTCTAAGCTCGCCCCGGAAGCGTCGCGAAAGATTTACATGTAACTCGGCTTTTTATCTGTGATTTAGGTCTTGAGCTTATTCGATCCAGCCTTGTTTGCTTGCTTAGGGGTTTGTGTGATGTCGCAGGGGATGCGGGAAAGCCTTGCTAATTAGAAAATCAAAGAAGGCTTGAGTTATTAACGGAAAATTGCGCGCTCGCTTCTCCCGTTCCACCAACTTGAAAAATTACACCCGACGTGCTTAAATAGTCTTAAGTAATTAAACTGAATAATGTATTTTACGACTGTAGAATCTGAGCAGACTTATTAGGACGTTAAGCCGTGTGACGTTATAGGTCGTAATAACATCACGTTGCGGGGGCTGTTAGTTACTTCAACCCCCAATCCGCTTCCATCCCTCGCCTTTTAAGTTACCTTAACTGTGCGGTAGAGATAATTTGCTTGGCGGAGATTTATTTTAAAGGCACTTCCAACTTAGCACATTCGTTCACGCCGCCGTTCGGAACTTTCTCGCTGGGGAATTTATTCGGATTTGGCCCGCTTTTTGCGGGTTGACTTCGTTGGTGGGAAAAAAAAGAGAAACGGATTTGCCGCGTATTGCTTCCGCGCCCCGATTAAGTCGTAAAAGGGAAATTTATAACCTTGTTTAGCCTTAATAAATAAAGTCCTTTTCTATTATCCCGAGCTTTTAAATCTGTTGATGACATCATTATCTTGAACGTAAAATTAAAAAGCAGGAAACTACTGCATTTGTCCATTCTATAATAATCATTATTTATTCAAATTGCAAAAAACAAAAACTAAAGTATTCAAGGTGTGATGAGTTACAAAATAAATGATTACATCATAGAATAAAGTTTTATTAATTACATTTTAAGTACGAGGCGTTCGTATTATAAAGCGAGCAGTTAAATATGCAAAGGGGCCTAAGTGACAAATGAAATACAAATTACTACGGTTTCAAGGTCTTAAGTGCCAAGACAAACTTCCACAGAAATTATTTAATTATTAAGCCGCTCCCTGTCTTGAATATTCTGAATTAGTTCCAAGTAGGCCTCAATGCCATAAAGTTTATGACAATTTTTCCAATAAGTGCTTCACATTTTTATACTGTGAAATGTTTGAGAATATCCTTAAAAAAATGCATTGGAAAAAAGAAATAAAGTCGGTGATGTTGGTGCAGATAGTAAAGATCGAAAGAAGAAAGAACAATCTTATCAGAAAAAGATTCCATGTCAGATTTGTTGTTTAATACAATGAAGGTATTTAAATTGTTAACAATCTAATTTTTAAATACTTAATTTTTCTTCAGTAATTTAAAATTACTTGTAAATCCATTACACTTTAGCTACACTAGAGCTTTTCAAAAATTTAAGTATATTGTTGCGTTAAACTTAAATTTACGTGTTTTTGAAAGGAAAGTTGGATCATTCGCAAATTCCAAGGCAATATATTTAATAATAAACCATTCATCTATATCAAAAAAATGCAATGGTTCTAAGATACTACCCTGAGGATTGAAGTACACTGTACCAAAAAAAATTCTATGAAATACAAAAAAAGAGAAATAGTATAGTGTGAAGCGAGTGAGCGATTAAAAAGAATTCACCTTTGAGTAAAATCGTATAATTTTCTATAATAACTCCTTTATTTATGGACCAATTTTAAAAAACAAAGAGGCAAATGAAATGAGACTAAAAACACTATAAAGTGTGGTTAGTAAAATTTTTTTAAAAATTACCTTCATGGTCAAACGACTGTAAACTTTTATTTTTTAAATGGCTCTGTATGTTTTTTATTATTGTATCTCGTAGAGCTACTTTTTCTAAATTCAATAATGTGCAACACTTTTAAGTTTTGACCAGCAAATATTGCAGAAGACATTAATAAAAGAATTAAGTGTGCAAATGTAAGTTGGCTATGTGAAAAAAATTAACGTCATTTCTTTCTAAACCATGTACTTTCTGAGCAATGTAGGGATGAAGTTTGTGCTTTTTCAAAACACTCCGCACAGAAACTTTTGATATTCTAATCAAACTACCAATTTAGATTATTAAAATACCATAGTGTGTGTTTAGTTTAATTGTTTTTTAATTATCTTCATAGTCAAACGACTGTCAACTTTATTTTTTAACACTAGCGTTAAAAGTAAATCACTTTTAATACTCGTCTGTCATAACTTTACATTTTTAATTGAAGTATGCCATGGTTAATAATAGCGTTTGTAGAAAAAATACAGTTCTTGTAAACTTCCAGCCAACTTTCGTCATTAATGACGTTAAACCAGTACCAACTGAACTCGAGATGTAACGTACGATGTATTCGTTGAAATTTAGTAACATTTTGTTACTACAAGTTTTTGAAAATTACAATGTTGCCACCGCTTCAATTATCACTAACGTCAGATGTGTTTACTGTGAATATACAACACGTACATAACCTATACACCGTCAACCATCGATCATATTACTTGGCAATATTGTTATAACATTACGTCATAAATATGAATGACGAAAGTTGGCTGGAAGTTTACAAGAACTGTAGTTTATTACGCGAAACGTGCTTTTTATAAAAATCTACAAGTGTTCCGTGAAAACAATATTATTGAGCGTTATTGTTTATTGCAGTTATTGTTTAAAACTGTCAAGTTCTTCTTGCTTTATGACTTATTGTTTCCTTAAAAAAAAGAAAAAAACATTTATCGGGAAGCTTGGTTTATTGCTGGTTACAATGGATAATAACCAGTTGACTGACTTATTGCAAGTTTATTTTGAATTCAAGAACAGCAGTCAAGCAGTGCGACTTTATAGAAAGTACAAAATACAAGAGGACCCAATTTTTTTTCAAAAAATTATTTGGTCCGACGAGTGCACTTTCGGCACTAATGGCATGTTTAATAGAAACAATCATCGATATTTGTGTCAAGAAAACCCAAGAGTTCTTGTAGAAACTAATTTTCAACGAAGGTTTAGTCTTAATGTTTGGTGTGGCATTTTAGGAGAGCGGTTAATTGGATCATTTTCCATAGATGGTACCTTAAACCAACAAAAGTACCATGAACTTTTGACTGAACACCTACAAGACGATTTTTTTCACATAGCCAACTTACATTTGCACTTTGCACACTCAATTCTTTCATTAATGTTTTCTGCAATATTTGCTGGTCAAAACTTAAAAATGTTGCACATTACTGAATTTAGAAAAAGTAGCTCTACGAGATAAAATAATAAGAAATATACATAGCCATTTAAAAAATAAAAGTTGATAGGCGTTAGACCATGAAGGTAATTAAAAAAAAATTAACTAACCACACTTTATAGTGTTTTTAGTCTCATTTCATTTGCCTCTTTGTTTTTTAAAATTGGTCCATAAATAAAGGAGTTATGGCTTGGGGCGTTTTTTTGTAAGACACCCTGTATATGACTCATATAATATTTATGATCTCATTTAAAATTAAAAAAAAAAATTTAAAAAAACTGCAGTATAGTGATGAGGTACATAAGGTTTATAACAATTCATTTGGGTATCATCAGGGTGTCGATCTCCTAATTTTTAAGCAATTTTTTTAGTTTAATGCACCGGATGTAGCAATACAGTGTTTTCAGCGATGTTTAAGTACCACGTGATTATCAAAATTAGGCAACCAAACTTACGCTTTTGGTAATACTTAAAATAAATTAACATTCAGTGACGTAACACTATTAGTTTTGTTAGAAAATGTAACGCAATAAAAAAAATAGTTTTAATGTAACGCCTGATAAAATTTATTATACAAGAATTAAAACAAATGCTTTATAGATGTGAAATAACTAAATGCTCGTCTATGTTCATTTTAGTTACTTTTTTTTAGTGACAAGAAAATATCTTACAGTGTCGCTAATCTGCGTGGAATAAATTTTCTTAGGAAGGTAGTTAATTTGGTCACATGGGACTTGAACATTGTTGAAAACCCTGTGTTAAGTTAAACTCTGTTCGAATCTGAGTAAATTCAGAAAGACAATCCAAATATTTTACAAATTTACCATTATTTAAAATTGTTTTAATTTCAACGTTTCGCTGCGCTTTTTTATACAGGTTGTCCCGTGACGTAATGTCACCACTTCACCTACGTGATCGTCAATTCAAAGTAAGTAAAAATTCTAATAAAGTTTTGTTCTAAAGTAAACCGTTTAAAAAATACTGAGTGTTTAATGTTTAATGTTTTATTTTTTTTAATCTATTTACTGCCCAAACTAATATTTAAATTTAAGTTTACATGTAAAATTACCAAATACCAAATTTTTAAGCCAGAATAAAACTTTGATTAATTTTAAAGTTCACCTAATCATTTGTCCGTTCACCTAATAATCAATTCAAACTAAAAAAAAAAAAAAACTCTAATGAAGCAAACCATTATTTTTCAAGAGTACGACATGTTTTGTAATTTTCAGAATTTTTAAACTTTATCTCAAAAGGTCTTCAAAGGCAACTACATCTCTTTTGAAGCATGCCAGAATGTGTTTAGCAAACAACGGGGGCTATTTTGAACACCTTTTGAGAGTTTCAAAATTCTGAAAATTACAAAACACGTCGTACTCTTGAAAAATAATGGTTAGCTTCATTAGAGTTTTTTTTTTTTTTTTAGTTTGAATTGATTATTAGGTGAATGGATAAATGTTTAGATGAACTTTAAAATTTTAGAAATTAAAAAATGAAACATTTTCTAAAGAACAAAACTTTATTAGAGTTTTTTACTTAGTTTGAATTGATTATCACGTAGGTGAAGTGGTGACATTACGTCACGGGACAGCCTGTATATAAAAATCTCTATAAATAGAAAGAGAAAACCTCTAGTCGTGTTGTGCTTTTTCTTTTTTGGTATAATTTGTTAATAAACATAAATAAATAATAGAAACATAAAATATTTTTAAAGAAATCCAATATAAAAGCACCGCATCATTTTTTTGTACGTGATGCCCACGAACAGATGACTACAAGATAAAAAAGAAAAAAAAATAGAGAAGGTCCAGAAATGTACATGAAAGAACACAAAAAAGAATCAAAAAGTTAAGTCAGTTGGAAAAGATGAAGCACCCAGACCAAGATAATAGTGAAGAAAACGATAATACAAATAAAGAACAGAGAATGTAACTTCTTATTTGTTTTCTGTCCTGTTCCAAAGCCAACTTAAATGCGTCTGCGTCACTTAGCAACCCTGCAATTGTTGCATTTTACTCATATTGTAAGCCTGGACAAAAAGAAAGAGACAAAGGGAAATAACAAAAAGAGAAGATGGTGAAGATTCAGAAGTAAAAAAATGAACAAAACAAAAAACCCAATCAACTCTAAGGGATGAAGACAGTAAAAGCATCCGGACCAAGACGTCGATGAAAAGCGAAGAAGCAAGCGAAAAAGCAAAAACCATGGGAAACTCAAGCAAAACTGCGACATACCAAGATGGAAAAAAACCTTATAAAAATGATTAACTTTAAGTTAATAACGCACCAGCGCGCCATCTATTGAACAGGGAATGTAACTTCTTGATTTTCAGTTCTATTTCAAGAACGATTTAAATGCATTTTATTTTCCACGCTTAGCAACCCTGCACTTGTTATATTGTACTTGTATTGTACGCTGGGACAACAAAAAAGAGACAAATAGGAGATAAAAAAAGGGAAATGAAAATGGTGACGATTCAGAAGTAAAAAAAAAAATTGTGCAAATGAAGAAGTGAGCAAGAATAAAAAAAAAGAACTTGGAAAACCAAGCCTTATAAAGAATTATTAACTTAAAAGTAATCACGCAGCACTAAAGCGCCATCTAATGAGCAGGAAATGTAATTTCTTGATTTGTTTTCTGATCTGTTTCCAAGACGATTTAAATTCATCTTGCTTTCCACACTTGGCAACCCTGCACTTGTCATAGTGTACTTGTATTGTAAGCCGGGACAACAAAAAAAAGGCAAACAGAAAAGAAGATGGTGAAGATACAGAAGTAAAAAAAATGTAGAAACAAGATTTAAATCAACTAGAAAATATGAAGATAGGAAATGCACCCAAACCAAGTGAAAAGAAAGATAGTACAAATGAAGAAGCAAGCAAGAATTTAAAAAAAAAACATGAAAAAACCGAGCAAAACTGCGGCGTATGTACCAAGACGAAATAAACCTTTTAAAGAATGATTAACTTAAAAGTTATCACGCAGTACCATTGCCAGCGCCATCTATAGAACAGAGAATGTAACTTCTTGATTTGTTTTCTGTTTGTTTGTTTCAAAGTCGATTTAAATGATAAGAAAGACGCAAAAGTTTACAAGAAATACGTAGTAAAATTGCGTCCGAATTTAATCGACTTCTGATCCATTCAAACGGAATTGTCTATTAAACTCCTTAAAAGCCAGAGGCGTACATAATTAATTTTTGGGGTAGTAGTAACATGGAACTTTCCGGAACAAAACCTCCTCCTCGTCCTATCGTTAAGCAAAACCGTTTAAAATTCATAATCTAAGTTCTTTGAAAACGCGAAAACATCCTTGTATACCCAAGCGGAATTAATTAGTGTCAAGTTGTCGGTGGCGGCAATTTCAACGTCAGCAAATAGTTTAATAATTAACGGAACGGCGCGAAACCTGTCAGAATTCCAGCTTTCCCAAACTTTCCCGCGCGCACCCTCACTTAACCTCGTAGAGAAAGTCAGGTGCGTTCCCCAGTTTTTGTGTGGCGCCCTTGTTAACAACTATCAATAACACATTAACGCATGTCCTATTGATTATTTATAATGGATTTGGTTTCCAAGGAAAGCGACATATACATTCATACTCATACACATTTTCAGGTCGGTTTTTATTGTTATTATAAACCCATATTTTATAAATGACAGGCATTAAGGGGAATGAAATGCATAAAGAGGTCGAATTGATTATCTGAAATGAGAATCGGAAATCTACTTCTTTTTATTCTTTTTTAATCTGCTTGTTTACAGAAGTAACTACTTCATATTCAAAATTCATTTGAACGAAGTTATTTTTCAATTCAGAATCTATCTGACTCTCAGAAGATATTATTACACAAGGGCGATCGATCGCTACCCACTCTTTTAAAGCGTGATTTATGGCGCCCCCGGCGATAAAATTTGTGACATGTTGACAATGGTGCTTAGCTTCTTGATCGATCCGCGCTCAAACAAGAATCGGGAACAAAAGGAAACCGGAACATTAGTTCTATTTGTAAACAGACGTTGTGCTGTGTTTCGCTCCAGGGAAGGTTCTCTTCGGAGTACAAAAATGTTTTAAAATGAAAAAAAGAGAAATATCTGCATTTAGTTACTTTACAAAGTAAACGGGAAGAGTTCACGAATTATTGTCCCTAACATAGTAGCCTCTGACCAATAAATTAAAAGAAAATTCTGGAATCTTCACTGAGTTCGAAATTTTTAAACATCCTCAATATTCTTCAAATTTGATCCACGGCGATTATTTTTTTAATTCCCGCTTAAAGGACATTTACGGGTAACTCATTTTTCTGACGACGCTGTTGTGAATGTGAATAAGTGGCTGTCAGGATAAGAAGAGAATTTTTTTCCAAAGGCATTCAAGCCCCTCATCATCGATACATCAAATGTATTAACCTTTTAAGAATATTAAGGATAATTTAGTGCAAATGAATATGAAATAAATTAAACACTAATAAATATCCGCCGCTTTACCAATAAAGCTACAGCGACCCGACGTTCGAAATCATCGCCTAATATAAATTAGAATCGGATGGTAAGTATGATATTGTTTTTAAGCAGGACAAACATTAATAATATTAAATATTAAGGATAAGTTAGTGAGATTCGAACTCGAGTCTTCTGGTTACATTCTAGCTGCTTTACCAATTAAACTATACCTGTAAGAAATCGGCACTTTCATAATCATTAAGCTCATTACATAAGTTAAACTCGTTACAACGTCGCCTACGCGACCGCGGGAAATTATGTAAACAAACGCTTTGCTTTGTCAAAGGCTTGGCTTTATCATGAGTCATGACTGCCCTTTGCAAATTGAAATAATTGCAGTTGCATAGAAGACTCATCGAAAAACCTGGGCATTATACAAAGGTATGACAGACGGTTTCGGAAAATCACGATGAATCATAGAGCAACTGGCAAACATGTAAAGTGTTACGTAATCGGAATTTCCGTCATCAAACGATATAAAAGGCCGGCTGAATTTTACGAAGAGATAAGACAGCCAGTGCCCGTCTTGTCAAGGACAACTCCACAAGTCCGAGGGCGTAATCAACATTCACAGAATATCTTGGTGTGTGTTTGATCTCCAAAAATCCGTTCGTCTCTCCGTATCTAGTACCACACTGAGAAAAATGGTATCAAAGAGTATGTTTATATTAAGAAGAATTCCGAACATTTTATTCGGATTCGCGTTAAAAAGCGACCCAGCGTACTACTGCAAAATTAACACTATGTGGTTTGTTGTTTAGAGTATCATTTCCTGTCATGATAAAATTACCGGAGTAATTAACAAAAAGTCAGACATGACATTTTATTACTAATTTATTCAGCATAATATGTCATTATGGTTTATTATATTTTAAGACTACATATTATGTAGAATGATAATTTTACATTCTTAAACTTAAACAGTTTCATTGTGCTAAGAATCATGATTAATTTGGAGTAAGATGAATCTTATAACATGACAGCATTATACTTTTACATTATACTTTTATTTTATCGATGTGGAGTGATGTTTTATCAAAATCACAAAATTCCATTTTTCTCAGTGCATGGTTGGGTAAGAAAATATTGATTGGTTTTACTGTTTTGGCTATGTTTTTACGTCGCCGCCGTTGTAACTAAATCACTTCGAGTAATATTATTCGCTGAAAAGAGAAAATTTTAACGGGATGTTTTATTACCTTTACAAAAGAGGGGCAGATTAATTGATTAATGAACGTCAGCCGTTCAGTTCAAGATATATGGAAAGATAGCTGAAAATAACCGGCAAGTTTGAGCATATAGATCATCACGGCATTAGCTTACGCGTGTTGTAAAATGCAAATTTATGCAGTTAGAACTTTACGGCCTCAAATAACAAATTAATGGTTTAATCTGCATGTATTATGGCTACATGAAACGGTGTTTATCTTCATAACGCTGACGCTGCTTTGCGTCCTGGGCATTGTGTTCGATATTTAGACCAGAAATTTAAATTCTGAAACACTCAAATAAAATACACTTAATAAACAGTTACATTATCAAAAGTCAAATTTATTTCCGGTGTAAAATAATTTTCTTCTCCGAAAAACCTTAAAAGCTTCATTTAAATTTACTGCAACCTTTTCAGTTTTGATGAAGTGCTCGTATTCTCTTTTGTTTTATTTAACGACTTTACGTTAACATCAGGTAAGCAGTTTTTCGGTTGCGGCAATTAGCTGTGAGATAAAATAAAAATTAATTTGTCCGTTCAAATATTTGTGTAGAATTTCGGGGGCGCAGAATCAGCTCATTAAATCTCGACTTCTCCGCAATAATTGTAAAACCGTTAGGCTATGATTTAATTACGTGTAAACCTTTGCGTACACTGCTTAATTCGCTTAATGAACACGCGAATAGATTTACTGCCGACTGGAGAGCAGTCGGTGCGAGCATCGGAACGGCATAAATTAAATCGGCCCTCTACAGAGTGTTAAATAAGACTGTAATTTACGGCATTCGCCGATACCCAACGGACGGACTTATTGGAGGACGTCGATTGCATCATTTTCACTATGTGATCGATACAGTCGTCCCAGAATGACGACGACGAATAAAGCCGTCTTTCATGCGGCTCGTCGCGGATGAGCACCGAATTTGTTACGCTACGTCACGTTATACGGTATGCACAATGTGTGCTTTGTTTTGAATGGGATTTGCAGTGAAAAACTGCGGGATTAAAAAAAACATTCTAGTATAAATTAAAACAACAGCGACAGTTTTATCTTATGGCCAGCGTTAATTACTGTGAAACAATTTGAAACGAAAATTCATTTAGCACAATTAACGCTACGATAGATATTTTAAACATAAATGTACAGGGTTTTTGTTTATATTTTGAACGGTACCTACACATTTTATTATTAGACATATCAAAAAATGTTAAATACAAAAGTTTTAGGAATTTACCCGAACCGCCAGAATATACTAAAAACAAAAACAAATGACAATCGCAAACCTAACAAATGAGTATCAACTTTGTTATTTTAAATGGAACACTCGGTATATTTTCTCAAATTAAGAAAGATATTTTCCTCCTAATTCCAAAAATATGTAGTTTGACTATATTTGGTTTCATAATTTTTGCAATATTTAAGTTTGAAGTTATTATTGTTTTGGCATATTTGATAAATTTATTTTATACAGTACGTTTATTTGTCTTAGTTGTTAGTGTTTTGTCTTACAAAATGTCCCAGATGAGCAGTCTTTTAATTATAATTAACACTTGTTACACAATAACAATTTTATTAATCGAAGTAAATTAATTTGTTTTTATTTCAAACTTAAATATAGCAAAAAGTATGAAACCAAATATAGACAAACTATATATTTTTGAAATTAGCAAATATACCGAGTCTTCCATTTAAAATAACAAAGTTGATACTCATTTGTTAGGTGTCCGATCGTCATATATTTATAATTTTTTTGTATGTCTAATAATAAAATGTGTAGGTACCGCTCAAAATATAAACAAAAACCCCGTACATTCAAAAAAATTTACTATTTTAGAAATCGGTAAGAGTTTGCCGTCGTTTCCTCTCAATTAGTTGAATTTCTTGAACTTTACAACGACCCAATCAAATTTCTTAAATTTGCTATCTCTGTAAAAAGTTAGAGAAAGAGCTTACTCTTATGGGATTCATCAAAAAAGGGGCAACTGATGAAAATTTTAGCCTTCGACCTCGTCTTCATCTTCTTAAAAAAAAATAATACTTGGCGAAAATTTTAACCTCCTAACTCTTCTTCTTCTTATTTTTTCATTTTGTTGCCAACTATTCAAATTCGATAAATCTTCTTTGAAAAAAGATATTGAAGTAGCTTATTTTTATGGGGCTTCTCAATAAAAGAAAGCATTTAGTAAAAGATTTAACCTCCAGTCTCGTATTCGTCTTCGTATCGTTTTAATCTTTATCTCGTCTGCTTCTTCTGTTTCTACTATTCAAATTTCCTGTGAAAAAAAATGTCGAAATATCTCACCTATCTCGTCGTTCTCTTCCTACTTTCTTCATTTGTTATTGAAACGTCCACTCTCATGGAATTCCCACAAAACAATTACTGAATATTTTGACCTCCTACCTCGTCTACTTCTTCTTACTTTTTCCTTTTGGTTCCAGCTACGTATTAAAATTTGGTAAATTTTCTGTGGAAATAGAATAATGAAATAGCTATTTTTACTGGGTTTCCTAAAAAAGAAAACAAGTTTTAACCTTTACCTCAACTTCTTCTTCTTCTGTTTCTTCTAATCAACTGTTCTATGAAAATCCCCCAAAAAAAAATTAGTAGTTTTGACCTTCCATCACCTTTTCTTCTTCTTAATTTTTCTTTTGTTCTTAGCAATTGAAATTTGATAGATTTTCTATGAAAAAAGTTATTGAAGTACTTTACTATTATGAAGTCCTCTCCACCAAAACGAAACAACTAGTTAAAACAAGTTTTAGCCTTTCAAATCAAATCAACTTTATTACATGGATGTACATGTCAACTCTAGCCTAAGTTCGTCTTCGTCTTCTTACTTTCTTCTTCTGTTTCTTTCTACCTATCAAATTTTGTATCGAAAAATCTCACTTCCTATCTCACCTTCGTCTTTTCTTTTGTTCCTAGTTAGACCCGAAGGAATGCGCTGATCTTTCAGTTTGTTTTAATGTACCTCCAAAATTTGAAAACCAGGAATTACTCAAAACATGGTTTCATTAATTATTACGTTTGCATTAGTCATCATGCAAAATTTTTGGCTGCAAGTCGGCTGGATTGCAATGGGGCCCCCGAGGGGTCGTCGGAGTTGCAATGGAATTCTCAAGCTACTGCTCTGCTGTTGAGACCCCAAATAGGGCCGAAATAGCTATACAAAATATGCCTGGGGGCCCCATTGCAATCCAGCCGACTTGCAGCCAAAAATTTTGCATGTTTGTGATGACACGCTATTGTCCGCACTGGCCGCCATCTCGTGCGTGATAGTTCATGGGGCAGCAGTATTCGTTGCTATTTGCTATCCACAGCACAACATACAGGCCAAAAAATAGTCGTGGGGTGGCTCGATTTTGTGACATTAGTCACCATCTAGACCTTACGTTGCGTTGCAATTTAATAATGAGTTATCGCAACCATCACGTTAACTTACCGTAAACGTTAAGATCATGTGATCCAATGGAAAATGAATGGGACCACATAATTTTAACGTTTACGGTAAGTTAACGTGATGATTGCAATAACTCGTTAATAACTATTAAGTAAGTACTTTTTTACAAAATTTTAAAGGACTGCAAAGACTGTAATTTAATCAAATTTCTAAAACTTCATTCATTCATTCTAGAATAATTTCTCATAAATGTCACGTTAGATTAAAACCACAAGCGCTCTCTTTATCTTTTAAAAATGTGTCGTAACAATACTCTGAATAAATTAAATAATTAAACTTTTTTGCGTTCTCTCAGTTAATTTAGTTTCTTTCCTTAAGTGCATGTTGTCCATGATTCGAAGAAATTTCAAAATTCCTCAGAAATTAAAATAGAAGTCGAGATTAACATATTTTTTGTTCGAAATGTTCTGACTAATATGGCGTTTAATGGTGCACTTATCATCACAAATATTTTTTTTCACGTGAGTAAATAAAATTGCACTATTATAATCAGGCTACAGGCAGTTCGAGCGCTGCCATGGTTACGCAATAGGAATAATGTGCATTCATTGCGTAACCATGGCAACGAGCGAAATGTCCGAAGTCTGATTGTAACGTATTATTATTGATTCTTCATAGAATTACTAGATTCTCATTATTTTTTCTTTTTTGATATTGGCACCTAAATTTGCCTTCTGTAATCACTACAAGTTTTCCATCTATATTCCTAGAGCACCTTTTATTTGCTGTTTTTAAATTCTTAATAAAAATGCCAAAATTCTTTCTGTATTGTCCTAAGGCCCAGTTTTACAATGCCAGTTTAAATTTAAGCCGAAGCTTAAACCCTTAACAACGATTGTTGAAATAATTGTTGCTATGGGTTTAAACTTCAGCTTAAATTTAAACTGGCATTGTAAAACACGGCCTTAGTTGCCTCCAAAATACATATACATAATTTGTTATAATTAACGATTGCCATTTTTTCCCTTAAGTATCATTCAGAATTGAATTAGTGCAGAAAATTAGTGCAAGTCGGTAGTGCAGATTGGCCGTGCAATTGTTTGACAAATGTATTTCAATGTATCTATTCACAATCAACAGACGTTTTGCACTAAGTTGATTGTGAATAGACACATCAAAATACATCTGTCAAACATTTGCACGGCCAATCTCCGATTTGCACTAATTTTCTGCACTAATTCAATTCTGAATGAGCCTTTACTCTCTCTAATTTTTTAAATTTTTTAATTTCATCATTAATAGCCAACTTGGTTTCTATCTTCTTATACTTCTTGACTGACTTCAAAGTCAGTTCAAGTTACGAATCAATAATTCTAATTCTTCTGTACGTCTTATATTTGCGTCTTAAGGCTGTTTTACATTATAACATTTTTTTGGTACAAAGTGAGAGAGATAAGCTACCACAGTGAATTCTGATTGGTTGAATTGGTACTTCTCACTCACTTAGTAACAGATTTTAGTTAGAAAATGTTATAGTGTAAAACGCCCATTAGACCAGTTCATTTTTATTTAGAATCACTTATTAGTAATCACACAATTAAAGAATTTTTTATTTAATAAACGATTATTTCTTCGAACCCTGAACTCGTAACAATATGCAATTAGATCTGTCATTAAAAAAACATTTTTTTATATTTAAATATTATCAAGGAATTTTAATTCTCACGAAAATATAAGTAACTCTTTATTTATTTATGTCATAAATTTCTAGTTTCCCAATTTGCAAAAACTTTTAAGAGATAATTTTATTAACCCTTTTTATCAAAGTCAAATTGACGATTGTAATTTAATGAATGAGAGGCCAAAGCACAGGCCCACGTTTCTAGTTTTGATGTCACTTCTATATTTAGAAATAGTTACGATTTTTCAACTATTGAGCTGTCTGTGTGTGTAATTTTTATGACAATTAATACAGGGTATGGAGTAAGCTAAACCACTGTTCAAGAACAAAGATATCTTGTCTTTGGTCTTTGAAAGTAAGTTGTTGATGGTGTAAGTGTTATGTTGAACAATATTCAAAAAATCTAAATCCTTAAAAATATTGATGACTCTACTGCTTAAGTCAGTAATATGAGTTCACTTTCTAAATTTTTTATCTTTGTTGGTATCTTCCAGAGGGCAAGGCAAATTATTGTTCTGATAAATTAATTTATTAACTAAAGATTTGGCAAAACCATTGTTTATGACAAAGTTGGATAATTTTTCATAGTTAGCTTTGAGGAAGTCAGTTGATAATTGTATTTGACTGTGTTTTTCATTGAAATAATGACATTGAATTTCTGTTTCATAGAATGATAAGATTAAAAATGTATATACATATGTATCTGCCTGATGCTGTTGGTTTCAGGTACCAGTTGAGTCTTATGCTTTAATGCTCCATACTTATAACTTTGATATTAAAAAAAGGAATACTGTGATCTTTTTCAATCTCTATTGTAAATTGAAGGCTTGGGTTAAAACTGTTGAAGATATTCAGAGCATTTTGCTGCTAGTCCTCAGGAATTGACATGATTAAGTCATCGATATATTTGTAAATAAATGGAAGTTGGAAGGGTAGCCTGTCAATAGCAAAATTTTATTTATTTTATTTTATTTATCCAGTATTATCAAAGCCAAAATGGAACTAATGGGATTGCCCATTGGAACTTCATATTTTTGGTAAATAAAATTGATTTTTAAATGAAAAATGGTTGTTGTCAAAGATAAATTTTAAAAGATTAGAAAATTATTCACAATTAAGTTTACAATCCTCTGCCACTTTTCTGTGATGGTATCAACTAGCGGAATGTTAGTAAATAGTGAAAGTATGTGTCTTTTATATTATAATTGATTTTCAAGCTGAAGGCTTTGTTAAGAATTTCTGAATGAAATTTGGCTAAATTGGTGGAAGCAATACTACTAACAATGATTCTCAAGAGCACATCGGCCTTGTGAATCTTGGGAAAACAATAAAGTTTAGCACAAATTGAGTTATATGTAATTAATTGTTTGTAAGTTTCTGCATCAATCTTATCAGTTTCTTTGAAATCTTTGACTAATTTATTAAGCCTGTTTTGGACTGTACTAGTAGGATCTTTTACTAATTGCCACATATGCCTCATCCTCCTACAGCAGTTGATTGACTTTGTTACCGTAGTCGCTTCTGTCCATTGTCACAGTAACATTACCTTTATCTGCTTTAAGAATGTAAATTTGTGGGTTGTTCTTAATGAAGACCTTGGTTTTGTTGTAAGTTCCTTCAAACGTAAAGGGTGGCTCATCATGTAATGATATTGGTGGCTCTCGCTCGGACAATGTTTTTTTCTTCCTGATCAGGAACTAATTCCAGAATGTTCTCAACCTCAGCAAGAAAATGATACATATTGGTAGATGTTTTACCACATCCCGTTAGATTTTTTCATTCATTTTCCTTTTTAACTAATGTGTCGATTCTGCTCGTATCTGTAGCAACCGTAAGATCTGTAAACCTATAATTCAATTATTAAAACATGGAATTTTGAATTCTGTGGAAGATATGGTTTCTCCTAGGTCTCTAGAATTACTCGTAAGTCTATGTGGTATTATCTTATGCCTGTTTTAGACGGTCATATTTTTGTATCAAATTTATTACGGAGTGAGAGAGTGTTGATTGGTTGAATTGGCACTTCTCACTCACTTCGTAATAAATTTGATACAAAAATATGGCCGTCTAAAACGGGAATTATTAGAGACTTATAACAAATCATATCATACTGAGACTTCCACTTCCAAAATTCTACTTTTTGAGTTATAGATTATACGGTTGCTACAGATAAAAGCAGAATCGACCCATTAGTCTAGTCGTCACTTACAAAGCGTTTGTTATGTATCGTACTACCGATAAATCAATCGACTGTATCGAAAGTATATTGAAGTATTGTCAAAAGTATAGACATTAAATGTATCTACATTATTGCTGTTCGAAAAGTCAAGTATTTTGGAGGAATCAAGTATCGCGTAGCTTTATTAATAAAACTCATTCATTTTTAAATCCTATCTAAATAATTCGCATATTTCCTCGCAAATAATTTATTATCATTAAATAAATGTCAACTGCCATTAATGTATCTTTTAAATACAGAAAATTAATTGTGTGGTACTACATATTTCGCTCTTTCATTATATTTACTGAATTTGCATTAATTATATTAAATATAAAAAATGTTTTATAACTACATACATATTATAAATTTGTACCGATTGTTTTCATATAATAATACAGAACTAAATTAAATATAAACAATGAACAAAACAAAGAAATTATGTATATTAAATATGGCGTTCATTTCGCATTCGTTCATTTTCCATTATTTTCATTAATTGATTAAATTCCGTTACGTTATGTAAAATGTAACTTAATGATTGTAAAAAATGTCAAGGGGTAGGTAATTTGTTGACTGATTTTTAAGTAAAACAGTTCCTATAAACGTATGGCCCAAAACATACAGAGTTTAGACTTCCTCATAGTTGCAGCATTAGCAAAATAGCCCAGATGAATTTTTCAGCCAAGCAGAATTCGAGTAATATCAAAATCACGGAACTTGAGCTCTTCGTTATCAATCACCGAAGTTACAACTGACAATTATTACAGTCTTATTTCTTTGTTAACGGTGAATGAGACAAAAGGATGGAGTTATGCTTTTCATGTCTGATGATGCAACACGAGACGTGTTTTATTTATGAAGCAGAGCACTTCTCTTATGAAAAAACTTTAAAAATTTACGTTAATTTTTAAGGTTCCATAAACTATTACTTGTACTCTAATTTTTTTTCTTACATATCACATGTCTTCGTACCAAGTTTCATTTAATTATTGCAAGAACTGTATGAGATAAATTTAAAAAACCAAAACAAAAGTTAAACTTTACCACCCTCTGTATCGAAAACGAAGCATTTGAGCCACATGTTTGCAGGGATTCTTTTACTTAGAATCAACTCAGGTATCACCTCTTCATTCGTTTTACAATCATTAAATTACACCCTGCATAGTACCAGTATAAATTTAGAAGCTAATTTTTGCAGAACAAAAAAAAACGGACTATTAAACCTGCTCGTTCCAGCGAGACAAAAATATGTCGTCGATACCGGAACGTGCCCGGAGTCCGGAACGCGCAAGCGTCGATCGCGTAAAACTTTCTCGACAGGTCGTTTGGTTCGCTACGCTCGTAAGCTGCCTCTGCAAAAAGTAACGTAACAGCAATAATATCGTTGGCAGCTCGACGTAATTCCCCGTCAGCTACGAGGGTCGCTGTTACACGACGATATTGTTTGCCGAGCTAAATTAGAACTCCTGCCCTGAGATATTACATGCCTGCAACAGGTTCCGTTCTTCTGCGAGTCTTTGTCTACTCCATGGATAAAACAATGCAAATATTTCTTGATGACATCTAATGAAGCCGACACGTTTGAACGTCGTTGAAATTTGATTTCTAAACGAAAGCCAACGGTTGTGTTATTTCGAGACAAAAACTATTAAATTAGATATTTGATTGCCCCTTTCACGAATCCAAGATCTTCCATTGTGTTAACCCCCATTAAGTCGACTACGAAAATCCCAAAACGAAAAACAAGAAAGCACTCAAAACACGTCGCCGTTTTCTCCTGAACGTGTTTATCTCAACCCAAATAATGAATTGAATCACGAGCTGGTGAAAGCTACTTTTCTTTATGACGCACGCAAACTGTTTGGGGGGACCTGCGTAGGTAGAATCAAAGCGCGAAGGGCCATTATTAATACTCGAGCATTTGTTGTTGGCCATGAGCCGTTGCTATTAGAATCGAATAACGCGTAAGAGAAAAACAGAGGGCGTTCTTTCTTCTTCACCATTTCATTTCGAATTCGAAATCACTCCGTGCAGGGGGACTTTGTATCCCCTCCTCCCTTCCCAAATTGTTTTAATTTTTAATTAAGAGAGTTTCTCTGTGTCGGAAGAAATTTCGTAATTGCGTTTAAACTCGCAGCGCGAATTAGCATCATCTTGCTTGTATTGCTGAATTTGAGGGGGGAAACTGATGACGCAAAATAATCGGGGGTCCTCTTTGTTTCGCAGATGGTGGCGGCCGAGCCGGGGGCCGGAACCGCCGCGACGGAGGCGGCCGACGGGGGAACCACCTTCGGCAAACTCAAACAGACCCTTTCCTCGTCACTGCTCACGGCTCAAGATAAAGGTAAGATCAACATGTAGGATGAATGTAAACGGACTTAACGTTAAGTACTTAGTGTCGGAGGAAATTAAGAGCTCAGAAATAAAGTTAAATTCGAGCGGTAAGTTTTAATGGCGTAGTTGTTTTGGGTCAATCTACTTGAAATATCGATCAATAACTGTATCAGGAAATTATTATTTTCATGTTACATGAAATTAAAAATTTAAAAACAAAAAAAAATCAAAAATGGAATCTAGAAAAGCAAACTACTAAAAAAATAAAATAACAAATGTTCCCTATCTTCAAAATGAAAAAAAGATAATAATAATAATAACAGTAATAAACAAAATAAGTCAAAGAATAAATCCTAAGAGTTCAATTGCTATTGTAGCATTCCTAAGAATCCAAAGGTTTCTTTTTCCCTTCTTTCAAAAAACGGAATACATATTCAAATTAATAAAGAAAGATAGAAATTAAGAAAACTTTTTACAGGATTAACTTCGAATGACAAATTTTTTAAAATTCAACACTTGGAAAACAGTAAGAACTGTTTGAGATGTTATCAAAGCAATAACTTTTTTTTAATTTATGAATTGAATTAAAATTTACTTCGTCACTATTTTCTCCTTGTTTCCTGACACGATTAGTCGTGAGGTGTCAACAAATCTGTTCATAAACATAAGTGTTAAGTGATGATGAGAAACACAATGCGTCTTCCCTCGTTTTCCGCTTAATTCCCCTAAAACAAAAGTTTAACGGACTTAATTAATTAATTAAAGAAGAGTTTGGCGTTCACTCGTAGAGATAAACGTAAACTAGTTGTCGAAAGATTACTCGCGGTTTACGTCTGGCGTCTCCTAATTGAAAAATAGTTAGCTGGAAGCTTGCGAGTTTAAATTAGTTATCTGGAGAGTGAAATAATTATTTCACTGTTTGTTAAACGTCAACTAGTAAACTAGCGCGCAATGTAAACTTGGAAACGTGCGCACGTCTTTCCCGTTAACTCCTTAATGCGTTTAATGGACGAAGTTTTAAAATTTCCTCACTCCTGTCTCTTCATCTGCGATAACTCATAATAAATGCGCAAAGTGTTCTTGCTTGCGCTTGCTTCTTGCTTTATGGATCCTAAAATTTTTATTCAACGCGAGACACACGTAATTAATATATATAGCGCGAATTTTATTTGTTATTTTCTCTACACAAAGTTCACGGAATTTTCAACTAAAATCCAACAAACAGGAAAAGCGCAAACGTTGATGGATGAGTTAAAATAAAAACAAAGTGTTTATTTTTTGTAAGCTCTGAAAATTTGGCGCGATGTGAAAAATCAATCAACCGAAAAAAATCAACGAAAAAAAAGTCAAAACAAACAAACTGGCCGCCGGAACTTGATCAAAAGCCCAACGGCAGGTGCAAAACACGACGTTAATCAATTAACGAGCGCGTTTTCCACTGACACCGACCGGATTTTTCCCCGAAACTATCGATTTGTGTGCACAACGTGTGTCGCGTGTAATATGTGGTGCGATCATCCGCGTTACATAAACACGACTCGGGGGCTAATAACTCCGAGTGAATCGATTCTGAGGGGGCGCCGGACCGCAAACGTCCGAATCGGGAACTCGTTGAACCTCTCATCCGGTCAAATAAGAAGACGATCTACCCGGAAACTCTCCCGGTCGGTGCCTTTCGGCCGAGAATAATTTTCGAATTAATGCGGACAAAGGAAATGCGCGGGTAAGTGATTTTTGAGGGGTCTTTTGGTAAGTGGTAAGAGAACTTCTTTGTATGAGTACTATACAGTTTTGAACGAACTGCAGCTTCGAAGAATTAACTGAATTATTACATTTTCAAACCTCCACAAAGAATTTAACGTGTTTACACAACCAAAATTATAAACAATAATTTTCATAAAGGTTCCCTTACACTAGCGAACAGTAATCGAACTAATTAATTAAGAAAATAATGATTGGCACGTTAGAAATCCCTACTGGGGTGGAATTCCCTTAGATTCAGTTAAATTCCAATAGGGTTGGCCATATGACCTCACTAGTCGGAGCCTAAAGGTACGAGGAGTATTCCGCATCCCGATATGTCGCCCATTAAGGAAAAAAATTAAATAATAATAACATTCATTGTAAGAGCACTATTTAATTTAGAGTAGACAAAGTTTGTGTTTATCTCAGTTTCGTCCAGCCAAGTCCCCAAAAGTTTAGTGTAGTTTGAAAATTTTATATCTAAATCGATTTTCATTATAAACATTGTTCTTTGGCAGCTGGGTGGTTCGCTCTCCATTTGCGGAGGTGAAATTGATCTCTTGCTAATAAATCAAACATATCCTTTTGTAATTTAATGGCTTCTGCAATTGTTTTCGTGCCTGATAATAAGCCGTCCATGTAAAAATCTCTTTTGAGAATTTCTGCTGATTCTGGAAAATTGTGAGACTCTTGTTCAGCTAATTCTCTTAGACATCTTATTGCTAAGAAAGGTGCGCAAGTAGTTCCATAAGTAACTGTATTCAATTTAAAAATTTGTACAGGGTCTCCTACATCTTTTCTCCATAAAATTCGTTGTAAATTACAATCCTTTTCTTTAATCAAAATCTGCCGAAACATTTGACTAATATCGGCTGTTATTAATAACGTATTCATAAGTTCTAAATCTCAATAAAATATCAAATATTTCGTTTTGTAAATTTGGCCCTGCTAACAATTTATCATTCAAAGAAGCACCTGATGATGTCTTTATTGATGCATCGAAGACAACTCTTAACTTCGTAGTTAAACTTGATTCTCGGATGACGGCATGATGAGGTATGTAATAATGATTAATATCTTGATCAGGAAGACATGTGCCCTGAATTGTCATAATCTTCAAGAAATTTTAAGTATTCCTCGTTTAATGCTGGCTGTTTTTCTAACCTTCGCTCCAAATATGTAAATCTCTTCATTGCGTTTCAAATGAATTTCCCAAAATTACATCAGACTTCTGTGGAAGTTCGACTACAAATCTACCGTCTTCGTTCCTCGAATAAGCTTCTGTGGAAGAGTTCTTCACATAATTCATCTTGCTCGTTCTTTGTATACTATTATGACCTGTAATTCTTCAGTTTTCCAAAACGCTTCGATTTTGTTTTCTAAAGACATCGTAGTAACTAAATTACAAGAATGATTTACTTGCTTGGATATCACAATCAGCATATTCTCCACCAAAAACAGTATTTTGAAGAATTGGATGATTTTTTCTACTTATTTCTACACTTAATTTGAAACAATTGATACAAACTTCAGATTCTTCAACACTGCAAACTTTTCATCATGTGAAAGATTCAAAAACTTTTTACAATAAAATTATTGATGTGGCTCACCACAATGACCACACAGTGTTGAAGTTGCTGCCAATGCGATTTTTTTTATCTGATCTCACCTAGAGAAAGTAATAAGAAACACTATTTTATCAACTTATTACAAGTGCACCAATTAAGTACCATAGCATCGAAATTACATTATTTATTTTTTCTTTCATATCTCCAAGACTCGATGCAAAAATCCCCACTGATGTATCATCAACAAATAAATTTAAGAAAATATGTATATTCCATACAGTCAGGGGAGTCATTTAAATAAATAAGAAACAGCAGTGGTTCCAGCATTGAACCCCAAGGAACTCCAGAACTAGTTCGAGAACTCCACTTTAATAACAAAATTTCTATTTACTTTGTAATATATCTAAAGTTTCAACAATATTTAATATTTTTTTTATACCGTCCTCATTTGTAATTTCTTAGTATCTGACCATTTTTGGCACAATTTGCACGCAAGTTTTTTTGATTTGTGAGTTTAAAGTAGGGATGTGGGTTCAGAAACTTTCCAATTTGGAAATTTTCTAAAATGGAAATTTTCCAGAAACTTTCTAACCAATTTTTCTGGAAAATTTTCGACGAAAATTTAACGAAGTTATTACTTGTTGAGCTTGCGCAGTTTAACATAAAATCATTTATTAAAATGTAATGCCTAACCTAACTTCAAAAGATTATGCGCCCAAAATGCGGAGAAATACCTATACGTACAAGGTCATCGGAAAATTTCCATCTTTTTTATTTTACCGGAAAAATTACATGTCTAGTTTAAAGCTGTGTATGATAGAGTCATATCGAATCACGTAAACTATCCATGAACTTTTCTTGATAAAATAGATTGGGCTTCTTTTATCAAGTTACGTATGTGTATTTTGGGGAAAATCAAACTAGGACTTAATTAAAATTATGAAAAGTATAAATCGGCTATAAACGTACTGCTTACGTACAGCGATTAATTAGAATAGAATAGAATATTTACATTGCATTACAATGAGGTCACATTTTGAATTAATAAATATGTGTAGTTACATAATTATGAATTTAAAAGTTGGCCAAATTCATCTATACAATAAATAGGGTTATCTAACAAAGTGCGTTTCAATCGTCTGGTGAATGCTGGAATTGTTTGATTTCTCCAGGACAGGGGTAGGCGGTTGTACAGCTGCATTCCTAGATTTTGTTTAGCCCCTATGTTGAGTCTGGTCCGCTCAATAGATAAGTTTGTACGGCTGCGAATATTGTAGGTATGTACGTCCGATCTTATTTCCAGGTTGTGGAGACTTTTCCGAACATCTATTAGAGAATTAAGAATGATATGTACTGGCAGTGTTAGGATTCTATGTTTAATGAAGAGAGGTTTGCAATGTGCATCACTGGGTGCCCCTTCTATTGCATGCACAGCTTTCTTCTGGAGACGAAGTATTTTCTTCGCATGTGATGAGTCCTACCCATACGTCTATGACATATGTCATTACTGAGTCAAATAAATTCACCGTCGGTAGTTTTAAAATAAATAAATCATTTGTGATTAATGATGCATATATACAGTGAATTTTTTTAAGTGTGGCCATAGGGATTTACATGTTAAAAATTTGACCTCATGTTAATGTACAGGGTGGGGCCCAGAAACTTCCTTTCTTTGAAGGTGAATTGTAGCTGATATGCATGTTTTCTTGTTTTATATTGAAAGAACGTAATCTCAAATTCTATATCATGCAGTTTTAAACAAAACATCTGTAAGGTGATGTCCACCGTTTTCTATACACTGACGCAACCGATTTCTGAAGCTCCTCTCTACGCGTTCTAACATCTCCACCGGAATTCCTGCCGAATTAGATTCTTCAATTGAAGCAGGGTTGTAGGGCGATGTTTGTACACCTCTGCCTTGAGGTAACCCCACAAAAAAAAAATCATACGGCGATAGATCGGGCGAGCGTGGCGCCTACGGAATGTCACCTCGATTCGAGATGATGATGATGTGTTTTCGAGCCAGATCTTGAAGAAATGCGCCTAGAAAACGTGTGGTACCAACAGGGTGGTGCCACGGCCCACACGGCCAGAGTTTCGATAACAGCTGTTAAGGCAATGTTCCCCGGACGGCTCATCTCGAATCGAGGTGACATTGCGTGGGGGCCGCGCTAGCCCGATCTATCACCGTGTGATTTTTTTTTTGGGTTACCTCAAGGCAGAGGTTTACAAACACTGCTCTACAACCCTGCTTCAATTGAAAAATCTTATTCGGCAGGAAATAGCCCGAATTCCGGTGGAGATGTTGGAACGCGTAGAGAGGAGCTTCAGAAATCGGTTGCATCAGTGAATAGAAAACGGTGGACATCACCTTAATGTTTTGTTTAAAACTGCATGATATAAAATTTTAAATTATGTTCTTTCAATATAAAACAATAAAACATATCAGCTACAATTTTTATTTTATTCACCTTCAAAAAAAGTTTCTAGGCCCCACCCTGTATGTTATGGCACAAATTTGAAGCAAAAATATTTATATTTATTAATAATGAACATTTTTCTACGAAATGTACATTGGTAGAATAACAATAACATGTTCTATTTAATTATTTTCCGGTTAGATGTTGAAATTAATAAGCATAGAATTAACCGAAGTGAAAAATCAAGGTAGCTGAAATGTCATTAAGAGAAAAGTTCCGTTAATGTCTGTCTATTGAAAATTTGTAAAGGAAAAGTCCGTTATTCTTAAGCAAGGATTAAAAATATCAGTTAAATATGAGTGTTATAACAAGTTCCACTCATTTTTGGTGGTATGAAGTAGTTTTTACAAGTGGTAATAAATTAATGTTGCAATAATTGATTTATCAGTAATCACAGTGACAAATTATTAATAACGTCAGCCTACATGGATTACATTCGTTCAATAATTTATGTCTATTTTCTTCAACTTTTCACAGTAAAATAAAATTAAGGAAAACGTGTTAGGATATTCTAGCAAAATTCATCTTGTAGTAAATCGTTTAATTTACGATTAAATACAAAAATTTACTTAAAATTTGTCCCGTAACATACATTAACATGAGGTCAAATTTTTAGCATGTAAATTCCTATGGCCACACTTAAAAAAATTAACTGTATATTATTTATATTTCATAATTAATTAAAAGAAGATACAATTTTGTAAATACGGTGTGGAAAGATGAAACTTCGTCAAATTTTTAGGCCAGTCGGAATGAACGAAATAATTTAGAAACAAAGAAGTAAGATAGAGAGGAATGAAAA
This sequence comes from Dorcus parallelipipedus, assembly GCA_958336345.1. NCBI lineage: Eukaryota > Metazoa > Arthropoda > Insecta > Coleoptera > Lucanidae > Dorcus > Dorcus parallelipipedus. Next base: position 15,801,580 of record OY284480.1, on the reverse strand, counting down.
CATGATTTCAAAAAGGAAAGCGAATTACAAGGAATAAAGGAAGGTGAAGCAAAAATAAAAACAGACAATTTCGTAAAAATTAAATTAATTAAATAAAATTTGCAAAAATGTGAGCTTCGATACATGCGTCCCCAAATATTTGGAGATTATGTTCAGGGGAATTTCAGAGAGAAAACTAACCCTATATTCATAAGGCAATTTTTGTTTATACTAGTCTCCTGAATGCATTATCCAAATATTGGGTGTTCTGTGTTCTGTGTATAAGATTACAGTCCATTTAAATTTATTTGAGAACTAAATTATATGATGACTAAAAGTCATCAGAAAGTTGAAATTGTGAACGCGACGGCAAATTGGTCCGACGCCGACGGCGAATTGGCCCGACAGCGAATTGGTCCGACGGCGAATTGGCGACGGCGAATCGTCCCATTCCCTCGAAAAACGCATCTTCAATCTAAGTACAAATTTGGAACATTTTCTCGCGCTTACAAAAGCTGGGCTTGTATAAATCTTTCCTAAAAAACCTGGAATTATACATGTGAGGTCTAGAACGAATTTGGAACTGCCTAGTAGTCTTCATAACGTAAACGTCCTAAAACATGAGCACCCCGTAAACACATAGTTTGGATACTCTGCATGTTCTAGAACGTGAACAACATATTATAAATCATGAACATTATATAAATGCATACTATAGACACTACATCAAGTTTTTACAAATCATTCACTTAATCGAGATTACAATGTATAGTAGTTATAAGATTAGATAGAATAGACCTATTTTGGAACCTCCTTCGATCTAGACCGAGAAAATCAAGGTCAAAGTTGAAGGATGTTCCAAAATTGACCTTTTCCTGTAAATGCTGTTTTAGACTAGCCTATTTCTTGTTGGTTCAATTTGAATAAGAAATATTTGGAACAAGAAATTTCTGGGCTGCAGATATTGTTTAGAGATAGTACACATTCTATTTTTTTAGATCGATAGATGCAGTAGATCAATACAGTTTAATTTTTGATATAATTTACTACAAAATTTAAATTGTTCAAGAAATTAAAACAAATCTTGTACAAGAAATGGGGCAGTTTAAAACGGCCTTAAGGTCAGTAATTCAATATCAATTAAAATTTTAACTAAAACTTAAACCCATAACAACGATTATTTCAATAAGAGTTTAGGTCGCGCCATCCTGGGTCCGATTTTTGACCTAATATTGTTTGAGAATTGACAAGTAGCAACCAGTTTGCTGCCTAGTAGATCATCACAAGCAGGACGGCGAAAAAGGACAGAAACAGCTGTTCAGAGGATGCTTGAGAAATCCATTGCAATCAAAACCGACTTGCAACAAATTTTTGATTATTTTAAAATTGTTGTTAAGCTGGACTTGAACAAGTGGGCCTAAAATTATTGATATCGCAGGAGATTCTATAATCAGTATATACCTGATTTTAACCTTTTACAAGGTCAAAGCTCATCTGGGAAGGTGAATTTTAGAACCTCTTCTGACCTACACAGAACATTTCAAGGTCAAGGTCGAAGGAAGAATCGGCTAATTTCTGCGAGGTTATTAAGGTCACAGGAGATTTAGAGCCGACATATCCCTGATCTAATCCTTCTACGAGATCAGAGCTCACCTACGGGAGGTCATTCTGAAATCTCCTGTGACCCAGACCGAAAAAATCAAGGTTAAGGTCGGTCGGAGAAGGCCTATCTCTATAAGATTATTAAAGTCAGAGGCGCATCCTTGACCTTGATCTTCTACAAAGACCAGCTCAGTTTCTGCAAGGCCAAAGTTCCCCCTGCAACACTTAGGCCCAGTATTTCATTCAGAGTTTAACTTTAAGCTTCGTTTTGTTCCCATAGTATTAATTGTAAAGACAATTGTTTCCGCAGAAATAAAACGAAGCTTAAAGTTAAACTGCGAATGAAATACTGGGCCTTAATCCTAATCCTAAAAAATAATAATAATAATGAGTTCAAATGGAGTTTTTTGGTATTGTCATAACCAGACTTGCGATTTCGGTCCACTTCGAACATATTGGATTGTAAATTCCCCGGCTTCTCACAACACGGCAGGTAGTAAATAAATTATCTTTGATTTCTGTTAAACTTTATTTAATTATTTACTGCGATCGCGTGGCCAGTATGTTTAAATGCGACGTGGGCCGAAATCGTAAGCCTGGCCATAACTATAAGATAACTAATAGAAAAGGGCAATCGTTATAAAGCAATTCGTAAGGATCTACAAAATTGTGTTACATAATAAAAGTTTAGCCTCTGATGGAGATGTCTGAATCTATCGAAGACGATCTCAAAAGTGGAAAGTCCAAAACAAAAATAAATTGCTGCGCAAGTTGAAGTCATAATCTTCGAGATTCTTATGTCAAGATCTCCACTTTTAGAACAATTTTGGGAAGATCCTTACGTAGCCTGATAAGCAACTTGTGTGATAGTTTGAATATGAATTGTAAAGTCGGATTCAAATTTTCCTGTAGTTCGACTCTTAAATTTTTCTACAGAAAAACACGAAGAGGAAGTTTTTGTGTGGTAAAAAAAACGAGTCACACATTTTTGAGCAAAAATCCAGTAAAATGGCCATCACGTAACTCGCTGGTAAGCATGCACATAGCTTATACTACTTTGAGGTTTGAAGTGGACGACTCTTCTTATATTCAAAAGAAGTTCGCCAAGATGATAAACAGTTAGATTATTTATTGTAAAGGCAGCAGATACCAACAAACTTAAAGAAAAAAAACTTACGATATGTAAAGTATTAAATGTACTCTTGGATTGCTTTTGCTGCTTTTTTTGGGATAAGGTTTTCTTGGATTGGGCTTATCTGAATCTGCGGATTTGGCAAAGAGTAGATAACTTATACAAGAGGGGACACTTGAACAAGGAAGTGCAGATTAAAAAAGAGGAAACATTAACGCCAATTTAAATGTCTTTTCGTATGCTATCAAGTGTTTTCGGACAAAAATTGTGCCTGCGATAATCTGATTGGTGAAAACTGTATGCCACACCTTGTGTTATGCTAACGTCATTTGTTGTTCGTTTCCCCCGTATTTCGCCTACGCCAATTTAAAGGGACAACTGGTTCGAAGTCATTGAAACTACTCGGCAAAGATCAAGTGTCTTCTCTTAAATAACTTACTTACTCTTTAGATTTAGATTTGTTTTGGTTGGTTTGGTCTTGTTTGGGTTTCCTTAATTTGGATTCATTCTTTCTTTGTTTAATTGTCATTAGTATTTTTGTTGAGTTTCTTGTGTCATTTGAAAACTCTGGCCAATGAATCTAACTTTTGGCCCAAATTATAACAGGGAAGGAGACCATCACTGAGATAAAAATAAAATCGAGACCCAACCAATGGATTTGTAAAGGCCCTTCCCTTTTAAAAAGGTATGCATGCAAGCACCTGCTGAAAAATTAAGGACAACACATTTTTGAAACATGGGAGCAGACATTCTCCTCATCGAAAAGGCCCATAATAATTAAAAAATCTACGTAAAGTATTGATGAGACAACAATCGATGAGACTTTCTGTCGCAAGACAATGCGACTATGCATAAGGCTATCATTCTCATATCATTAATTTTTTTACATTTACTGTAGTCGTAACTCCTTTGTCTTCGGCTTACTAAAGAAACACCAACGTCATTTGAAAAATGATGACTTTTGATTTATTCCTTGTAAGAACAAGGTATAAGTTTTGCAGGAAAAATGATGTACCTAGTTGCATTGATGTAACATGAATCTAAGATTGAGATGCCCTGGGGTTTAAAATTTGAATCAGCTCAAGACTTGTTCAATGGAACAGTATATCAAGCGCATGCTAAGGGTTGACGTTTTATAACTGCCATATTGCAAGGTTAAGTTCGCAAGTAATTAAGTAGACGATTAGTTAGATGCATAGAATTTCTGAAATTAGAAGTTATTTTGAAGGTAAATATAAATAAGAGGTTAAAAGAAACTTAAAACAAGAAGCGGTAACGGCTTAGTCATAACTATAACTTCACAACGCCGAGAAAGGAGGGTTGGTCTTCGAAGGATGACCTAGAACTTGCAGGCAACCATGTTTAATAGATTTCGCACAAAGAGATTTTCACTTAAATTTGCTTATAGAAAGTACAGTCGCATTCTTAATTTAGATATAACCTTCATGGTAAAACCCATTGTGGACATTTTATTTATATTTAAAGTTGGTTCTTGTCCGATGAAATTTGTATCACAAAATCTTTTAACCGGACACTAAATCTCGCACTATACACTTAACGTTTCACCGTCGTTCCACAGCTTCGTCAGAAGTGAAAAATATAACACGTTTATTTATTTATGGTTTCCAAGCAAAAAATAATTTACGACATCCCGAATTCACTTTTAAGTAGTAAGATTTGGATGCGTTTGACGTTCATAGTTCTGAAGGAATTGGTTACGATGTTCTGTGGGCGTCATGAATTATGATTGCGACTGTACATACCAAACAAGTTCGTGTTCCAATCTATCATTGAAGTCTCCGCTAAAAAAACATCTTTCTTCATTAACGAAGTCAGTAGGATTCGAATTCTTTGTAAGAAGTAAGAACACTTTATTTTTGTAATGTTACAAAGTGTTCACGTTAACGATCATAAACTAAAGTAAAAGAAAATATTTTTAACATTTTATAATCATAGTTTTTTTATTAATTGAATTTATCAAAGTTTATACAAATATAAGAATTGGGTTGTGCAGAGATTCTTATTTCGCTTTTAATTGAAAAAAAAAAATTAATATTTGAACTAAAATTTGTACTTTTGGAGGACAACTTTTTTCAAAAACAATAATGAAATAGTGGTTTTACTAAAAAGAAATAAAAGGAAACACCGCGTTCACTTATAATAAATGTCCCTTGTTTTCCTAACGCGGAAGATCCCTTCCTTACTCACCATATTACAATAAAAAATTGCCCACACTTACGAAAGCAGCAATAAAAAATCCCTTTATTCAAATTCACTTCTTGCTTCGGTTGAGATGTATGAAGAGCAGGCACCTGTTGCCGAGGGCCGAGCACTCCATCAACCAGATATATGGGCTTTAGTGACGTCACGCGGGGACTTCCTTAAAAAAAAGGATTCAGACGACGACATCCAAGAACAATAAGCTTCCGACGACGTTAACCCATTACGCATCAGAATTTAGAGGGCAAAGCGGACCTAATTCCATCCCGCATACAATATATTCCAAAAACCGCCCCAGCCGACGCGACGTGCCGTCCGCTTTAATATAAATTGCCCAATAATTCCCCTTCGTGCGCATAATACAACGTGGATTTATGTCCGATACAATATCGATGACATGTTTGGAAATCACGACAACCACATAAATATATCCGAGGCGAAACGTGCACCGACGCAGATGATATTTATTTATGATATAAATTTTCCAGTAAATGTAAATTTAAACTCATTCGTATTTTTGTAATTTCAGTAACGAAGATGACGCCAAGACCATCGTTAATACCAGATACAGAATCGCTACCCCTAACAACTGAAGAAAAACCAGCACCTCCGCCAACTCCACCAGCCCAAAAGCCGGAACCAGGAAAGCCACCCAGTCGAGCAGGAGCCTGCAGAGTCTGCCTGAAGGCATTCAAACCGGATGACTTCAGCAGAACCTGCGCTGAATGCACGCAACGCGTCTGCGAAGACTGCGCCAGTTATAGCAAGTTGGCTGAAGACGAAGATCCGGCTAACTGGACGTGTAGCGTCTGCAGAAGAAAACTGCAATCTCGCGCTGTCGTTCAACAGGATTCATCTGAAAGCCTGCTGGAAATTCCCATACAAGAACTGCAACGTCGTCACTCGGAAGCGCGTCTGGGAAGTGGCGGAGGCTTAACACCTGGATCCGCAGGCGGATTAGCTCCGCCAAGAAGTCCGGAACTTCGAAGACACTCGGATGTTTCTCCGGCGTCGCTTAAGGAGTTGGAAAAAGTAAGTCGCTCGCAGTTGCTTAAAAACAAACTCTACTCTTCGTTCCTAGTTGAAAGGTAGTGGTCAGAAAAGTCCAGATCCGGACTGGGCGCGTCGGAGTGGTCGCAGCGGTGCCAGCAGTCGTCAGAATAGTCCTCCACGGGAAACTCCGGTAGCCCCACGTTCTAGACGAGCTAGCAGGGTTGTTGCAAGGCAACACAGTTATGATGACGAGGTCAAACCATCAGCGGCGGCTGTAACCACGGAGAGTCCCGCTCTTGGACTTCCGGCTCCAATGCCACGCAGAGCATCCGCGTATGACGTCTTCACCGTGCCCGGATTAAGCACTGTCACAGCAACCAGTGGCGTAGGAAGGAGGCCCTCGTTTCGTGCACCTGCTGAAACTACTAGCCCACCCAGCCCAGATTCTGGAACACCCCCGAGTCTCATTATTCCAGACGAAGACAGAAGGAGAGGAAGAAGAGGATCACAACTGTAAGTCTTGTCTAACTCGTTTAAATCAACAGGTTTTATTTTATTCACCATAATATGGTATTAGTTTATAATAATAAAAAAAAAGAAACTTCAATCAAGTCACCCAATTTAATTATTCTATTATTTCATTCTCAAGCTGGTCCTGTGAGCTGGTCTAACCGGAAGCGACTAATACGTCATAATTAAAACTAGTACGCCCAGCAAGAGGATTGTTAGTATACTAATTAAAAGAAGCGCAGTTAATCATCACGGAATATCAATCCGACGCGATGGAAAAAAGATCTCGTAAATATTCAGTGGTTACGCGATACCAAAAGATTACGGTAAATTATCCGTAATCGATAAGCGCTGGTGCCCGGTTTTTCTCCCCGCCAATAAAACGCCTTCGGTAATAATTCCTCTCGTGAAAGTACTCGAAATTTCCTCGCGTCTATACATCTATGACATAGCCTTATCGATCCGGAAAATCCAACGCCGCCTGCCTGCCCCCTCCCCCCTTCCCCGCGAAAGGTGAGGGACGCCGAGGTACGTTAGCTCCGTCTTATGTACCTGAGCATCGCGACGCTGGATAGAGAGGGCAGATGTAACACCGTAATCTGGCTGCGGCCCGAGAGGCCGTCTTTCTCCTGCATTACCGCTTGATGAGTGGTTTGTTGTGTTTTGTTGGCACTATTGTCGAGTGGAGTTTCGATTTATAGGTACCTATACGTCTTGCGCCGCAATGTTACATTTGTAGCATTGATATTTTCAATTTTGGATAATTTCACGTCATGAACGTACGTCATCCAGAACATTATTCTAATTTCGCCGAAAAGTTATAACTAGAGAGAGGCCAGTTTTAGGTGTTTGATATCAGAAGTAGGTGATTTTCGTTGTGAATAAGCAAATTTTAAAAAAATGTACAAGGTAAAACCTAAGGTCATCCGCTCTCTGGTTATAATTTAATCGGTTTATTGAATTTTATGAATGGAAAACGTTAAAAAAATTTAGTTTTTAACAAAAATTTCGTATTTAATTGATTTATGTACCAGCGTAGTTTATTAATGGTTTGCTTGAAGCTTCTCTTTACAACTTTGCAATAAAAATAAACATTTTACCAAAGTTTCAAGAAGTTCATTCAGAATAAAAAAGAGGTATAATTTATTGCCCTGACAATTTGTTGGTTTATCCATGTATAATTTTCTCAAAACTACTTACAAATTTAATCGTGTCTAAGGCTGCGCTCACACTGATGAAGCAAAAACGTTTTCAAATAAAACGTTTTTGACTAATTTTGTTGGAAAGCGTTTTTTCAATGCTTTAAATAGGATCAGGCTCACACTGATACATCAAAACAAAAAACAGTTTAAGGCTGCGCTCACACTGATGAAGCAAAAACGTTTTCAAACAAAACGTTTTGCTGTATTGTAAAACGTTTTGGCTAGGCTCACACTGATAAATCAAAAACGTTTTCGGACAAAATGTTTTGCTGCATTATAAAACTAAAACAGTGTGACGTATATTAAAGAGACAAAAAACGTCCTTCTATTGATATATGTATTTACTTCTCGGCGTCTACTTGCATAACCGCAAGTCTTTTTTTATCTATATTGGGGATTTTAAAACCCTGTTTGTTAACTTCCTTAATTACTAACAGCAAAAATAAATAATTAAAAATGCCTTCGAATAAAACAACGGACTGTTAACTTTGGGGGCCGCATTAACATTGTTTGGGGGCTTACCTAATAAACTCAAATTTGTTGTAGCGATTCATTCGCCATTTTGTCGAAAAACTCTTTATTTATTTATTTATTTATTTATTTATTTATTTATTTATTTTTCTTATTTATTTTATTTGATGCACTTGGATATACAAACTTTTATATGTAAACAGTTAACAATGAAAAAAGGTTTTATATACATAACATCAAACATCAAAAATAAAATGTTTAGGTATTACTTTTAATAACAAATAAAAAAACGAAGGAACAAATTCTCAGGTCAAGAGTAAAGACTAAGAAAATAAAAACAAAAATCGCCGTGTTTACTATTTATTGTCATTAAAACATTGATTTTTAATATTTTATTCAAATGCAATATTGTTGCAAACCAACGATTTAAACTTTATCTAGTTACGAAAAAATTTTGAATATTTTCTTTTTTCTGAAATTTTAAATTTAGATTGTTTTTAATTTTATTTTTTGATAACGAGGGAGGCCCTTTGATTGAAAGGGGCCTTGGGCTGCAGCCCTTAAAAACCGTGCCTAAATCCGCTCTTATTTGCACATCTGACCAGAAGAAACACTTCGAAATGTTTGGTTCGCTTAATTATATTGATAAGAAAGTAAAGCCTAGCATAAGCTTCGCTGATTTTTTTTACGATGCATTTTAATGCAACGAAATAATCGCCTTGTGGAACCTGCACGTTGCGATTTTTCATATCTCTTTCTCTCCCATTTTGTTTGATCGAAAGTAGGTAGGTATTCTCTCTCTGTCAAAGAAACTCTTCGTAGTTTACGAGGAAAAACCCCTACTTTAGCATAAATCGTTTTTTTGGGGTGATGTAACTATTTCGTTTCATGTTAAAACCACAGTCATTAGATCAAAACGTTTTGAGTAAAAACGTTTTGACTGCAAATGTTTTAGCGTGCTTTAGGCTGCGCTCACACTGATGAAGCAAAAACATTTTCAAACAAAACAGACACGACAGTTATACTCGAGTGTCGCTACTCTGTAGATTCTTATACTGTGTCTATAAGATTTGCATATAAAAAAAATGAATTTTATGAAAGAGTGCGATTTAGGACCAGTTGTACAATTCCAGTTTAAATTTAAGCTGAAGCTTATACCCATAACAACGATTATTTCAATCATTGTTGTTAAGGGTTTAAGCTTTGGCTTAAAGTTAAGCTGGAATTGTACAACTGGGCCTATAGGTGTCGGGAAATTATTATTACAATCGTATTACATAAATTTTCCCCGTACTATTTCTATATCAATTACATGAAAACGACCTTTTATAAATATATATTATATTTGCAAATTTTCCCTTTAAACATCTCGATGGTAGATGGGATCCACAACAGCTGACGTTTACGCGAATTCAAAAATTTATCATTTTAAAAAGCCCCTAATTTACCTTTGCCATAATTCATGAGGCCCGACGTCACGGACTATGTTGCGCATAGACGTAAACATTCGCGTCGCCATGCCAGAGACCTTATTGATAAAACTCCGGCAAAACGCATGATAGATGGCCTGTAACTCCTTTGTTGAAAATTTGATGTATTTTTCTTTTTTCCATGCATCATTACCTCCGGCATTTTTTTGCCCATGGAAATGAAATTTTATCCGCGCCACGCCGATGAACCATCGATCGAATGCTGGAGACATTAGCGATATTATTATTATTAGTATTACTATTATTCCAGCTCGCGTGCTTCGCTACCGTGCATTAACTGAAAAAGAAGTTACAAAGTTTTCAAATCGTTTTCCGATAGTTCTGCTCGCGTCTAAGTACAAGTTATGACCTACTGAATAAGTTTGCGTTTTGGTTGTTTGAAAATTCAAACGACTTATGCAGCCGCGTCTGCATCGAATAATATCACTCAGTTCTCTTGTGCATCAATGATTTTAACAAACCTCAAATTTCCAGTGTTTTTGACTGGATGAAGTTCATGCATATATGTATTAAAATTATTTTCATAAAATTTAAATTATTAAAGTGATAGGAAAACATTAATGAAATGATGTTTCACAGAGCTACTTTCAGAAATGATAAAGATTTGCGGGTGACAAGACCATCGTTCAAGACCAACTCCCTTTTAGAAGGGTTGTAACTTGAAGTGAAAGAAGTATCCCAGAAGTCGTTTTAAGCAGGGTTATAAGTGTCATCCGTAGAAGTGTCGACCAAGACTGTTTTCATCACAAGTTCAAGTAAATTTTATTTAAAAAGCAGTCTTTATTTATCATTTAGATGTTAAATTTGATTTGGCCCTTCATAAAAGCAGAAAATAATCTAAGAAGAAGAAGAAGAAGAAGACGAGACCACGCAAAAGAATAATCTCGTTGATGGCGCACCGTAATTAGCCTTCTTTGAATTCCATCCGACTCAACGAGTCCTACACACGTGCCCACGCACGGCCCCGCGAAATCGCATTTGCTGCCCCCCCCCCCCCCCCCTAAGAAGGCGGCGGGCGCGCGGTCCTTTGACCGAGCCACTGCTCGTGATTTTCAAATGTTACGGAAATCAAAGAGAACTCGCATCTGTTATAGCGGGGACCCTTCCGTTCGCCTGTGATTGCCGACGGTAACCGCACCGCAAAGAAATCGATCGTTTTGTGCACACGTACGCGACCTCATTCTGGTGGAGCCTCCAGGCGAAATAACACCCCGTCCGCATTTAATTATTGCAAAGTGAAACGGGTGAGGATTTACGGTACTTTGAGTCTTTGATAAGTCTTTATCGCATTCGAAAATTTAGTACACCCTTAGAAGTAAAATATAGTTGCTATTCGCCGGGGGGGTAACAAACCTAGCTACCCCCAGGAGAAGAAACACACAGACATAAATTATTTCAGATTTCATAAATGAAGTTTCTGAAGTTACATATCTATCTATGCATTCAGGATAGTAAAGTTACAAAAAAAATTGTTGGTTCATTAATTATGCAATAATTACATTGTTACTTTACAACACAATTACGACCCGGTCTGAATTCTGAAAATTTTATTTGCACGAAACAGATTTCAGATTGTAATGTGTTTTTAATGAAGGGTCACACAACCTCCCCGCCTCCCTGCCTGACCGACAAACAGGGCAACTTTCATTAATTAGACCTCATCATGCGAGCAAGTTTTTTTTTATCGGGCCAAAAAATAAATGACAAGATGTCGGTGGGTTAGTTAATGCAGTTCGTATTAAAGATGATAGTATGCGAGGGTCGGGAACACGAGGAGGTGGGAAGTGGAATGCTGGGGCGTGCTCGGTGCGCCCCCGGCGGATTATTATTAGGATGTGCTCCACTAAATTTATCCCGCATCCTCAAACTGTGGAACGGGAAGTTTCGGCTCGAATTCCGCCGTTCGGGGCTTCCATTAAATTCACCAGATATTGGACGGCGTACATTTAAATTGAGTCCAACTAGATCCTCTACGTGTGCACGATTATCGTTCGCCTTTTCGCCTTAGAAATTACGCTCGTAAACCTGGAAGCCTCGCAAATGAAACTTTTATTCAGACGGTAATTAAATTTCTTTGAGAAACAATAGAAATCTTCCCACCCCATCTCCCTGAGCCGCCCTCAAAAATGCTTTTAAGTTATAATTGAAGAACCCCCCCTCGCCAACCACAACCCAACCACAACAATGGTTAACAGTAGATGAGCGCAACATTAAGAAGTAATTTTCTATTCCACTTAAAATCAGTGAATAGCAAAATTTATTTTAATTTCGTTCGAATTTTCTTTTGGCTAAGCGCTTGCCTGAAAGTCATATTTTTACCTAATAATATTTTGAAATTCCAATGTGGTACTGTGTATCTTAATTTTCTATTGTTTACAGTCTTCGTAACCCAGTTATTATTCTTGTTCGTCGAAAAGCTTTCACAACAGATTTCATGTCGACACGGTTTTATGTTTGTGCGCTTCTGCTTCGTCTCCCCCAAAAACGGTGACGAATTAATAACCGAGCACGTTCGGGCAAATTTAATTCTGTAAATTAATAAGAGGAGCTCGGGGGATGCAATGCGCGCTTCCAAGGGCATACGTAGGTGGATGTTTCGGGATTTCATTATGTCGAAGCCGGGAGATATTTTCGGACGCGCCCAGGTAAAGACCGTGAGACCTGATCGGATGGTGGTGTTTGACGTCATTTTGAACCCGGTTCAGACGTCGCCGCAAAACTGTTTATGTTTCGGCTTATTGTTTCGTTATCGTCCGCCGCGACGCCTGCGTCGTTTATTTTGGTTCTAGAGCTTAGACTTCAAGGTCCCATTGTTTACTTAATTTAATAAGACATGGTATTTCCAGAATTTCTCCCCATTAAAAAACCACTAATCAATAAAGTTAAGAATCCGGATTGATTGATACTAGAACATATTGAATTATATTACAATTAAGGTCCGGTTTCTCAGTCACAGTTTAACTTCAATCTTTAGTTTATTGCTTTAGGAACAATTGTTACTCTGGAAATATGCAGGAGATTAAAGTTAAACTGTGACAGAAACCGGGCCTAAGTGATACATTTTTAAACTGAATTAAAACAAAAAAGTGTAAAACGTATTTGAAATTTTCACTTGGAATATCAAACGTGTTAAGCTGCGTATACACTTGAGCACGAATGCGAATGGGGCAAGTTGAAACTATACCAAATGTCTCATCATTTACGTTCGTGCTTAAGTGTATATCCGGCTTTATGTGTGAAATGTAATATCGACTAAGTGGCCACTTCAGTTAATGCGTCCATTTACTCCAATTACTAATAATGTTCTGACAAGATTCGGATACTGTTGCTTGTGGATTATTTTACTTTTGACTTAACGTAGGGTCATTATACCGAGTGATTTTCTATCAACTCTTGCCATGAAATTTCGACGGCATGTCTTAGCTTTACTGTAAAACATCCTCAAGGAGTGCAATGACTTATTTTTCAATTAAGCTAAGACTTCCCGTTCAAATTTCATGGCAAGAGTTGATAAAAAATTTAAAAAATCATTCGGTACGTATACCCTTGCACCGGATTGTCTGGAATTTTGAGAATAAGAAAATTTCTGTAACATGGCCATCTGTTTTCCATCAAAACCATCTCATCGGTGCGGCGTTCTGGTAAACTCTACTTACAACAATTCTAACTAGATCAGATGACCTTGGGATGAATTTGCATTTACACGTGTTTCTTACGATATGTGAGTCGTAATACCATCTTATGGGTACGTATAGCCATGCGCAACTAAAATGCACCTCCTGCATGCAAAGCTCACCCTTAAAACCTTAGTGTACGGACATAACGGCGACCCTCGCTTAGGACCATAGCTCCGACCTTAGCGCTGATCAAAGTCTGGGACCTGGATCCTCGTTCTCACCTAAGCGAGGGTCGCTTAGGTGACGCCGTTATGTCCGTACACTTAGTGTACCCTCGCTTAGGTGAGAGCGAGGATCCAGGTCCCAGACTTTGATCAGAGCTAAGGTCGGAGCTATGGTCCTAAGCGAGGGTCGCCGTTATGTCCGTACACTTGTGGTACAACGCTCACAGAATTGTCAAGTTGTAGCACTTAAGCTGCGCATGACTGTACCAGATGTTCTTTTTTACCCGTTGTTTCCTTCAGGACATAAAAAAATCTATTGTCGCTCAACGTTATGGTTTTGCACAGCATCATTTTCAAAGAAACATTGGTTAGCGACAATTTCCAGACTATATTGATCAAAATAAAATCTTATAACAATAGCTTTCTTCGCGAAGACGTCCCGAACTAATTCGGAACCTTAAAATCCATGCATTCACGAAAGTTGTACACTTGAAAGCGTTGTTAAAATCGATCATTATTTCGATGGGCATTTATTTTAACCGTTCCGAACTAGTCCGGAACGTCTCCGCGAATAGACCTATGTAATAATATAAAATTGATTCATCAATCAACTTTACTGTCTCGTTTTCGATATAATAATTGATTTTGAGAATTCAAGCACATCTAACGTAAACGACGTTTACACAAATTATGCTAATTCCTGTACTTATTTTTTTTTTTTAATGCACAGCCTCTTCAAACGAAGGACTTTGTTGGAACAACTTCAAAATAATTTGAACCGATCTGTATATGAATCGTCTAATTCCAAAACCGGCCATCTCCAAGTAACATTTTTTTTTCAGGAGAAGAAAAAAACGTTCACCGCAAAGACCGTTCAACGAACAAATTTTAGATTAAGCAAAAATAAAAGTACTTTGTGAGTAGAATTCGATAACCTAAATTTCGATTGTATCGATTTTAATTCAAAGCACCTGCAAATTTTTTTATTTTGGATTTGGCCGGTTTTGGAACCAACTGGAACGGAGATACAACGGTTATGAAACAAAATATCGTTTAGAATTCATTTGTTTTGATTGTTTTGACTGCCTATCAATAGTGAGAAGAAGTAAATAACTGCAAGATATAGATTTTCATCTTATGTTATATTATGTACTAAACAAAACATAACAAAAAACAAAAATGAATCAGAAACCTGCTTAATTTTACAATTCATTTTTACTAACCGACAGATTACAAGCTTACACACTCATAATCTCTAAAAACGTGGATCAGACTTACTGCAGCACCACCTTCACCATCGACGGACATTTCTGGAGCGAACACCTGCGAAGATAGCCACTTTTTGAACGAATCGACGTTTCTGATGCTTAAATAACATGTGTTATAGCCGGTTTAGGTTCAAACCTTTTGAATGCACAGTGTAAAAGTGTCGGAAGAATATTTTTTTGACATGGAAGCAATTTCATGAAATTGTGGAGATGGCCGGTTTTGGAACTAGACGACTCATATGAGGACTTTGATTTACTGTAAGAGAAATATTTTTTTATTAAAAGAAGCACGAAAATATAATGAATGACTAATTTAGAAATCGAATTATTTTATTTGTCCAACGTTGGTGGAAGGTTTCCAAAAATTTAAACCGATTTGTACTATCGCGGCCTTAAAATTTCGCACGATTCAATTTCCCACTGTAAATATGACTTTCTTTAACGGCTTGTCAAAAAGAATCCTTTTAAACGTCAGATATCAAATGTAATGTTAAAATTGTAGCAATGCCAAATCACGTGCTTCCTGAAGGAGAAAAGGGTTTTGTAATCGCAAAATTAGAAGATGGTTTGTCGCTACTTTTATTCTCTGATTTGAGTTCTAATACTTTACTATCTTGCTGTTCTTAAAATGTAACCAAACAATCTGACTTTTGGTTAAATGTCTTTAGTGTCAAAATTGAGGAAAAATTGTTCTACAAAACTATAATTTAGAGAAATTCTGGCTACTTGATAAAAAATCGTGTGAAATTTTAAGGCCCCGATAGTATATACTAACATAGCATATATTGCTAAGCAGTTTTTTTTATTCATTAAAAAATGTATTTCACTGATAATTATTAATTATTACATTCCAATCACTCTTCCTATAAATAATTACACGAATTATTTTAGTGATGATTCAAATTTATGTCTCTCTGAGCTATTTTTTATTTTATTCCTCATGTATAAAAAAATATTCATAAAGCTCGCTTTAAAAAAAAAATAAAAGAAGCTAAACAAAATCGCCAGCTATGGAATTTGTTCACCAACTGCGCTTCTTATAGTTACATTACTATCTACAACTTAATTAAAAAAAGGACTTGGTCCTTGTCATTGGAGTATGACATCCTTTTCATTTTGTTTTGCAGACTGCGGAGAATAAAAATGTCGTTAAACTTAACGGTTAATGGGTTCAGGCTCTCATTTAAACATAAACTATTTCACAATAATTGAAATTTATCTCCGCCCACAATAATTTTATATCCGTAGATACGTATTTCGGCAGCTAAGCTGCCATCTTCAGTACAATTTAAAAAAACACTACATGAAATCTAACAGCTACCTACCTGATCATACTAATAGTATCTAAAATTAACAAAATTAACAGTGAAAACCTACCAAAAAAAAAACAAACCAAATAAAACAGAAATAAATATTGGTCTAATATTCTGAAGGTTCTTATTCTCCCGAACCTTTTTCAGAATATTAGACCAACACTTATTTCCGTTTTATTTGATTTGCTTTTTTTGGTAGGTTTTGACTGCTAATTTTGTTAATTTTAGATACTATTGCTATTAGCATTGCTTATATATGCTTATATCATTGCTTATATCAAAATCTTTGTCTTAAAAAAGTGTCTGAACATTGTAAAACATTCGAAGAGATCACATTAGGTGTTATCGAGTTATTGAAGAACGTTGAAATCGGCAAATTTTGGGTTTTTTTAAATTATCTTAAAATGTAAATAAGTTATGGTGAATTTGAAATGAGATCTGTCACGAGTATTGAATTCTGCAAAACATTCCCCATTTAACCGTTGCTCTATGATTTCTAATAACCGAGATACGAATGGTGAGCATCGAAATGTGGACACAGTGTATACTGTTTCAGTCTCAAACGAAATTTGGGACACCCTGTATAATCCATGTTAAAGTAATTAGATATTTCTGTCTGGAAGGTAGAAAAGTACAGAGATTGGATAAGAGACCACATACTGTAATTAATTTTATTCATGATAAGACGGTCGAAAGAATTTTAAAAATTACTACAGGAGAGATTAATTGCCATATAACAAAAATTATAAATCATCACAGAGCATCGTTAACTTTTGATTGCAATATCAATGAAATCAATATTAACACGTATCAGTTAAATACCAAAGAAAAATTTTATATTGTTATAAGAAACACAAATATGTTGTAAATTAATGTCAGTATTGCAAAATGTGAGTACAAAGCCATTTTGTAAACATATTCACTCTCTTGTTGAGAACATCACTAGGGATAATACTTACGAAAAAAATAATTATTGTAATGAAAATGAGCAACCAGAAACATATTTGCTGTCTGCACCTATTACATCAAGTATAAAAAATAACACATGCAATAAGGTTAAAAATAAAAGTGATAATTTAATAAATAATTTGAAAGATGTATTTTTTTTAAAGAAGATCAACAATCACTTTCTGAAATATACCGAAAATTGAAGGAAACAATACCACTTTCAATATTATTAAAAGGTCCCATGTAGGTGTGAGTAGATATGAAGGAACATTAAAGGATATTCGGCGAACAGTTATTCAACGATTGTAAAACTAGACCTTAGTAATATCAGTTACAGAATCAGCAAATAAAAATTGCAGATATCTTTCCATAGTACTAAAAGAAAAAGGCAAACCACAGAGAAAGAACTAAAAAAAAAACAGGTAGACACAAATTGAGAACTTGAACATTATAAGTTATTTGTAATTTTTTTCATAATGTAATATTTTTTGTAATAACATATAAATAAATATTTGAATTTTTCAGTATGTTATAATGAAATATTTTATGCCCTTAAATTGAACAATATTTTAAGTAATTTTGAAATGAACTTGGTTCAATATATTAATTTTTGTGGAAAATTTTAGCCTAATCAATCAATTTATTTTTTAATTTAAATTCTTCAGTGTCTTTTCTAATTACTCTTATGATCAAATATGTATTTAAGAGCTTCCGAAATTCTAACTTCCGTAGGCACAATTCAAATGAACCGCTAATTCTCTCCCACCACAAGAAGTCGTGCGGAGATTTTAGCCGCTCGTTAGATTTCAGTGACAGTAGATAAAATAATTTTTCTTTCAGCCGAGTTTCAAACTTTATAAACACATGCCGTTCATGTTTTTTGTTTTAATCAACAGTTATTAGATGGCAGCACATTCTTAAGACTAGGTTGACTAACAATTAATACATAAACAATGCTATTAGTATGATCAGGTAGGTAGGGAGGTAGCTGTTAGATTTCATGTAGTGTTTTTTAAATTGTACTGAAGATGGCAGCTGAGCTGCCGAAAACGTATCTACGGATATAAAATTATTGTGGGCGGAGATAAATTTCAATTATTTCTTAAACCACAGTTTAACTTTATTTACTATTTTTTAGTTTTTTAATAAACTATTTCCCATCATACAAATATTTAATTGCCGTGTTTTCTGTTTAGCCTTTTCTGATTCCTGAAGTTTTCCATCTGTTCTCTTTCACTTTCGTTCAACCTATTGTTTCTTTGTCTGTTTTTCCAATTCTGAAATCTATAACTTACTCTGTTAATTCGGAGTTGCTTCCACAAAGAAAGAATGAAGACTCACAATTAGTAACATGCCATGTTCTAGAAAAAGATGATAAGTAAATGATAATAAATAACAGAGAATAGAAGATCAATGTAGACTTAGAAAAATAAATTCACGAAGTCAATAAGATAAATAAGAACAAAATACGAGGATGAATAAAAAATTTGAAGAAATTGATAGAGTCCTTGAACATTATATCTTAGGGGACTGAACATAAAAAAGAGAATTAATTTATTTTTTGCTCTTGAAGCTATCAACAGATAGTGAAATGTTGAGCGATTGTAAGATTTTTAAAGTTGTATGTACAAATTTTCATCGGACAAGAGTCAGCTTTACTTGAAATCCTTTGAGATTTGAAATTGTAACAATTTGTATAATATTTCTATCAAATTAGTGAAATTTAGCATTACTCAGCTATTTGCATGCATACAAACGCGCTTTCATTACCACTGCATCACATGACAGATTCGTATGGTGCAATTAGAATACATAGTGACACGTTTCAGTTTGAATTTCAGGCTGAAACCAGACGCTGAATCGTCTAATTCATCACAGTCATTAACGGTCCGGGCATGTGATGTCGGTCTATCTTTAGCAGAGGTTAATACTTAATATGACGTGTAAGGGTAGAGTTGAGTTTGATTGGTTCATTTAATTTCAATTTTTTTCCTCGGTTTTCATATGAATTGTTAATTATATTTTTATTTAATAAATCGCTGTGAGTTTTGAAGTGCACCTCATGACAAAAAAAAGATTAGTTAGTGACAGTAAATTGTTGATTTAATTTTGAGTTAAATTTAACATCTACTCAATCCTTTCAAAAAACGTAGTTACATTAAAAAAAATTGAATGAATTAAAATGGATTAAAATCTTGTTTCAAATAATTAACGCAAATCTTATTTGTTCGAGTGTAGCTTTACTGCAGTAATTTCTGATTAAAACTTTGCAAATCTTTAAGTAATTTAAGTTTGTTTACTTTGTGTTTGATTATTTACTAGATTTTAATTTTATTTCCAACTGCGGTGTACATATTTATAAAGTAAACATAAATTCCGTTGAACAGTTTGTGTTTATCTTAATTATGAGTTCCTTTAACTAATTTTAATGTTTTTCAATAAATCATTTACCTGGTAGTTGATACAAAATTTAGCTTTTTTTAAAATTAAACTAACGGAATGAACGAGTTTAAATTGACTCGTATTCGTTCCTGAGTAGTTCGGAACGGTTAAATTCTTGTGTTCAAAGTTCGACACTTACCTAATGCAGTTGTCAGAATCCGTCATTACTTCGGAAGGCAACTGATTCTGACAGTTCTGAACTTCTATCGACATAAATTACACTTCAACAACAAAGCTATCGTATAAAAAACTAATATATTTTGTTCAAAACCGACTAAAATACTTTAAAAAAATATCATTTAATCATGAATAGTGCCATAACTATGAATGATCGTTCCCAAAAAAAAGAAAAAATACATAAAACATCTAAAGGTCGAAAGTTACTACAATTTATTATGAATGTTGAAGGCCCGATTTCATAAACGTAAGTTAAATTTACTGTACAGTTTAATACCTTGGTAACAATTGTAGAAATAATTGTTAGTAAGGCATTAATGGCATTAAGGCATTTATGAAATCGGGCCTAATTGAAGTAATTACATTAAAAAAATAATTTTATTTTAATTGAATTTGTATCTTTGATGAATAAATGCGCTAACACATTATTAACAATAAGAACGTTGATACATATTAATAATTTAATAATAAATGTATATTTAGTAGTTTACTAAAAAGTACAATATAAAATTGTTACAATTACAAATGTATAAGCTAGGATAGAGTAATAACAGTTGCTTATTTAGTAGTAGTATATTAAAATAAAATCATATTTTTAACTTACTAGTGGATACCTGGATACTAGGAAATATCCTAAATTTTCTAAAAACTACTTATTTATGAGTTAATATTTTGAATAATTTGAATTTCTCACTTGATTTAATGCTTATTAGCAGTTCATTGTAAATTTTGAGGCACTTTTCCATATAAAAAGCGAATATTCAAATTTTGAGGTTATGTTTAAAAAAAGCGCCACGTCGTCTGTTTCGGATAAAAAAAAATCGGTTACTTACTGTGTTATGCTTTTCGCAATCAATTCAAACTCAGAAATAATTTAAATGAGAGAATTTGGATTCGTTTCAATTCAAACTGTCAAAATAATTTAGTTACTTATGTAAGTGATACCAACCGCTGAACAAGAAATTCCTGTAAGAAAGTGCCGGAGGATTCGAACTGCGCTCGGTTTAATTCAAAACTCGGACGACTTTCAAAGGTCACGGCGCTGATTGGCTGACATATAATAGTTCCAAAAACTGGCGTACGATATGAATGAATTATAGTATTTCGGCGCTGTGACGTCAGCACGGAATCTCCTTTTGTATTAAAATTTTTAAAGAGCGAATTTGCTGGATTTTATCGAATTAAGGGGTTGAAATGTTGCACAAGCATTTCGAGAAAATACAGAAATATTTTAATGAGAAATTTTTTTTTCTACCACGTTTAATGAGAGGGGGCTCCTAAAAATACAATTAATTATTTAATTCTTGAATTTTTTTCTCTAAATTATGTTAAACATCATGTTTCTTATGCGACTGCGTCAAATTTAGAATATTTTTAGATTGTGAAATGAAAATATTGCGATTTTTTAAAATCTGTTTTGATTATGAGTTTTGCGATTCAAACGTGACCTATCAAGGATGTGGAATTGTCGAAGGAATATAATATTTTACTCTTAGAACTCTATACTTTCTTTTAGAAAAGTAAGAGGCCTGAAATTTTTCAAAAGCATCAAATAAGTCAATTTATATAAACTCCACACTCTAGCCGAGTCCAAGAATAAATTTCAAAAAGCAATATTTTCAATTAATTTGAACTCTCTGCAATTGCAGAATGTAGTAATAAATAAGATGCCAAGCTTAAACAAATTAAATTATTCTTTTTTATTGTAATTATTAACTATTCAATTTTTCTATTTTTTATAACATTTATTGAGTCGTTTGCACAAGGCCATAACTAGGGCGTAGCAAAGGTGGTACTTGCCACGAACAAGTATATACATAATATAAGAATAAATTATGCAATGTAAGATCCTAAACTATTTTAATAATAAAATGACCTCACTTCAAAGGGGTACAAAAGAGACTAGGGAAAAGAACAAAGGAGATAATAGTAAAAAATGGATAAAGGTCAAGAATAAGGACAATAAATTCAAAGTGGACCAAAATATGGAAACAAAGATAATAGAAAAAGGAAAATGACGAAAGAGCAACATGGAATGTAGAAATTCTAAATCAAGAATAAAATCTATAAATAAACACCAGAAAAGTGGAAAGGTATACAATAAAAATACGTACGAGTATTATGAATAAATAAAGCAATATTGAATATTCAATTGGATTATCAAAATAATACTAAACCTATGAAATAATTGCGCCGCGGCACAATTATCGCTGTTCTGCTGATGAAGCCCCAATTAGGGCCGAAATAGCTATACAGAATATGCTCGGGGGCCCCATTGCGATCCTGACGACTCGCAGCCAACATTTACAATACTAAACCTAAATGATAAACTTGCAACAATTCAATTATATGCCTCACAAGAACTTAATTTTAAGAAACGTTTTATACCACACTGAGGGTGGATTGCACAAAAGATTCAAGCTAGGATTAAATTAAAGTCTAAGTTGGAATGTGACATACATGATGACGTACAACATATTGCGTGTCATATTGTAAGTCAGGCTTAAATTTAATCCCAGCTTAAAGTTTTTGTGCAACCCACCCCGAATTATGTATGTGATAATTGATAAATAACAAACATCAGTTTAGGTCGTGACATCACCTTTGACCTAAAATTGTGTGAGAATTCACAAGTAGCAACAAATTTGCTGCCAAATAAGCCATAACGTTCACATACATACCAAATGGCCATACCGCTATTATAGCATAATTTGAACATTTTAAAATTTAGAATTTTGTTGCAAGACTGTTTTGATTGCAATGGGATCCTCGAGCATCATCCAAATAGCTGTTTCGATCCCTTTTGGAGTCTTTGCGGCAGTTCCAAAAAAAAAAAACAAAGATATTTTCATACTAATGGAAGATTTCAATACCAAAGTTGGTTCTGACAACTGGATTTGAAGGAATAATGGGAAAAAATGATATAGGAGAAAGAAATGAAAACGGGGAGATGTTGATAGCGTCAGAACTGTCATAATTTACTATCACATTCCCAAATAAGAAAATGAAAATCGAATAAGCCATATTTGTATAAGCGAAGCACGGGGCAAGATGTTAAGTTAATGCACACGAAGTAAAAGAGGAACTGATATAGAATCGGATCACTATGTTGTAGTGGCAAAGGTAGATAGATACATTAAAAGATCAAAGCAAAATATACAAGGAACAGTATTCGAAAAAAGCGTGAACGTTTTATATTGGAAAAAGAGCTTTTTAGTTTTTGCTGAGTGTTCTGGACGCTAGAGAACAAAACTACACTCGGTGGATACCCCATATACATATTTAAGTGTTTTTATGAAATGTGCAATTTTAATTCTGACAAGTTTGTTTATTGTTACGTTCAGTGATGCAAGTGCTTTTTTTAGGCTGATTGCGCCGTCTATGGAGCCAGAACGTTGGCTACGTTTTCCACGCTGTTCTCGAAAGAGGGAATTAGTATATAAGCTAGGGACGGCGGTATATTAAAATCAGTTTTATTTATAAAGCAATGTGTGTAGCTAGATAATTAGTAGAACGATTATGTTATAGTGTTATTTGTTATTTGTTATCAGCTCGATATTATTTGTGCTTTTATTGTGTTTAAGTGATCGTAAACATTAAAGAGTTTTTAAAAAATAAACATCGATTATAATTTTTGAACTCCGAGTCGTAATAGTATCTTTTTAGAAGAGGATGGGGCGCTAGTTAGAGTTTTACCACAAGCGCTACGGCTGTGCACTTGTACATTATTATTTAATAATTTAATCGACAATTGTCCGCCATATTTGTAAAAAATTAGGAATAGATGCCTCTCTCCTTTTTGATTAAAATTAAATTCATTTAAAAGCAATGTTTTTTTTATTTAAAAAAAAAAACATTGCAACACGTTTTATTTGCTCATTTGTAAGATCCGACTTAAGGGTTGTCAAAAGAAGATCTTATCGAAACATAAAGGCTGAGTTCAAGTGATAGGAATTCTAAATCTCTGACTCGCGCACAAACTCTACACAATAACCGGCAACAATAACCTTTTTCTAAATTTCTCTCTTACCCAAAATTTTTACAAGCCAAAAGAGACGCAAGTAGTGATTCCTAGAACTTTCTTACCAAACCATTACTTTGTAACTTCGGGATTGTTGAATTTTCCCTCTTTTTGTTCTCTCTCTCTTACTTTTGAATTAAAGGTTTTCTAATTCTACTTTGAATTTCAATAAAATTACGTACTTTTATACAATATGTATATAGGTCTGTTCCTGTTTCGAAACCGTCACAAGCATGCACTCATCAAAGATTTACACTTGACAAAGTTGTCCAAGTCGATCATTATTTCGGTGAGCAACTGATTATGACGGTTTCGAAACTGTCATAAAGCGTGGTTGGAACAGAACTTATATTTAATTAAATTCACCAACAACAGTAAATAATACAAAAATATAACATTAACAAGGGAAACATGCACGATGAGCATAATATAACCAATTAAATAAAAGTGACCTGAATTATAGGATAATTACCATTAGTAATCAAAGATTAATTTGAAAAAAGAAGAACGGAATGTTCTGTACACGATTATGTTTTTGTTAATTACGAGTATATAAAAGCCAACAAGTGTATTTTTTAAGGCTTACCAACGTCGGGTCTAATTATTCTTCCCATAATCGAGAAAAATTAAGGGGCACTTGAATTTAAAATACGTCAACGGCTTGGCTTGCGATTAACTATAAATTTATCTAATCCATTGAAAAGCTCTTACGGAAAAGATTCAATTATTTTCTACCAAAAGAAACTATTCGCTAAACCGAGTTTACTTTAAAAAAAAATATTTATCAGAACGGAACTGCCGTTTTTCCCCCACGAGCGACGACTTTTAAAGCCTTTCTTATCAATTTTGAAAGTGATGGCTAGCGTCACGTGAGCCAAT
Organism: Dorcus parallelipipedus; assembly: GCA_958336345.1. Classification (NCBI taxonomy): domain Eukaryota; kingdom Metazoa; phylum Arthropoda; class Insecta; order Coleoptera; family Lucanidae; genus Dorcus; species Dorcus parallelipipedus. The sequence goes on along the minus strand of OY284480.1, from coordinate 15,777,092 downwards.
TAAATTTAAATATTACTGTCCCGCGCGAAGCTTCTAAACGAAAGGTAGCTGCCGCCAGATGGCAGTTGGTTGTGGTTTTCATTTAGTTTTCATCAGTTTCCCCGTGTCACATACGCAAGAAACTCTCTCGGTGACTAAACAAAAAATATACGAATTTACTGAATTACTGGCCTCTTACGGCGTTAGCCTGTGATAGAAACGAAAATTTTCCTGTGTAATTCTATACCTGGGACAAACTTTCACACGCCTTAGCACACGTTTTAAATCTTATCTCTGCACTATAAGATTTCCGTTTCGATTTTGAAATATAAAAATTTTGCTAAGGTACAGTCTCCTACGTATAAATTCTTTACTTTTATTTTTATGGCTTTAAAAATGGATTCTCCTATAATTTCCGGGTCCTTACATCTTCATTTTAGACAATCCTATTTTTTTTTATAACATTCGGTCCATTTCTTCAGCGATTTAAATTCTAAATATTACTGAAGAAATTGAACCAAATCTTGTACGTACTAGAAAGAGAGTAGTCTATTTTTTATTAATTTTCTTAAGCAGCAAGTGGAATCCCAAACGCCAAACCCTGATGATAATTTCACAGTCAGTTAATAGTATTATTTACGTGAGACACTGCATGCAGTGGAATTATTTGCCAAGAAATTCTAACAACGGCAGCATTACGAAGTTGTTTTGTTGTTATTGTTGTTGAAAGACATTAGATATTACTGTCTACGTGCCGAGCGCACGTGGAAGAAGGTCGGAACAAAGCAAATACGGGCCCCGTTTAACGTAATTAAATTATTTCCTTTTATTAACGAATTAAAACGACGGCGCTCCGGCAAACGCTAATTCCCGACGCCCTCCGCCGTCATATCCATCCTGCTTCGTCGGCGTCGCGCTAAGCCGACGGCAGATTTGGTTAAATTTAACGCGACGCAGGAAACGAGCGACAACGCGTTATGTAAGCCCTCGACGGTGACGTCTTGCGTTCATGAGACGTTACACAGAAACTTATGTGGCACGCTTGCGGCCACATAACATCCCCTTGCGCAAACTGAGATTTATGTTATCTCTTCAACAGCGACTGGCTTAGTGTTTGTTCCATCTAAGTAATTGAAGACAGGGAGCAATCCTTCCTACTTTTTACGATCATTAAATTCTGTTGAAAGCGAAGTTTTATGATCAACCTTAAAAATTAATGTAACCCCCAAATGTATATGTGTCCAAAGCGCGTCCACGCGAGCGTCGTTTAATCTGCAATTCTAATTTATTTGGAACGTTTATCACCCTCGCGCACGCGGATGCTAAATTTTGAGTAATTATCCATAATTCATACGCAGTCGTGCGGCCACAACACGTGCATTATCGTGTTTATTTATCGCTTAGGTGCGCCCCGTTATGTTGGCGTTTTTGTGCGATTATGACGTCGATATGGAAAGTAAACCAGCTGTTCGCATTTGCCATGAAAATCGTCCCGTCCATCCGTCCTCGGAGCCCCATTCTCTGCGCGCCGATCCCCAACTCACGCAGTTACGCACGTTCCAAACAGGCGATAATAGCCGGACATGAGCCACCCTTCTCTGGTATTCACGCACTCAATCAAATTCCAGTTTTATCTACCTACCTACCACTCTTGGAACTAAACAAGTGAAAAATTTCGAGCTACCTATTTACCCCCATCTACGAGAGGTACATTGTCCCAATTATAGTCAATACAATAATTTTTCCACCTCTGTTCGAATACACCTTTCTTGTTCTATGTTGATCTCAGGCTGAAGAACTCACCTAAAATTTACATTTTTTTTAAATTTCCGGGTTGGAAATCTTTCTTTACCAGCAAATTTTTGTTTTAAATACTTTTTCTTTCCTTGAAGATTTTTAATTTCGCCGAAAGTGCTAATTTACTTGCCTTCTAAACTCAGTCTCTCTAGGACGTAAAACGTTTTCGGTGTACGTTCAAGGCAGAAGACCCCAATTTACATAAATATAAATAAACCCAGCGCTGGCTGACATTCTCGCCTCGTCAGTATTATTTGTCGATTTCAATTTTTAGGGGAAAGCAAAGGATCTGCGAGATTTATAACCGGCGCCTCCACCAAAAAAAAAAAACAACCAACGCTTTCTTTCTGGTAATATTAACGTGAATATTATTATCGCATCCTGCTTCGATCGCACGGTAATTCATTTACTTCCCGTTCGGAAAATAAAATACGAAAAGAGAAGGCTCTCGTTTCGCCCTTCGATTTGATCGCGAATATCCGCGAAATACGAGAGGGAAGAAGGAACGTGACGCAGCTCGCTCTTCGAACATTAAGTTATTTAAAAACCGGGAGCGCTGTCAGAGACTGGGACGTGGGTTCGAGGACATGCGAAGATTTGAAACAGTTTATAAAAGATGTAGCGGGATCGTGGGATGAATTGTAAATTTGATTCTGATTGATCGGTAACCTTTACAAAATTATTCCGCATTGTCCCGTACAAAAAAAAATTCCGGCACCGCGTCGGTTTCCTCGGAAAAAAAAAAGAAAACAACGAAATTCTCTTTTTTTTCTGTGACGGATCCAGCACCCTCGACGGAAATCGAAATCAAAATGGAATTTAGGTTTACTTGATTTTTTTTTTCTATTACATATTTTTATTGATCACTGAGATAATAAAACATTGACTTTTGATTTTCATCCTTAATCGTTAATCAAGGAATTTTTAATAAATTTTAAGATAAGCCAATTGTAACAGTTGTTTATGTTTTATATTTTAGGCCAGATATTGCTGGTTTACGAACAATGCCAACGCCAAGGCCTACGCCGGCTCTGGAAGACCTGGAGGCTGCTCCACGTCGCCAAGCATCCGTCGATGCGGAAGCCATCCGCATCGTCATCCACGACGTCGATTCAGGTCCCTCCGCGGCGTCACAGAGAAGGGTCGTTCTGCGTCGAGACCCCACGGATAAAGCTCACCGAAGTGAGTCAGTCCATTTGTGTACCGCTCTTATCACTTGAAAGTTGAAAGCAAGGGCTTCGGTGAATGCCCCATTCAACTGCGCACAAAGGATCGTCCGTTTTGTCTTCTCCTTTTTTTTTACAAAAACTTCACACGACACTATCGATTACCGACACTTCAAAATAATAACGCAAAACCTTCTAATGATATTCAAAGTTAAACGCGCTCGTAAAAACCCATTAGCGTTTCAAAGAAAATATGAGCAGAATTCGAAGCGAATTCAAAAACATCAATCCGAATGTTTGCCGGCAAAGAACTTTAAAGCCAACTATACATATAGCGTTTCCTTTGACGAGGGGTTCGCTGCCTGTAAGATGTAGATCCAGGAGCGATTCCAGGTCGCGTTTTCCTCGACTTTATTTTCCAAGTTTTAAACTCCCACTCGCTTCTTTTGTCGCGCGAATTCGGCGATCGAGTTAATGAAAGGCGATCCCCGGTTCGCTTTGTTTTTTTAACGAGTCTCGTCCTCAGAAGAAATTGCGATTGCATGCCGCACAAAATTTAACCGTAGCATGGCTTGTAATTGAGAGAAGCACGCATACGTAGGTAATTATTTTTTTAAAACAGAAAAAAATTAATTATTTCGACAGATCAATACAAAAATAATTAAAGAATGTCAGTTAACACAACGCTTGTCAAAAATATTATAAGTTTTAAACGAGTTCACAAAAATACGTATCCTAAAAGATAACGATTCTGACAACAAAGATGACATAATTGGCGACATAAAGCAATAATTAAAAAAATACTTTTGAATTTACTGCCGTACAAAATTATTGGTATGTTGGTAGCATACTGTTGCTTTTTTATCAGCGGTGTCTCGATTAGGGATATTTTATAATAATTTTCCAAAATACCTGTCGTTGGAGTCAAGAAACTAACTGCTTTTGATATATAAAACCAAAGCAAATAGTAAAAAAGATACAGGGAAAATAAATAACAAAAAATACAATGACCTCAATGCCAATGCCATCTTTTTCAGTCTGGCCACATTCTATATGTGAAAAACACTGAAAACTGCGGCGCCAAATTCGAATTATCATCGATTAATAATTAAATTAAAAATTAAATATTATTTTCAATGTCAATAATTTTTAAAAATTGTTCTTAGTGTTCATATTTCCAGTTACTTTCTAAACTGAAACCTTTCAGGAATAAATATTTTTCATGATTTCTCTGCAAAGATTTACGAAATCAAATCAGAAATAACGACTTTCCAATTCGGTCAGAAAACCTCGTATTTCGCGTCATTATAGGAGCTCCTTCCCCTGCTTCTCCCGGGGGCGGTGGCGGAAAAACGCGACCTCGTTTCATATCGCCCGGCCTCATCTATTAAATATGTGTGCAAATTACCGAACAGCGAAGGGTGGCGGGTGGGAATCCGACTCAACTCAACAGGTTATGCTAGTTGCAACAGGTCGATTCTATTCCACCACGATAAATTAACGGAACGGAATATCTGAGAGGAGAGATCGATCGATGATGACGACGGCGGCGTTATTGTTTGTAGGTAGTAGATGTTCGGCGCTATTTATTACTTGGGGGGTGTTCTATATTTGCAGGGCCATTAACGCACTCGGCACCTCTAAGACAGGTAGGTACGCGCGACAATAGCTCTAATGGACCCCTACCCTTTACGACATCTTGACCTTAATTGTAACGTGAGTGTATTATTCGAAAAGTGCGTTACAAGTAGGGCGAGGGCGGCGTATTTCTAAAACACATATTTACCCTGGCGCCGAAGTTTAATAACAAAAGAAAACTTAATTAATTAATAACAACCCCGAAATCGTTTCAGTGTGTAAGTGTAAAACAAGAGGTGGGATTCCTCCCACGCTTGTTACGAATTCAATGAAAAACTGAAACAGTAACAAGAACACACAATCAAAACCAACGGGCTTGTTTGATGTTGCTCGTCACGTAATTAAGCCTGGGCCCGTACAACGTCAAGCGCACTCCCGACGTAAACAATAATTATGAAACATTTGCAGAGTTCTTACTTTATATACGGCGCAACTAATTACCGCGTTCGCGAACTTAATCAAAGTTGTATGTGAGCACGGTAATTGAATTCGCTGAAATCTCCTGAAATCTGCAGGCGCAGGGAATCACACAAAAGGGACCATTAATTAATCGAATTTAGAGTCTGAGTTTTCACAGATCGTGTTACTTATTGGATGACTTTCTAATTGGATTTTTTTTAAAGCACCGAATAGATTCAACTTATTTTTAAACGAAAACAATAGTTAGGTCACAGTTCAACTAAAAAAAAGCAGCAGCTACTTCGACGCTTAGCTTGAGGCACACTGAATGCAACAAAAATGATTAGTGCTGATTGATGTAACTAAATTGTGGATCTCGGTTTGCAAAAAGATTAAAGGAGAATCTTTTTCTTGCTATACATGAGGCTACAGGAAAAAATAACTTCGGCGCGATTCGCTTAAGTACGCATAGGGCATAAATAATTTCAGGCGCCTCCACAAAAATTGTAGAAAATTATAATGAAAAAACAAAATTGTAAAACGTGGTCCAATTGTGTATAAAACGTGTAAAAAAAACTATTTGAGCTATACAATGTGTACTGAAAGCCCCAAGTTTACGAGCTTCAATGAAATTAATTGCTTTCTCCTTTATAATTCAGTTAAAAAGATGTGCAAACAAACTACAACGTTTATAGACGTCTTAATCGTGTTTGTCGTATGCTGAGTTGTATCCTTTCCGTTTATAGTAGAATGCGGAAATGACGACATTAAAACGTGCAACTTAAGGAAACAATTTTGCTTAGCCAATACTAATAGTATTTTCCAATTCCATTTTATACATACTGTTACGAATTCGAAATAATCGTCGTTTACAAATCGTCGCAACACAACAAGAACACAAAGTAATGAGCTACAACACTCTAACAAGTAACAAAACGTTCTGCTAATCGCACATGTTGCTTTCCAAACAAAAACCGATTCAAATAGCGCGCCTGTTTCCGTTTATATAGAGGTCCTTGCATTTCAAATATTCTGGCTAAAGTCGTTTCATCCCAACATTCAATTAATGTTTCACTTTTTGTAATAATAACTTAAATCAAACTTAGGTGGTCCGCTTTTTGATTGGTACCTCCGAGTAACAATGAAACTTCCCCGAAACCATAGTCAACATCCAAAGGTCACAGTGAAAATGAAAATGAGCTTCTGGTAATTCTCGGTTGGTATACAATTTTTCCACAGCAACATTTCATTCCACATCCTAAGGACTCTAATGCATCCACAATTGACACTTGTTGTTTCATATCAAACAGGTTCTTATTTTTAGAAATTAACGCATGATATAGTTTATCTGTAAGTAGGTACTTCTAAATTTGGAATTTGACTTTCACAAGCATGATCGTCTCTGCATTGTTCACTGCATTTATAAATTTTGAGATCTTTGAACAATTTCCACATCTTCAATTTCTGTTCACGAGTTCGCCAATTTAAAGAAGCCTCTCAAGCATATTCTTGTTCGTGGTCTTTCCAAATCTGGAATCTTTAGAACTGTTGTCCATCGGGGAGCTTCGAAATCCAAGCCAAGATTCACAACAAATTATGAATTAATAAATTCTTATCTATTGTATGTACAACATGGTCAAAGTCATGTTACTTACGGAACCACCACTGTTGCGATTGTCTAAATCTGTTACATTATGCAGTATCTCCGGTCCTAACTAATTCCTACAACAAAATCCATTTAGGCCTAGTTTTACAATCGTGGAATAAGAACGGAATAACTGTTCGCCAAATATCCTTTAATGTTCCTCCATATCTACGTCACACCTACGTCACGTTATACCAATAATAATGATTATCCGACGATTGTAAAATCGGGCCTTAAAGTTGTTTGAGTAAAAATTATTGCTTAGTGATTATGAAAGGTTCCACTCAAAATATTTCAGTTCAACTATAATGTTAACAATAAGATAAATTAAAAACACGCTTACCATCTGGCGTTCGATGTTCGATTCGAAACTTTCTAGAATAATCCAGAAGGTAGATGGCTCATGACAATTTTAAAAATACATAGACTTTGCGGCGTCTCAGGATGTAACAATACACTTAAATTTAGTCCCCAGAAAAAAAAACAATCTTGTTAAAGTATATAGTAATAAATGTGGAGAGTTCAGAATTTAGATGTCCAGCTTACCATCTCATTTTTCCGCGTTTTTTCCAGCGTTTACTTAAAAGTAGTAAAGCAAAAGGCTTTAGTACCGCCCGAACGAGCCTTTTGTGGCATGTTCCACCTCTCGAGGAGACTTACGATAATGTAAATTACAAAGCGGCGGAATAAAGTTTTACGTTATCTAGTAGGAGAACGCCCCCTCGCATCCCGAATAAATTGGAGAGCAATATAAAACTCTCATTTCCGTGAACGCCGGAGGAAGAGGCAGAAGAAACACGCGACGCACCCCCTTCCCTCCGGACGCGGGATGTCGAAACGGACGGACGGAAACAAGTGTTATTAATTAATGAGATCCTTCGGGTGGTTTTAATTGAATAAGAGCAAGTCGACCAAGCCAACTGTTTCATTGTATAATGCACCCGCGCCGTATTAATATTTTGGGATGCCTGCGAAAACATTGTTCCGCTATTATGGTTACTGTGTAGAGGGAAGATGCGCCATCTTATTTTCAAGTTAAATTTTAGTCTAAACTCTTTCGATGTGATAGAGACTCAATTAAGACTCAAGTAAGTTTGATCATGTTGGAAATGGACCCAAATTTTCTTTCTCGAATTGTCATTGGAACTCTCTTCCCACTAAACAGGAATCCATAAAAGCTCTCTCCGTCCTAAAATAGCCAAAAGACAATTTTCAGGAAAAACCTGATAGCATACTAGGATACTGAAGAAGTCTTGCTTGTTGAATATATGCCAAGGGGGTCTAACATAAATGGAAAATACAATTCAAAATTTAAAAATTGCTCAGGAGGAAAAACGCCCACGTTTTTATTCGCAAGACAATTGTCGAGTTCATAAGGCAAACGAAGTCCAGCAGATAATAAATAATCAATGACTGGGAGTTCATAGAGTTAAGGCATCCAGCCTATAGCCCTGAACTCCGTCAGACTTCTTTTTATTCGAAAACTCAAAAAGGATCTCAGGGGAAAGCGTTTTGCATGTGATTGCATTTTATTGAAAAGTGTAGCCCTTATTTACTGCCCGCTTAATAGAAAGGGCATCTTAAGTGTTACGCACATAAATCCTTCGATCTTGAGTGCAAATTAAACACAGCATTTCGAGCCAGTCAGCACGAATAAAAACGAAAGAAAGAAAATGTGCTACAAAGCACGTTATTTCGCCTCTGAGACTCTCGGAAGCGAAACTTATTTGCTAACAAACCTATCAAATCAGGCAAGAAAGACGGCGTGCAACATTCACTCGGCGCGCTCGTAAAACTCTCGTATCGCTAATAAAAAGGTGAATAGCGTCGGCGCGGGCGACGCCGGGGGCGGCAGGATCGAGGGGATGCCGCGGTGGTCGTTGCGAAATCGTTCGAGCCTTAATGATGGACGTGTTCATACTTCTACGAGCAGATATTCGCCGATGAGAATTCCCGGGTCAGGAATTCCATCTTTCAGTTTATGAAGATCCTGCTCCACTTACTAACTACCCGCGCGCCGGCAGGCGGCCGATAATCTACGCCGCCCTCGACCCTATTTTCCCGTTTGGCATGTACGTAACATCTGTATGTATGAGGAGTGCGGCGATTGCATTCTGAAATTATTTTTGAGTCGAGGAATTTCAAGTTTCAATCCGTTTTCAGGGGAAGCAGAAGCCGGTTTAAAGTTGAGGAATTCCAGACATACTTATAAGTTAGTTATTTATTGATCGTTTTTTTTGTAAAAAGATGCTAAAACTAGTTTACAACTTTCCTGGAACGTAGAGTTAGAATTTCAGGATTAAACACCACACTTCAGTATTAACTTTCAGTTATTTTGTATGAGAAAATGCAGTTGCCCTTCTGCTTAATTTGAATGTTACATAACTAGTTCAATCTCTGTCGCCCACAAAACTCTAGACAATAACCGGCAATAATTACCTTTTACTAAATTTTTCACTCTTTTTACTTGCAATTGACTATAAATTTATTCCACTGTAAAAAAACACTCACAGAAAAGATTCAATTCTTCTCTACCGAAACAATCTATGGGGATAAATTAATTGATTCGTTCGACCGAAATTACAGTTAGTAGGAAAATCAGCGACGGAAGCAAACGCGCAGAGTCAAGTTCAAAAAAACTATTTACCGGAACGAAACTACCGCTTTCCTCCCCCGCGACAACTTTTAAAGTTTCTTATCAATTTTGGAAGAGATGGCTAGCGTCACGTGAGCCAATTAAATTCTAAATTTCTGTCCCGCGCGAAGCTTCTAATCGAGGAGTAGCTTCCACCAGATGGTGGATAGATATGCTTTTTATTAATTTCCCCATGCTACGCATACAAATTAAGCCGTTCTCTTCTCCATTTGATGCTTTTTCTGCAAGAGCAGTACCGAATTGCTGATTCATCGGTTACTGCCGGCGTCAGTTGCGATAAGTGCGAAGTTTTTTCCCGCGTAACTCTATACTCGAAACATTTCTAAATCACGTCGAAATTTTATCCCTGCAACCTGAGATTTTCGTTTCGTTTTGAATATACACATTTTCTAAGGTATACCGCTTCCTTTGTTTAAATTAATACGTGGAAACATAATTTTTATGACTTTAAAAATAAACATACACGTAGTAGCTTCACGGAAATTTCGAGGTGCGCCGTGGTTTACGTATACTTCAGAAGCTCCATCTATAAAAACAGAATCGAGCGCGAAATTTTCAATAGTTTTTAGGTAAAAATGATGTGTCCAAAATTTTTTCTTCATTCTTCATGTAGATTGGATTAAGAACTTCGATTTTTTTTGTCATCAAAGTGCGATGTTTCTTTTTTTTGTAGCTCGCGGTTTTGGTATGAGAGTGGTCGGGGGAAAGACAGGTGCGGACGGGCGTCTGTTCGCTTACATCGTATGGACCGTACCTGGGGGACCGGCCGAAAAGGGAGGTCTGCAACAGGGCGATAAAGTTCTAGAGTGGGGCGGAGTGTCGCTTATCGACCGGTCCTTTGAGGAAGTTTGTGCCATCATGGACCGCACGGGGGATGTTGTCGAACTCCAGGTGGAGCATGCCACCGATCTGAGAATGTGCGACCTTCTCGACGACCCAATTCCACCAGCGAGTATTAATAGAAAGCCATCGGATGCCGCCATTACGGCCCTACATGTTGGTATGTTAAAAAACACGTTTTGTGTGTTTTCTAAATTATGATAAATTGTGAATTTGTTTCAGATCCGGACTCGGAGAAGGCGCCGTCGTCCCCGACGCGAAGGAAATTACCAAAGACGCCGGTATAATTTTCTTTCATTAAATCGCAATCTACGCGAAATCTGTATCACGCTTCACAAAAATCCCCGCAGCTTCTCGCGACCCCGTTTTCCTAACACAACAATTTACGTGCTACGAAAACGACATTATTCAAATTGCGCCGGCGTGAATGTTTCGTCAAGTTTCCTTTCTCTCCTCCGGATTAGTCGGGGATCAATTCTAATTGCGCCCTCAATGTAATTGGAATTGGTTTCCCGGCGGCTCTTTCTTTTTTTGCTTTCTCTCTCAAATTTGCCAACGTCTATCAATCAGTCGCGAATTTTCCCACAGACGACTCAAAAGAAAATCTAATCTAAATTTCTGTGATATTCTAACTTATATCATAATCGATGATATCATTAATTATTAATTATCATTGGCCTTTTCTACAATCACGTACGAGGAACTTGCCCCCGCCCCCTCCCCCTAAAGTATTGTATATAATAAGACTTTTACACTTTTATTAGATTTTATTACTGGTAGCAGTTCCTTCCCAAATTTCTGCAAGGGTTTCACGATGGCAAACCATCAAACCAAATGGGGCATATCATTCACTAGAGATTTCATCTCACCCCCCGAAGCGTAAAGCATAAAACTATTTTACTAAAATGAAACACTCATGTAGTTGAAATATTTGGGGCCCTTCAACCCTACGATAACTACACCACTGTAGTAGAGAGTTCTATTTTAATTCTATATTAAAAATTTTAAAAAGCACAAATTGAATGTGATCATTGTGAAACACCTGTCCATATTTCGGTGACCCTGTTAGACAACGCACAAGTGAAATTTTATTATTAAACTAGCGTCCGTCTTTAAAAAAAATCTTAAAAATTAAATGTTAAAAGTTGATTTTAAAAAAAGTCTTAGTCTAGCAAGTTCCTGTTTAGCCAAAAAAAAGAAACTTAAAAATTTTCAAATAAAATCGGTCGATAAGAGAAATAAATTTAAATGATATTTTGAGAAAACTGTTTTCTGCTTAGGTATTCCCCTGAGGTGTTTGCTTCATAGCTTAATTTAACACGGATAGAATAATTAATTGTATGGCGTAGTGTAGTTTGTGGAGCTTGTAGACACTGTATTTGTTCTGTCGTTAATGTAACGTTAATTAATTGTTAATACACTGTCCTGTCCATCGAATGTGCAAGTGATTTCGTCTTCTTCATTTCTGAGCCTGATTTTCTTTTTAATCAAAAACTATTGAAGCTTTTTTTTAAACCAACCAATTTGAGACAGCGAAAGGCGTCATCTCCATTGCACATTTCCCTCGGCAGGTTCTGTAACAAATGTACCAGAAACTAATCATATCTTATAAATAGACGATTAATTAATTAATAAAATAGAAGACCTAAATATCTTCGCCGCGTTCGCAAAACTTCCAAATTTCGAGTCGAGCACACGCTCGGACCTAAACCTTATATTTTTCTCAGATTTGCGAAATTTTGCGGGCGATGGCTTCGACCAATAGACTATGACCTCCGAGTTGTTTGTTTTCCGCTGTAGTGGGCTACGTTTCGCAGTCCTCTGTAAATACATCTCAAGTGTGTTTATCTGTAGAAACTAATTAGTCAGTGTCCTAGTTAGTGGAAAGAACAAGACAATATGTGTACTATAATAGTTGTATTGTCAAGTATTTTTTGTAATTGTTATTACTCGCACCTAACAACCACCAATCTAATGAAGCATTATTTGGATACCTACTTTAAAACTGTCCTAATATTTTTTTGACATATAATATTTGCTCTCTTTAGTTACAATATAAAACTGTAGGGATACTCCACTCCAAAACTTTTTGAGTGGTCTTCGTATTTCAATTTTATCTATTTTAAGAATATTAAACTTTCTTGTTAAATAAAGTTAGAAGAAAGAAGTAACGTAGCAAAAAAGGATTAGATGTGGTTGATGGGTGCCATCCGTAAATAAATGTGTTGCTGTTTGGTGTCAGCTGGGACAGATGTCCAAAATATAGGTGCTCTTCTGTACATTAGTACCAATTAAAGCGATTTTAAACGATGATGGTCTTTTGAGCCCCCTTGCCCTAATTTCAACCGAAGGACTGCGCGGGACCACCTCATAGGTACGCGAACTCCCGCTGTCTGTCCCAACTGGCACGAATCTGTATGTCTGTCTGTCACTCCTTCCTATCTCTACTTGAGCTTACTGTCTTAATCATTCGCCGGAATTCAACGTGCCTGCGAGTTTTCGGCCGCCACGTTGAGTTCTGCCCCAAACGCATTGTAATTGACTGTACCACACACACATCCCAGCATGTAAAAGTCTGCTTTGTATAATACAACAAATATTGCTTGTAGAAATCGAACTGTTCTGTAGTGCATTTAACTTTCACTGTCTTATTTATTGGAAAAAATAATTTGGGGGCCCAAAAAATATGAAACGAAACTACATTTCAGGAACAACTGGCGAGAGAAAAGGTTGTATCTGGAAGGGTTCAGATTCAAGTTTGGTATCACGATGAGCGCAGGGAACTTGTGGTGGCAGTTTTGGCAGCCGATGATCTAGCTCCTAGGGATGATAGTTTGGGTTTTGGAAATTTGCCGGAAGCCTACGCAAGAATTTGTTTGATGCCGATGACGTAAGTACCTACATACCAACAAGGTTTTTCCTTACAGATATTTCAATAATTTTTCTCGCCGGTAGCTCAGAGAGTCATTGCGTTCAGACTGAGGTGGCTCCACCGAGTCAGAATCCAATTTGGAACGCCAACCTAAACTTCCCAGGAGTGCCAGGCGAAGAACTAATGGATCGCATGCTCGAGGTCACACTTTGGGATTTAATTCCGCACAACGAACACGCCTTCCTCGGCGAATGCACGGTTGATTTGCAGAAAGCTTTCTTGGATGACCGTGCGGTCTGGTGTCGTCTGGAAGACCCCAGACAACTGAGGGGGAAATCCCCACATACTTCCCCAAGAGGTTCGGTAGCCGGTACAGGCAGACGTAACGATTTCGGCAACCAACGCAGCACATCCGACGATGTCGACTCAATAGGAGAATGCGCCAGTTTATTACACCCGGACCACGCGTGGGGTTCCAGAAGAGGTTCATCGCAATCAGAGCAGTTGGAAGTCGAAGTCTATCAACTGGGGAAGGACTTCTCCAGATCACTACCGGGTTCTAGGAGATCATCATTTCAATCAGCTCAAGAACAACAAACCGAGCAGGAGGTTCCTGCAGCACCACCGCCGCCTACTTACACGAGAGACCGACGAAGGAGCAGCTGCGCAAGGTTATTGAGAGACCCGGACGAAATTTTGAAGTCCTTGAAGGCCGTCAAGGGAGAACTTGGACGGACCATGAGCCTAAGCGGCGATAAGCGGCATAGAAGTAAGTCCAACATTTTTAAACAAGCTCTAACTAACACTCTCAAACGTTCTTAATGTTTATTATTGTCTGACACGTAAACAAGGTGTAACGGACCTTTAAAGTACTTGTTTCGGTAAGAGTTTTTAGCACGTAATCTGCGTTTAAAAAAAATTAGGATTTATTGTGAATCAATTCGACTTATCTGCTTGTTTCTTTTTGAAGTATGTAAACTTCGCTAATCCGAATCGATTTACGCAACAAACTATTGTTTACGCGTATGCTCCGGATTAAAGAGGTTTCGCCAAGTATAATAGTTTTTTTCTTGCCTGGTAACATAATTACGTAGGATTTAATACAGATCAGAGATGGCGAACTTAATATTTCAGAAGGTGATCACAAAAAACTAACGAAGTGACTTCCAATATTACTTATAAATGTAAAGCTGCTTCTTCTACTGGAAATATTCGAAGAGTCGGGGCTTGATAATCGGTAATTAGTTAGAAATATAATAAAATATGTCGAAAACTACTCATTTTACTTAGATAATGTCCTATTGGAATTTAACTGTACTAATAAGCAGAATGTTCCATTAAAAAAAAGTGGCTTTATGAATCTCTAGGAAAACTAGGGGCTGAATTAGTCTCTACATTTTTGTACTCCACATTTCTTTCTAAGAAAATTAAAGGGGGTGTCCTTATTGTTAGTTGAAGCGCAAGTGTTGTTCTAAACAACAGCTAAAAATTTTACGTGGCTTTGTATTATGTAAAAGAAATATTAATACTCTTAAGAGATATAATTTTTCTTGATTAATTAGTTTATTTTGACGTTACTAAACGGTTTAAAAACCAGGAAAATAATCTTTTTAATGGTACTTTGGCCTATTGTTTAAAAAACAAAATAGAAATTTTCCTCAGCAAGTAAAAACGGACTGTGACATTGTATTGTATTTGCAGTAATGCCTTAATAAGTAAACACATATCCTTAAAAATGGATGAATTAACAATGTTAAACAAAACATATAAATTTTAGTGTCTAATCAGAGACGAATGAAGATAAATTTTTATACTTATTTGATATTTTAAAGCTACCCTCCTCTATATTAAAAAAGAGGATGTAAGTGATAATATATTTTTGTGGTTACTTGAAGGATCCTTTGCCTAATATCTTAATAAACTTTAGATAAAAACGTTAACGCATTTTCTAATGTTATATGTATGTATATTCAAACTTACAATTTTTTCACGCCTCATTTATTCGCCATTTCTGATAAATATTAACAAAACTAGAAGACGTAGCCATAGTGTTTGAGAAAATTTGGCATTGTGAATACATAGTTGTGGTTCAACTTTAAATCAAACATTATGTTTCGAATTGAACCACTTAATAATTCCTTTTTATAAGTTTTCTGTAAAAATCTGATTAATAACATAAGCAGTAACTCATAGTCTCGCAAACGTAGAACGTAAGCGTCCGTAGCACGTAGCAATATTATTACAATTAAAGCTTTCGTTTATTTTAGACGTTACAATCACACCAATTTTTTTGCAAATTAAACAGGAAGAAAAAAATCACTTTCGTTTCTAGGATCAACCAGTGGAGCGTCGAACCGCGAATCGAGAAAGGACAGCGTAATGGAAGTAACTGAAACCAAGGAGAGCCCCCCTTCTAGCCCCGAAAGGACTTCCCCACCTCGCCTGGGTGCTGGCCAAATAAAACCGAGAGGTTTTCGCTTGTCAAGCACGCGACCGGTTGAGTTAAAGCTCGGCTTGCTGATGACCAAAGGACAGTTAGAGGTGGAAGTGGTTTGTGCACGTCACATAGCGCCCAGAGAAACCCCACCGGATACCTACGTCAAGTGTTACCTACGTGACGGCGAGCGGTGGCTACAGAAAAAGAAGACACGTGTCGTGAGGCACTCCTGCGAGCCTCAATTCCGCCAAACTCTCAAGTACCAGGCGTGCGACGTCCTAGGGCGAAGCCTCTTGGTGATGCTCTGGGAGAGGCAGGGAGGCTTCGAGCATAACCAGGGCATAGGCGGAGCTGAGGTCGCCTTGGATTCGTTGACGCTGACGCACTTGACGACAGGGTGGTATCCTCTCTTCCCCATTCACTCTTTAGGCTCGGATTCAAACGACTCCCCATGATCCAAGTCGTTCAGGAGGTCCAAGAGGGTTAAACGGATGTAAAGTTTTACCAGGTGAGGTAAAACTTGTAAATGTGCCATAATGCAGTCACGGGTTTCCCCCGAGGGAACGCGATTCATTTACAAGGACCAAAGAAGATTTGTATAGAATCTATTTAATAATACCATTTTTTCTTTCGTTTTTACATTTTTTATTGTACAGGTGTCTCTCTTTCATGTAATTTATGCTTCAAAAATTTACTGATTCACAAAGCTTCACCTCATTTCATTTGATATTACTAAATATACCATATACTTCATAATCAGTTGGAAACGGAGCAACCACTTGCCTTCAATTCACTAGCATTCTTCTTCTTTGATAATACAGCCATTGTTATCCTGCCTCTGTCTTTTTTCAAGCTTCAATGAAACAATTGTAAACTAAAAATCAGCACGGATTTGGTTGATAACTGTTATCACCAATTTAAACTTGTCACTATATTATGAACCTTTTTATTAGAAAAAGGTGGAGTCTCTTACTAGTGTAGCAATCTACGTTTTTATTCTGCTGTTTAACTTCCCTTTATTCTTTACTTTATTATGTTAATCCTCTAGTCGAAAACGAATCAATAAAAAGATAAGTTACTTTGACATAAAAAGATTACTTCACATTAAAGAAATGATCCAGTTAATTGCGCTATAAATTATCACCAGCAGTCATTTCTTTCATAAAAAAAAAAAACTGATCTAAATTATTGCTATATTTCTATCTTTTTATTTTATTTTATTTAAAAAATAATAAAATCATTCAGGATAGCTTGTATTAATAAGTTGTTCTTTGACTGTTTAAATTTCAATGGACACCTGTACATATTCAGTGGTTAAAAACGAAATACATGTGAAACATAACGAGTGTCTAAATAAAAATCTGGTCAAGTAGGTTGTGGTCGAAAATTTTTTCGTTGCATGCATGTCGTTTCTAAGTTCAACGGCTAAGCTTTCAAGTGTAACGTCAAAGTGATTTTGCATTAAAAATAGTTTTTTTTTCACAAACTACTAAAAAATGCCCTTTTCAATTGAAGAAAAGACATTTATGATTGAAAGTTACTTTCGAAACGGTCGCAAAATTAACGGTGTCTGGTCCTATTCAATTCAAGACTGTTTGGAGAAATTCCTTGTCCAGTTCCCAGAAATTGTTTTTGATTATAAACAATTTCTAGAGTGTCTAAATCGAAGTGTGGCATTATTTCGACGAACTGGACGATCTTAGAGAACGTATATTTGATAAGTGTCAAGAAATCAACAACTCTCCGGATTTACTGCAAAATGTTGTTAATGGAATTAAAAACAGAATTATTAAATGTTACCAAGAAGGGGGTGGGCATATTCAGCATATTTTATAATAAACGTTTTTAAATTTCACGTTTTCACGTCTTTTACGGCAAAATCACTTTTAACAAGGAAATGATAATTCAGTATCAATTTTGACGTTACACTTGAAAGGTTAGCCGTTGAACTTAGAAGCGACATACATGCAGTGGATAAATTTTCGACCACAACCTACTTGACCAGATTTTTATTTAGACACTCGTTATATAAAAGAAAACATAAATGTATATGTAAAGCAGTTGATGTCTTGAAGTACACCAATGTAAATAAGTAAAACTAGACGATAAGCTGTACCTACTATATACACTATATTTAGTTTGAAACGCGAAAGCTATTAGTATATTTCGATGGAGCGTGCTGGAGTTCAAGGTAACTAAATTTTGAATATCTAAAAAACACAATGACTTATGTTTAACAACGAAAATTTTCAGTTCAGATCATGATGTGCAATGTTTGTTTTCACACAAAACATATCAGACTCGTAAGAAAACGTGTTTATAGTTACAAGCAAACTGCTTAAATCCTAAAGTAAAGGAAATACTACGAAAATAGACAATAAATCTTTTGATGCGTTTTTCTTGTTTTTATAATTTTGCAATTATTACTCTTGCAAATTGTTGAATAAATTCTCAAGCTATTAAACAACCTAAGAATGGTGTTCCAAATTTAGTATTCTCGCCTTGGGCGTTTAAAAAAAAAGGCTTCGGAGTAAATCAAAAGTAGACAATCTCAAAAATCGATTTTACTCGTAGCAGCGAATATGAATTTTGAATATTTTTTCGAACGCTTACTAGTTAGATGAATAATTGTGCTCCATGGATTACAAAGTTTTAATTATCCATTTTGAGAAACATCATGAGAAATAGCGTCTACTTCTAAATGAATATAAGAATAATGCCTACACTATATATATATTTTCCTTATAATAATATACTATATAGGATGTTTTTAAAACAATGTACATACAGAGAGATATTTCGAAGACTTTCATTGGTAAATCACATGCAGATCAGGGGGGTTTCATTTACCAATGGAAAGCTTCAAGTGAAATTTTTGTATGAAAACTTTGCACTGTTTGTATTTTCCTGTTACTCTGTCTATGAGTTTTCTCTTCTTCCCGTTTGTCTTCTCAGTGAACTTATACATAGAATTATCAAGATTAGAAGGAAAGGATGGCAATCACAGTAAACGAATTTGAACTGAACAAAATGTAGCAAAAGAAAAAAAGGGGCACATCAAGTCCCCACTTAGTGAGACCTAATAGGTTCTGTCTTCCGTAGCTTAGCAGACCTAAAAAGCTCTAGTGAAATCGCGTGGTATTTCTCTATATTCGAGAGTTGCTTAGAAAACACTTTTAAAACATTTATTATTCGATAACATTTCCTCAAGTCAAGTACACACAAAAAAATAATCTTTTGTAACTGTAGGTTATGTCACTTATTCTATAGGTTATTTACATTTAATTATAAGGCTACATTTACATTGAATTTCGTGCCACCACGAATTCGTAACACGAAAGTTATTTACATTGAATTTCGTGCCACCACGAATTCGTAACACGAAAGTTTGACGTGTGCTTTCTTATGACACCATTTACATTGGCCAACGTAAATGGTATCATAAGGTAGTAGTCACACTGCGGCAATTGCGTTCGTGTACAATTGTAGACAATCGAGCACAAACAACTAAAAGTTTAAAGCACTGTCACACGTATCAAGTGCCAACAAGTACTAGCAACTAAAGTTAAAATTGTAACAGGGTTATGTTTTCATGAGTTAAGAAGATTGCTGCACAGATCCTTTTGTTTAACTAAACAAATTTTATAATAAAAGTATAATTTAATGTCTGTAAAGTTAAATTTAATGTTTTTGGATAGCGAAAGCACCAGTGCATATCAGCTGGCACCGAACAATATTACGGTGCGCATGCGCACGCGATTGGTTGCAGCGAGCGTCGACTAAAAATTAAAACATGTTCGAAAATTGAACTGCTGGACATGATACGACTGCATTCGATGGTGCTTGCTGCCGGCAGTGGGACCAGCGACATAGAAATGCATTCGTTTGAAATTTAATCGCTTGCGCTCGCTTGCTTGCAATTGTTCGGTCAAACTTTCGTGTTACGAATTCGTGGTGGCACGAAATTCAATGTAAATGTAGCTTTAAAGAAATCTGAAAATAACAAATATTTACCTTACGCTTCTTATTATTCACTTCGCTTTTATAGATTTATGTTAAAAATTAAAATATTTCTTGAATATTTCAGATTTGTTTGCTTTGCGCAGCAATGCTGCAATTATTATTAAGCTGGGTCAAAGTCATTATACACCACAAACATCCATGGCTGATAGTAGGATTCGAACCTACGCCGCCGAGCAACACGACTTGCAAGTCGGCTAGGCTAGACCGCTAAGCCACCCGCCGACCCATTTCGGATTTGGTATCCAAACTTTTTTTTTGCAAATCGCGTTGCCAACTGTGGAAATTGAAACACACAATATTTTCAAATAAATATTTATCAATTTTTAAATCGAATGTTATATGCAAATTGTGTTTAACTCACATAAAATTACGTTTAATTTATTTCACAAAATTAATAATTCTTGTAGTCTTCCGCATCAATTAATTAGTTTATTATAAAATTGTCAAATGTCACTAGCCAAAGGCGGGAAAATTTAAAACCTGTATTGTCTTTAAAGGTGTTTACGAACCAACTCCAAGAGCTTTCTTTTTTCGGTAATTTTCAAATTTCATGACTTTTATACGAAAAAGAAGAAAAACAACTTGTACTATATATAACCTAGCTTCGTTCTAAATAATCAATGGCCTAAATCATTGAAACGCGACAATCCTCTTATATAAAGAAGTTATAATATGAATACTCTATGGATGATAAACGTATGTCTATATGTTACTTAACTACATATTCGTGTTAACATATCCCTTAAGCTAGCTAGAGACAATCTGTTTATGTGATGTCGTTATTGATATTCATGAAGCGAGATACCAAAGCAAAGATCATACTAAGTCGTACCTATTCACCTTTTAACTACCCTCGGCAGCAACCGGAAAGGCAAAATATTTTTGTGATCTCGCCTCATGCAAATGAGTTACAAAGATATATGTTATTGCTGTGGCATTACCGTTGGAGTTTTATTATCACGAAAGCTTTCCATATATTTTTAAAATGATATTTACTTCCGAGATGTTGATTTCACAGCAAGTTTGTGAATGTGTGTCGAGAAAACCGAATTATTTTTGTTATTCTTGAATCGATGCAACAAATATATGTGATGTATATGAATGTAAATGCTGGGAAAAAATAAAACATAGTTGTAAATGTGTGCCTTCATTCTCACCGCTTTTTTAAATATTAAACAAGTTAGTTGAAATAGTTTATTAAATACAAATGGTATATAAATATGTATGTATATAATTACAAAATGTATACAAAAATTAACATATAAAAAGTAACAAAAATTGCATTCTACAAACGTATTGCCATCACCAGTAATAGTAGTGTATATTTATCATATATAAAAATAAACATTAACAAATGTAACAGTGAGACGGAAAAAATTCACCATTATTGTTCTATGGTTTGATCAATGCTATGAAAACTTAAGAGATTCCATTCAATTTACTTAACACCTTTAGGCCGTATGATGTCATGATACGAACAGATATGACTCAATGTTAAAGTAAAAAAAAAAACATTCATTCAAGCGTGATACAAATTTAAAACAAGGCAAACCTAATAACTCCAGTCTTATATCAAATACAAGTTAGATACTTCATAAAGAGATTCAAAATATCACAAAACTTGTTAGTTATAATATTTTAAAAAAGAATTGATATCTACTAACAAAGATATTACCAGTACCATTAAATCACGTTATTCTGAGACTCTGCGTGTCTTTATTATTCGAATTATTGCTGTCATTTCGGAAAATTTGGCAGTGAGGAAGCTGAATTTAATATGCGTATATATGAAAACTAAATCTAATATTTAAAATATATAAAAATATAAAAAAATAATGCACCAAAATAATAATAATAATTGCCTAGTTAATGTGTAAATATCAAAAATTAACATTATTTACCTAAAAAAATAACTGCAATATCAGCTACATTTTATTGTTGCCTACAACCATCTTTGTTCTTTTTCTTCTGCTTCTTTTCCAAAGACGACGTCCTTCTCTGCCCTTGAATGGGCATATAAGGGGGCACGGGACTTGTGTCATCCTCATTCTCCGATATATCAGGCGGTGGTAATGAAATAGCGGGACTACTGCTGGATGTGCTGGTTGTCACCGTGCTTGACGAGGTGTCATAGCTCAATGGCGATTGCAAACTCTTCCTCGGATATGTAGGATCTATGGCCATGGCAATATTGATATGTTTGGAAGGTGATGTAGCAGAACTGCCTCCATCACATGGTTCGGGATCGGGAAAGCGAGGTTTATTGGGGCGAGTTAGAGGTGATCTAAAAAATCACGCAAGTAATTAAAACAATAACGTAAATGAACAGTTCTCACCTAAGATCTAATTGTGTAGGCCTAACAGGAGGAGGCACGTCATCATTGACAACTTTATCAGAAAAACTATTAGTACTACTTCCATTCATTTTGTCATGAGCATATCTCAGATCGTAGCTTTTCTGTGAAGAATAATTATGTTTAATGTTACTCTCGTGAGATTCTCTGGACGGTATAACATCCAGTGGAAAACTATAATTAACATCGTCATGTTGACTTAAATACTTGTGACTATTTTGAGCCTGAGTGTACACATTTTGAGCACGTTGTGATATGACATCGATTGGATAAGAGTATGAATCGTCTGGCATTAACTGGTTAATATCTTGTCTGTATTGATCTACATGTTGTTGCTCTTGCTGTTGCTTCTTCGCCAGCGCTTTTTGCTTGGCTCGTTCACGAGCTCTCTTCGCTTTCGCTCGCTCACGTTCTTGTAATAATTTAGCAAGTTCTTTGTCTTGTGCTTCAATTGCAAGCATGCGATCTCGATTTACCAAAGCTTCTTCACAACTGCCTTCTTGCTCTTGCAATTGTCTTGCTAGTTCTGCATCTCTTTCTTCTTGTATACGTCTCTCGGTGACTTCGTCGATAGGAACGCCAATTTCTTGTATGTCTATGCGATCAAATTGATTGATGATTGTTTCAGGGTTTGCAGGTTTATGTAGGTCAGATCTGTAAGGTTCAGTGTAAAGTTCCACACAGTCATCAGGCAACATGTATTCATCTCTATATTCTTTATCACTTATGTCAATCATGGGAAGAGGCATCGCTAATGCTTGCCTGCGAGGAATACTCGGAGGTAAATTTGCAAAGTAGTTATTGACATCTGGGCGGTGGGGAGAAATATATTTCTCAGGCAATTTAGGTGGTAAGTTTGGGTTAATAGCTTTTTGGGGTGACTGCGTTCTGCGCTCTTTCACCATTAACTGCCGAACTACGCCCTCATCCTTTTGCTCTATAACTTTGCGTTTCTCACGTTCCTCACGCTCTAATTTTTGAGCAAGGTCCTTCGCAACCAAATTATCAATTTCTTCTTGCTCAGCAAGCATTTTTTGATACACAGCGGCGGCCTGTTCAGCTAATTTTTGTTCTCTGATTTGTTCATCTAGGGCACACGGGAAATCTTCGCGTACCTGAGCATTTTTATGTTTATTGTGTTTATAATGATCACTTATTTCCTGCGATTGTAAACGATATGCGAAAGCACCATCCTCTCGCACCAACCATTCCCTGCACATTTCGTGCACTTTACCTGTCTTTGGTAAGTCTTCTTTTGTTGGTAACTTATCATCCATTACTTTGAATATATTTTTTTTCATGTAATTAACATTCCTGTTTTGTTACAACATTTCCTGTTACAAAATTATCTCGAATAATTGTGCATCTCACACTATAATTAGTGCAACAAATTGAACTAGTTTTTGTTCCTGAGGTATGACTTTCTTTCTAAGATGGAATGAAAGGGGTCACCCCTCTTGCTGGATAAAGAAATTACGGCATCAAACGAACTCGCATTCCACGGACTCAATGAAAGGAAACAGATAACATATATTTACACGAGATCACACACATACACAAACAGAGTTAACACTGCAACATTCACAACGCAAGAAATGTCCTCACAAAAAAAAAAATCATCGCGTTATTTCATGCTAACAAAGAATTTTTAAACGTACACAACACTTACGCTCGTCCTTGGATTGAAATTTCGAGATATTCATTAAATAAACGTAATTTTATTAAACTAAGCACGAATTATCGCTGATGTTTGATACTGTACATAAATTGAAATGACATTTCCCCAACATAAGAAATATAAATTTCCTAAGTTAAGTACTTACGTCAAACCTGAATTTATTAATTTTGTTTCATTCTAGAATTAATTAAAGTGTTTTCCAGTTTGATTGGCTTGTTATTTAAATGTAAACTTAAAAGTTTAAGAAAACTGTAGATGGCAAGTTTACAACGTTGCCAGGTCTGGAGATTTTCCCTCAGATTGGGTGCGTTTTTAAATCACACCTAAGGTATATTTTCGTGAGTAACGCGGTTCAATGCCTGGTTTAAAGATTACGTCATGGATTGCATTGTCGCGAAAGCGTATTGGTTGAAATATATCTGTGGTACGTGGAAAAAAAGGAAACATAAAGGTCGACAGATGACAAATTTACTGCACACGCGTGCATTTAAAATATGTAAACCGGATTACAACGATTACCAGTCAAAAATAATCGAACCATGGATGCAGAAAATGTACACGTCGAAAAGTCGAAAGGTTCATCCATGTGTAACCGCGTTCAAAAATTGTAACCATGACGTCACAGTTACTCATGAAAACGTTGTTGTTTAAAACACACCGTCTTTCATCCGTCGCGAAAATATCCCTCTACTGTTCAAACCAAATATGTTCGAACAATTTCCAAATTGTTCAAACACTTGCTCGATCGCTAGAATATAGGGTGCGTTTTTAAATCACACCTACTGTTCAAACCAAATATGTTCGAACAATTTCCAAATTGTTCAAACACTTGCTCCATCGCTAGAATATAAAAACGCTAATAGGTCATTACATAACCTTAAATTTTTGTTTTTGTTGCTTATGTAGTTATGTATCTACATAAATAGGTAACGAATTTCTATGACACGTAAACTTTCTTATAATGTTCTGAGGATGAAGGCGAAGTATCCATCGTGTTGTGTGATCGACGTACTTCAGAATTTTTAGGTTATGTTTATTCAACTCCTGCCGAGTAGGTGCAAGAGAATACAACTCGAACACTATGTTCGAACAACTCGGGAAATTTTAAAACGCTGTCTAGGTTGTTCGATTTGTATTTAAAAACGCCTTTTTACATGTTCGAGTACACGAACACTTGTTCGTACACTTTAAAAACGCACCCATTTAAAAAATTTTACCTACATTGGGGAAAAGGGAAAACTTAAAAATAAACGAAAAATGGGGGAAATTTTTACTTCTTTGTTTTTATATAAATCAATACCTTTAACTGCCTTTAAAATTTTATATTCATTTCTTTCCTCAATTAGGAAATTAATCCGAAATCACATTTCGTTATGAATTTTACAGCGTTTTCGATTGACCGCACTATACTCTGTTTACTGAAGAGATATAGTAATAAAATAAAGTAGGAGAGTTTTATGGATAGTATCTTATAGCGCAGAAGGTAGTTTTACAAAGTAACACACAATTTCAAGTTGTACCTTCAATATTAGATAAGTATCACCGGAACGTCCGGAACTCAACTGTACAGGTTGACGCGCAGGCTACTGTGGGAGTGTTTATTACTATTTCTCTTCAGTAAACAGAGTATAGTCAGCACTCAGATGACTAGAGACAGAATTTTGTTGAAAATTCATTATGTGAAGGGAGTAGCCTAAGTTATACGCCAGTCGCCAAAAGGGGCGCACAAAAAAGTTTAGAATACCGTACTTTTACATCACCATTATTAATTATTAAATACCGTGAATATATCTTATTCTGAAACATGCAAAATACACGTATCCGTTTGTTGCTAAAGTAACGTAATAATTCAATGACAGCAATGTATTAAAGTGTGTATTTAATTTGAAACATATTTTGTTCCATTACTTTATTTCTCCTACGAGCAAGTTCGCGTTTACGCTCGGAGTACGCTCTGATCAAAAGTGTGAGGGAGAGCGACTGCGTTTCACTGCATGTAAGGTAAGAGCGAGAAAAAGAAACACTCCGATCGATCCGAGCGTAAACGCGAACTCACCCTATGTTTCAAAATAAAATACACGCTTTAATACATTGCTGTCATTTAATAATTATGTTACTCTAGCAACAAACGTATGTGTGTGTTTTGCATGTTTCAGAAGATACATTCACGGTATAAATAAATTTGCGCGGTCGGTAAAGCAGTAAACTTAACAGAATTTATGGCGTCTGCGTTGCGTGAAAGCTCGTTCGCCATTTTCTATACTTCTGTTGTCAAAAATCGATTCCTATTTAATTCGAAGTATTTATTAGAAGACAGGCAATAATCAAACCACACCTGGAACGTTCAAATCTTCAAAGGTAAGGCAACAAGTCGGTGCAAAAGAAAGTGATTATAAAACACTTCCTTCCACTTAAAGCAAATTCAACAAATTGTGTTTGTATTATGTATACAGTTATTTATTAAAGCGAGTACGTCGCAAAAGTAAATGAGTACGTGAGAGACTATTCGGTAGTTTGTGTTGTGTATATCAAAGTTTAAGAGTCGAGTAAGTCAGTAGTTTGGAAAAAAATGTTCAATTTTGTGAAGAGACAAAACGAGTGTTTTTATGGCATACAAGGACAAATCTCAATTTCGCAGGTAAGACTAAAGTAACACGGCCTCAAAAAGATTAAAGCAAAGTGTTTTTACTTGTCCTAGCACCTGTTTTTAATTCCTTTGTAACCTCAGTTCAACTTTTCAGTACTAATTTTTTTAATGCTTTTCACAGTTTACCCTGTCAAAATGGATTCCGACCGAGAGGCCTCTTCGGGAAGTGACAGCGAAGCAGATTCAAATTCCAAAGGCTCGAGAAGTCCAAGCGAACATTCCAGTCGAAATTCATCCCCCGTGAGCAGATCCAGATCAAGGTCACCTAAAGGAGGGCCACGTTCTCCGAACGGTCCCCATTCTCCTCCATCACCGACATCGAATCCTAGATCAATTGGAAGTCGCCCTGTTTCACGAAATTCATCCGATAGTGCTCCTGCATCGCCAATATCTCGAAACAGCAGACCGAGGACACCAAAGTCACCAGATAGTGCCTCAAATCAGTCGTCACGCTTATCAAAAAGTCACAGCGAAGGACCTCGTTCACCTTCGCCTGCCAAATCATCAAGATCGAACTCGGTGAAAAGCAGATCATCTTCGAGACGCAGATCAATTTCCCCGAAAAGCAGTTCGAACTCAGTTAAAAGCAGGTCAAACTCATCAAATTCTGCAAAAAGCAGATCGAATTCGGTTAAGAGTCGATCAAATTCTCCCAAAACATCAGCCGGGTTATTAAAAAACAGATCTGATATGTTAAAAAGACATTCACGTTCGCCAGCCAGCACTAATGTGTCGAAAGGCAATGATGCCAGAAAACAATTAGATTCTGACTTACCAAAAAAGCACGCCGGCTTAACCAAAAGTCGGTCAAATTCACCAAGGAGTCGTTCTAGTTCCGACTCATCCAGAAGTTCCAGCTCAGACAAAAGCAGGTCAAATTCCTCTAGAAGTCGATCAAACTCACCAAAACCGCACTCTATCTCGCCAAAAAGTAATCGATCTGGCTCATTGAGGAGTCACTTGCATTCTTCATCTCCTAAAAATTTAAGATCGCATTATGCAAGCAACGGCGACAGAGCATCTGTAAAATCAAACAGTTCGAGTTCGAAGAAATCATCACCAGATAGATTAAGCGTAACATCAGATAAGAGCGGGTCATCTCGTGCTTCGAGAACGGCCCATAAAAACGCGAATCTAGATGATGGGAACACATCTGATTTCAGTGAATCAAGTGTAGATTCATCAAGCAGGAAGAACAAAGACATCGCAAAAACTGCAGACGTTCAACCAGAGGAAATATCAGACGGTAATTATTAAATTCAGTAAAGAATTTTTTTTATTAATAACAATAATATATTTAGGTGATATGGAATCGGACCATGACAAATCGAATTCGCAAAACAAAAAGAAGGAAACTATGGACATCAATATTAACCATGATGATTTATCAGATGTATCAGATTTAGATGATTCAATTGGGTGTCATTCTGATGAAGAACAAGCAAAGGAATTAGATCAAGGAGATGAAGAGAAGAGTGATGATCTAAAGATTGAAATGGAACTAAAAAAAGTATATTAATTACTTCTTTTAATTATTATTATTATTGTTAATGCAAATCAATTGTTGCAGGTGTCAGAAAAAACCAGTCGTACTGAAGATGGTGAGGAGCAGTTAGATTTTGAGGCAGAGGATGGAGAATGTGCAGATCAGGACGTGAAAGAAAAGGACGAAAAGGATAAAGAAGATGATCTTTCTAAGATAGACAGTGGAGGTCACAAGGACGACAAAAAAGAGGAAAAGGAACCTGAGGAATTAGAAGAAGGCGAAGTTACAGATGAAGATGAAGTTCGCCCGGAAGAAACCGAACCAAGACCAGTGTGTCGTTTCTTTTCTCGAGGACAATGCACTTGGGGAGCAAGTTGTAGGTTTTTACATCCAGGAGTTACTGATAAGGGTAATTACACCATGTTCGAATTAATTAGACCGGTTGTGCCTGGGGAATATGGCAGAGAAGAGAGGATGTACGGTAGACTAGATCCTCCACCAGTTGAATCTGCATGGGAACGAGGTCTGCGCACAGCTAAAGAAATGCTGCGAAAGTCTATCAAAAGGAAAGAACAAGACATAGATTTCGAAGAAAAGAAAATGAACCTGAGCCTGGCCCAAGAAGAATTTGATAAAGAGAATGGGTATTACGCGAGGGTTCCGTCTCCGGAACCAAGGTTTGTTGTACGCCATCCTGTTCCTGCAGAATATACACCATTGGTAAGGCCAAATCCAGAAGAGTATTACAATCGTAGGCAAGTTTTATATGAGCCTGAGTACGTCAACCCTAGGGAACGAGTCCGTTCATATCGTGAATTGCCTCCACACAGAATGCCTGATTATTACAACAGCAAATATGAAGAAGAACAGGCCCAATCATCAATCAAGGTATTGATATTTTCAAGAATGAATTCAATAAATTGAATTTGCTATCTCAGAATAATTAGGTGCATTCGATTCACTGATCTGAATCGGTTTAAATCGATTCAAAAAGAACTTACCCAGACCATAAATGAAATTGCTTTTCAAATTATCTACTGTTAAAGATGAATCGAATGCAGCTGTTGAGTGCTATATCCCTTTTGCTTAATTATTTAATTGTTAGGCACGAAAGCCAAAGCGAGAAGTGATTGTTCAGCGTGTTACTGAAGAAAGACAACAAGGTCGAGGTGATGAGTGGCAGGATCCCTGGATGCGTTCAAAGTCACCGGGGGGTCGTAAAGGACGAAAACGTTCATACAGTTCTGGTTCAAGTTATTCGTCCAGTAGCAGCACAAGAAGTTCCTCCGGATCTAGCAGAAGTTCGTATCGATCACGCTCCAGATCACCGAGGCACAGACGAGATTCAAGAGGTCGTAAATCTCGACAAGCCGTGTCGCCTTCCGTCATTGTTTCAGAAAGGAAGGCGGCAAATGAGCGTGCAGCATTAATGAATCCACCTGCACCGCGAAAGAAAGCACCGTCACCAGGTAGTACGTTTCTAAATTATTCTTAATTGTTGACATTTTGAAATAATCAAATATGATAGGTATGATGAGAGCGGGTGCTCAAAATCCACCTGCACCATCGAAAGTGGATCAATTTGGACGTACGCGAAGTAAATTAGCAATCGCAGCTGCTTTAGCGAGGGTTAAGGGAAGACGACACTCATCAAAGTCATCTTCAGATAGTTCAGGCTCAAGTTCCAGCGACTCAGACAGCTCCGGATCGAGCAGTTCAAGCAGTCGTGATGGAAGTCCACCACCTAGACGACCTGCAGGTATGGTGAATTTTTTTGTTTGTTTTGATTTATTAACTTGACAATAATTTTGACTTGCAGATGTTTCAGGAGTTGATTTGGCCATGGCGTTGAAAGCTAAGGCCATCGATGCTCTCAAAGGTGGAACTGAAAAGAAACAGATCAAACTGAACCTGAAGAATCCAGTTGGTATTAAGAAAACTGAGCCAGCCGAGGCTCGTAAGACGGAACTTGTTGCCAAGAAGCGTCCAGCGTCGTCTCCCCCAGCTAGTGATCCCAAGAGCGCTTCGAATAAGAAGGCCACTTCTAGACGAGAGGAACTTCTCAAGCAATTGAAGGCTGTCGAAGACGCTATAGCTAAAAAACGCTCCAAAGTGAACTGAGTAATCTTAGCAGTTAGATCGTGGTACACTTTCTGATTAATAATAATAATAAAATTAGAGATAATACTGATGTCAAAATGTAGGACTGCCTAGAACGAGTATTTATTGTTTATAACGATATGCTCTTTATTACATTTCTCGTGCAAGAATTGATATTGGATCTTCGAATTCACGTGTAATAGTGTGCGTAACTAATTTTTTTTTTTTAAGTAACTTGTAGGGTAGCTTAGGAGTTTAGCACAAGTTTTCACAGCGTATGTGAGGCCTTTGAAAGCAGTAAACTATGTAAGTTTTTAGATCGTCGTAAATACAGTAATGGCATGTGTATCATTTAAGGCTATTAAAATTTACTTATTAGTGGTATTGTTTAATTATTTTTAGGGTGAACTTTGAAGAAAAATAATAAAACCGTTGAAAAATTATGGAATGTAATTAATTATGCAAATCTTTGTGAGATTCTGGTGAATGTTTTAAAAGAGAAGTACGCAATGATTTCTTTAACGGAAAATGCTTTTTTGTTATATTAACATTTAATGGCATTTGATTATAAATCATAAAGTGATGTGGAAATATAATTTTGAGTATACAGAGAAGTGTTTTTGTATTTCTCGACTGTGCGCATATGTATACTCTGTCCGCCGATAGATTGGAAAATTTCAAATGTGCTAACATTTATGTGGTCGGTGATTTCAGACACCCTGGAATTGAGTAACGTTAACCAGTAGGATTACTTCGCGGGCATTTATACCAACCGCAAGCGCATGATGTGCTCACTCGATTCTAGGGTATTTTAATATGTTAGAATATTTGAAATTTTCGCGTCTTTCTCACTCACGATTTTCAACATATTTTGCGTCTCGCTCATCCGTTTTAAAACTTGTGTTTACACTATTTCCATGACAACGGGCGCACTCTAAAGCGCCCTTACAAGTGGGATGTGAAGAGTGCGTCCGTTGTCATGGAAATAATGTAAACAGAAGACGTTTTAAAACGGATGAGTGAGACGCAAAATGTGTTAAAAATCGTGAGTGAGAAGAACACAATTACACGCACAAGACGCCCTCAGTGGTAAAGATTCTGAACACACTCCAGAAGGCCATGAAACTAAAAGTCTTGTCTTAGCTAGATTCAGGAAATCTAAATGTCAACTCAGATTCTAACACATGATCAATATCTTTTCTAATCAAGTGACCCATGAAAAAAAAATTATCTTTGTTTGGTTCTTTATTTCAAATGTCATTTGAATTATATTTATTGTATTCCTATCGTTTTGTATAGGAATGCAATATAAATATGTAATTCAAGTGGCATTTGAAATAATGAACTAATCAAAGACACATGATTTTATTTCCATAGGTCACATGATTAGAAAAGATATTGATCACCTGTTAGAATCTAGCTAAAAGCATGATTTTTAATTTCATGGCCTTCTGAGGATGATTTTAATTTAGATCATTTGCTTATGCAGATATTCGTAAAATATTCAAAGAAATCAATTTAAAATGTTATTTGAAGTGCTTTAAAAGAAACACGAAAAATTTTTCCGATAAAACGTCACGAAATGATAATTTAGCATACTGCATATGCATACATAGAAATATATTTGACGTAACATTCACACGTGTAATATTCTCAAGATTAACAAACTGTTATTGTGTAAACTTAATGGAGCGTGTAAATAGTAATGTTTTGTTTTGGATGTAGGTGTTACGTAACACCTTATCGTTTCGGGATTGGCGCATTTCTATTGGAAAAAAACAAGTGCCGAACTGTGCGTTGTTTTCCGTCGAGAAAAATTTGCGAAGTGTTATAATTGGAATCGAAACGCATGACATTTGCACTCGCGGACAATTCCAGCATCTAAATTAGCCGCATTTTTCAGAGAAACGTGATCCGTCCGCGTCCGTTAGACAGGGACGGATTCATAACACTCCCCCCACCATTTACGAGTTGTTTCCAACTTGTACACTGACGTCATTCATGAAGTCTGAGGAAGTCGGGCGAAAATCGGGAGTGGGGGAAGTCGCGGAGCGTAGTTTTTAAAACAACTGATTGTGGCTAGTGGTGCGTTCGTAGCATATTCTACGGGTTTTTAGTGCAGCAGAGCAATGGATACGTTACGAGAGCAGGTCATGATAAATCAGTTCGTCCTGGCGGCAGGATGTGCACGGGAACAGGCAAAACAACTGCTGCAGGCGGCCCATTGGCAGTTCGAGGTACGTTTCTTGGTTTGTAAACAAACAGCCGTGCGTGACAATGAATATGGCGACGTTGCCGCTCGCTCCCCGCACCCCCCCTTCACCGCCGTCGTCGGCCCGGACGTATATCGACTCACTCTTTTGGTCAAGGGCTTCAAGGTCAAAACATAATATCTCGCCCAGCATTTCCTGTATTATATCATATTTTCGATGTTGGCACGTGGAATATGCGGCAACGTGTGCAATTTGGCGCCACCGACTTGTTTTTTTCCTCGTTATTGGTGAGACTCGGTTTATTATTAATGCCCCGGCTATTTACAGTGCAAACTTTGCAGGCAAACAACGTTCTGTTTGGGTTAGTTGAGTCAGTGCATGATTTGATCGCAAACAAAGACAATTATATAAACTAAAGCACAAAAAGAAAAAAACTCCTGTGCCAAACAATTGAATTTCCAGGAAACTCTGGTCGTAATTGGTTCAATAATAAACACGGGCTTCCAATATGCTGCCGAAAGATAATAAACACAAAAAATAATAACACGTATCTGCTCGAGATAAGTAAACAAATCTTTGAAAGAAAAAGGCAAACTCAGAATGAATACAAAATCATTTTATTTATGCCTTGTCACTGCCGATTTATTTATTGGCCGTGTTTTTTTTTAATGCATTTTAATTAAACTGCTGCAGTTTCGCCTGCTTAAAAAAATGGTACTTGTATAAAAAGTTGAAATTGCTGACGTCAAAAAAACTAAAATAAATAAAAGGCAACTAAATGAGTTGCAGATTAAGTTTTAGATAATAAATAGAAATTATTTTAAGAAAATCAATTTACAATCTTGTTGATCTTTAATTTGAAATTTACTTAAACAATTTCAGACGGCGCTGAGCATATTTTTTCAAGAAGCTTCCGTCCCCTCGTGCCCCTCAGCGTCAGCACATTTTGGACAGGTAAGAAAATCGTAAATATCCTAATAAAATCAGATTCATGTTTTAATTGATATAAAATGATCAGGCACAACATTTATAAAGACGTTGACTGCTTATCTTTCTGCAGAGCTATAAAAAGATTTTTCTTTCTTTAATCTGGCAACATTGTATTTACAATATTAATTGATTTTATTGCTTTTACTAATTTGAAACAGTTTCCAAATCTAATACTATGCATTTGAGTCTGCTTTTTTTTATTTTTTGTTTAAAGCAATATTAAAAGAACTTATAGAAGTTTTCTTATTATCAGGCAATGCTGCTTTTATTACAAGTATTTATAATCTTAGATTATTTTAATTATTAAATAAGCGGACAATAAAATCCGGGCACACAATTTGTACATGTAAACCTCACTGTAACATTTTTGACGTTTAATTCATATTATACAAAATGTCACTAGTAATTCTGACGTTTAATGTAAATTTTGGCAAGGATATAACCTCAATAAAAGCCTGATTTACCAAAGTCTAAATACAAACGACTTGTCAAATTCTTGCCTGGTGTTTATAGGGACTATGCACATGCGAAGCCAGCGCCACCAATGACCATATTCTACATTAGTGGTATGAAAATACGAATTGTTTAAAATTATTAGTGTACATTTGAACTTGAATATTGTAATGTATTTCAATACCAGGAAGCTCAAGTATTATGTACTACAACCTTAAATAGTCATAAGAGTGATATTATTCCCATGCAATGAGTCTCAAGAAATATTTTCATATCACTGATTCACAAATCACCACGCCAGGCGGCGCTGAACGCAGAGATGTGCATGGCGCCTATTGTCCACTACTGTACGATGTTTATTTTAGTTTGTTCTTGCAGCAGATTAACAGGCAACAATGCAACGTCAATAAAAAAAAATGTTACATCTTCATTTTTAAAAGCGTCATTCTAATAAAAAGTGAGCAAATAAAAATCAGATTAGAGTAGGCGGTGCAAAGAAAATGTATGTCTGTGATTAACTGAATTAATTAATGTAATACATTCGTGCGCTGTCAAATTTATTGACTCTTCATTTAATCACAGACATACATTTTCACCGCCTGCTCTAATCTGATTTTTAGTTGCTCACAGGTTACATACATACATATTTGTTTTTGCAATTGTTTTTTGGACAGCATTCTTTTAATCAAGCAGTTGAGTAATAAATTACATTTTTATTACACCTGCATCAAAATCCCTGTTTTTAAACCTAAAAAGCGTGCGAAAATGGGCGATTAAAGCACGCCGTGTTTTAAAGTTGCCTAGAGAACAACACATACAATCTCCACGTTAACGATTCAAAATGCGATCCACAGGCAACTTTACAAAATGAATTTAAATTTTAATATTCTAATTTTACATTTTAGCGCAGGTATAATTAAAAATTTCGTATAATACACGTGCATAAGAACCTTTAAAGCACTTGCGCCGTTAAAAACGCTTCGCTTCGCGTCGCGCGTGCTTTAAAGGCTTTCTTATGCACTTGTATTATAAGATACTATTCTAAAGCTTAATTGAATTCACATTAAATTACAAAACGGTAAATTTTTTGTTCTTTATGTCTTCCCAGGTTGCCAGATTGGACGAAGTTCCACCATTTGTGTTCAATACATTTTTGCATTCGATGAAACCAGCCCTTAAAGCAATTGGGCCACTCTTCCTGAGACACTTCAGAAACCACTTTTTATAAAGTTCCACTGCTTTGTCTGATAACGAAAAAATGATTACACGCACTTTATCTTCAATTTTTGGAAGCAAAAAGAAATCACAATCTGCTAGGTCAGGGCTGTATGGTGGAGGTTTTATGGTGCTGACTTTTAGGGCATCCACTTGAATCGAAAACAATTAACAAATGATGAAACAGCGTATAAATTGAAACAACCTACAGTCGACAATTATTTATTTACTGACTGAATATTCCAGATACTCAGTTGTTACTTTTGCTCTATGGGACGATACGTTGTCATGATGTAAAATTACTTTTCCTGTTGGCAGTTTTTCACAAACTTTTTCAAAAATGTGCGGTAAACAGACATTCGTGTACCAATCTGCTATAGTAGCAATATGACCAGTTGTAGAAAAAAAAAACTATCAATCATCTTCTTATCAGCACTGCGAATTCGTCGAACTTTTGTAAGCTTAGGTTCTGTTCGAAAGACCCTTTCAGCTGATTGACTTTTCTTTTCAGGATCATAACAATATATCCAAGATTTATCGCCTGTGATATTCCAAACCAAATTTGAAGTACCGCCTTTGAATTTTTCCAGAGTTTCTCTGCACCATTCAATGCGTTGTTCTTTTTGATCGAAAGTCAGTTTATGTGGAATCCATCGACAACAAAGTGTTCTCACGGCTAACTGTCGATGCAAAATGTTTTGAATTTGACTCATATCAACACCTAACGTCGCCCGAATAAATTCATAAGATGTCCGTCGATCTTCCACAAGCATTGCTCGAACAGCGGCAATATTTTCATCAGTAACAGCAGTTCTTGGGCGTGCTTCACGAAGTTCATCACTAAGAAAAAACCGATCTCTCTTGAATTGAACCGATTATAAATTGTTGCCTTAGATGGGGCTTCTTCGTCAAATGCATTTCTAAGCCGATCTTCACATTGTTTAGACGTTAATGACGATTTAAAATCGTAAAAAATCATAGCCCGGAAACGTTCTCTAGTCAAATTCATTTTTGGGTGAACAAAAAAATAAAAAACTATTATAGCAAATCGAACAAACTAAACGACAATCAACTCCCAAACATTAAAAGTGGCTGTCAGATAAAAATTAATTTTATTTGTTTTTAGAAACATCTTATTCTAGATATTTTTAGTTGCCCTCGTATCAAACACTGGCAGCTTTTTTTGACACTATCGTTTAACTGACGCTACTGGGAAGTATAGGACGTATAGTATACTGTGGTTTAAGCTTCGGCTTAAAATTAAGCTGGAATTGTACAACTGGGCCTTAAATTCACTAACTATAACTAGTAACGTTTAACGTTATTCTCTTGGTAACAATACAAAAACAAACAAAAAGTGAAATCGACGATGTTAAGGAAGAAGTCTTAAAACGGGGTCGTTTAACTTGCCCTCTTCTTTTCCGGGAACGCTTTTAAAAGTCTATTCACATTTGGATCCTTCGCATAGTAAAGAAAATAATTTAGAAAATTAACTAGAGTTATGTGGGCCTTCCTTACTAGGGAATCCAATTTTCGGGATCCCGATCCCGAAAGTGACAATCCCGGGATTCAGTGTTCCTCCGAACAGTTTCATATTTTTACAAAATACATTGCAAATATGATTGTAGTACAATTTATCGATATTTATTAACAAAATAATAACAAATACCGGATACTCAGTTGCCAGTTTAAATTTAAGCTGAAGCTTAAACCCATGACAATGATTATTTCAACTTTTGTTGTTAAGGGTTTAAGGTTTGGCTTAAAATTAAGCTGGAATTGTACAACTGGACCTTAGTAAATTAACCCCCCTCGCTTTCCCAATTGTATTTCTTAAAACTTTTTAATAATACTCGTTGTACTGTCTTTTGCGCCCCTCAGAGAGCCGAGAAAAAATTAATTCGCAAGCCAGCTATAGGGTTAATACATTCCAATTTCAAATATTTTTTTCCTAGGCTCTATGGGTGCATTATGAATACAAAACACATTAAAAAAAATTGCAAATACAACTGGAAGGGGACTAGTTAAATTTCTAAGTTTTTAACTTTTTTTCTCAGCTGTTAAAAAGATCCAAAAGATAAAAACAGTGATGCATAAGAGTCCATTATATTGAGTGAAACACAATAAAAATTTTGTAAAACGCCACTGAAAGAGAGAAGAGCTAGTTACTTTTGAATTACTTTTTTCCTCAGCGCTACGAGGAGTGCAAAAGATATAAGCAAGTATAACAAGACCCAAACAACTGAAAAGTATGACTAAGAGAGACAATTAAATGAACCCCTTCAGTAATATTGACCCATAATTTCTTTCCTTTATAAAAATAATGGGAGTGCATTTTTTTGGTGTAATAGAGAATGCAATAATTTGTTAATAAAATACTTCTTAACGTTTAATCAGTTGTTGTTTTGACAAAATTATAAATGTTTTGAGCAGAATTTGTAATCCGAGAATAATTTCTAAAGTTGTTTATCAGTAAGCTCTGATTTCAGTTCCATTTTGATAAGCAAGGCGTGCTAATCTTAGGACTTAAAAATAAGTTGCATTTTTATCTGTCTGATAATTCAAGCGCTGCAGACAATTAAATTACGAATCGCCTTTGGCAGGCGTCCACAATGCCAAACACTAATCGACTGCTATTTTAAACCAGGTTATGACACCTTGCAACACTCCGGCGACTCCTCCGAACTTCCCAGACACCCTTCTGGCGTTTTCGAAGATGAACGCGGGCAGCAGCCCTTCCCCCAACATGGCGACAACTACAGTCACCCAGCCTCAGTACCACCAGCAGCAACAACAACAGCCAACCCCACAACAACGATAAGCATAGCGTAGCTTTGATAAGAAATGTTTCGGCTCAGAAACTGTGTGATTCATAACCAGTGACTTTTATCAAATTATTAGTGTTAAACAAATGATTTTATTGTTTGATACTTGCTGGCACAGTAACAGGATATTCTGAGTTCTAGTTTATGTTCAGTTAGTTTTTGATCAATTCTTTGAAGCCGTTTTCGAGATTCTGACCGTAAAGACACACACACACACACATTAAATGTTCGATGTGGAGCAACTTGAAGACTATAAAATAATCTCTGTGTTTTCGACGTCGTGCAAAGACGTTTAATAAGCAGTCGAAGCACTGTTTATTAAAACGTCCCATAATTTCGTTCCAGTTATGTATTCAAACGTTTTCCTTCGATGTTTAAAAAATTTGCCCCGTTTTTTCTTAATAACACAGTTTAAGTATCTGTGAAGCTAAGTCTGATTTAAATTGACTCTCTCTTGTAACTCTTAATTCTAGGGATGGGCTAATGTATCTACAGGAGGTTCAACTCAATTTTTGAATGTATCTAATTTTCTTACTAATCCAATGTTGAAGCAGAAATAATAATTTTTACAACTTTATATAATTTCTTTTCGATAACATTCGAAAGAAAACACTCTAGATTAGAACTAATTTCAGAGTCGACTTTTTTTTATTGATTACTCACTCTTTAATTCGACGATTTTTTGAACCTTCAGTGTATAATAATATTATTGTAAATCACCAATTCATAAAAATCAATCAACCATTTAGAAAAATCAAGTTATTCACCGAATAACTTTAATGGGCAGATGCATTTAAAAATTTTGATCTGACTTCCAATCATAATGATTATTATATCAAGTGCTAGAACATTCTCATCGTTTTGTAATGGACTGATTAGGTGATAGAAAACTAGTTAGGCTAATAATTATGTAGGTGCAAGAATATTTCAAGTTACGATGCCAAGCTGCAAACGTATGTTTGAGAAATTTAAAACTTCTTATGCTCTAGTGTGTAAATTAGATCGATGAGTGTTCTAGTGCGGATGTGGAAATTGTTTGAAACATTCTTTCGTGTGTTGTATCCACCTCAGGATGACCACCACCTTGATTTTTTTCCAATTTTCTTTTGTTTCAATCAATAGCAAATTACTGTGTTATACATATAATTTTAGCTCTAAGCTTATTATTATATTTATATGATGTATTATGCGAGAGGAGGGAGGAAGTTTAATCGTCCTCGATGCAGAGCTTCATGATTTAGTTTTTCATGTTTGCGCCGGCCGATTTTAAGGTTTGGCGAAAGCAAATGGTGCTTTTCTTTTTTTTAGAATTTATTATATTCGTTGTGTTATGGCAGCCTGAGTTGCTGGCTGTCCGACATACATTGTTCAAGATTATGTACATAATGTAGGTTTAAGTTCGTTTTTTAAGTTATGACCGGCTCACAGCCCACCTACTTTTGAAAAGATTATAATCCTTAAAATGTGTATAATAAAATTTGATCTTAAGTGATGAGGTGTTCTTATGTTATCTTACAAAAGCAATTGGTTTACGTTTGTCACCATTTAGTTGTCAATTGACGAAAATTAGCAACCAAGAGGTGGCGCTTTTAATAAAGAAGGAATAAGAAGGAAAACAAAGAGCTGGCATTTAATGACTTGCTTTCATTCATTATTATTATTAAGATGGATGAAGTATTTGTAGGCATAAGCAAGCATGCAATATGTATAAAACTCGCGTCTTTGAACGAGAGTCGCCGCGCGATTAAAAAAAAAACGCTAGAACCCCCTCTACTCCTACACAACTTTGTCCGAATTTACTTATATCCACCTAGTTTGAAAATTCAACCTGTATGTACTACAATGATGATGTTATCCTTAAGTCTATGATATGGATTTAAAACAAAATGTATTATTAAAAAATGAGGGTGTATTATTTCACCAAGTAATTGCACTAATCTTATGCATAACTGTACCTTTTACTTACCAAGTACATATTTAAATAGAATTAAAGTAGAACGAATAACATTTCTTTAAAAATTAAGCAACTTTTTCTAATAGGTACATTTTTAGTCTGAATCTGAGGCTATTGACGTGGAATTATGTGATGATTTTGGGCTTGTAGTAGTTGAAGATTTTGGTGATGGTGGTGGGACCTTTCCTGGTTGACGACTGCAAAAAAAAGATCAAAATTTAAATTATAATCACACTTAACTTCATTAAAAATGCAGAAATGTTTACTAAACCATTACTTATTAAAAGATCGCTGTAAACAACACTAGACTTTTAAAATATTTTTACTGTAAATTCACATGTATGCACATACTTAACAATTTATTTTTTTGGCGGTTTAGTAAATAACTGCAAAATTATTAAACTTTTATAAAAAAAAAAGTACATTTTTCTTACCTCATAGCTTCACAAAACATTGTTTTCGGTTCAGTCCCAGGAAATCGTAGTATCATAGATTGCCCATATTTATGGGATACTTTAACTGTGTCTATGGTTGGCATTTCGAGTATGCAATTTGCTTTTTCTAGCATGCAACTGTATGTTGGGTTTAGTTTGAAATCAAAACACACAAAATTGTCAAGAACAGCTACCTTAACAGGTATGTCACTTCTTGCACTCTCAATTTTTCTTAATTTAAACACCGGTATCTCTAGTCGCCTCTTCTTTAATCTGACCATTGAATATCTATTTAAAAAAATTACATTTTACTAAAAACATCATCAAGAAAAGGAGATACATTTTTTACCTGTAGGATTAACTACGATCTGGGGGGCGTTCGAGTTTTACGCCGAACGTTACCGGACGTTGTGTTTGTCGTTCACAAATCAACGCCGACTATGCGACTATTTTGTCAAGCGTTCATATTTAATGCCAGACATCGTCGGACAGAGCAACTTTTTACCTATCTTTAACAGATGGGTAAAAATTGTCCCGCATGCGCAAAAGTATGTTTTGTGTTATTGCACGCGTTGTTGTCTGTCGTGCTAACCTACGTATCCGTTAAAAAACAACACCACAAAACAAATAGCAATATTGAATATAATGGAAAATAATAGATTGCTATCTCTATTTGATGCAAGCCCTGGCCAGACATACAATGTGCTTATATCTGTCCATGATTGGCTGCGTTTTTAAAGTGTACGAACAAGTGTTCGTGTACTCGAACATCTAAAAAGGCGTTTTTAAATACAAATCGAACAACCTAGATAGCGTTTTAAAATTTCCCGAGTTGTTCGAACATAGTGTTCGAGTTGTATTCTCTTGCACCTACTCGGCAGGAAGTGCACGAAGTACAGTGTCGGGAATTGAATAAACATAACCTAAAAATTCTGAAGTACATCGATCACACAACACGATGGATACTTCGCCTTCATCGTCAGAACATTATAAGAAAGTTTACATGTCATAGAAATGAACATTTAAATTCGTTACCTATTTATGTAGATAGATAACTACATAAGCAAAAGAAAACAAAAATTTAAGGTTATGTACCTACACATAAATGACCTATTAGCATTTTTATATTCTAGCGATCGAGCAAGTGTTTGAACAATTTGGAAATTGTTCGAACATATTTGGTTTGAACTTTGAACAGTAGGTGTGATTTAAAAACGCACCCATTATAATAAAGCCATTGCAGGTACCGATATTCAACGCTATACCCGTGCTATACTTTAACACGTTGGCGGCCGTGAGAAGCACAACGTGATGCAAGGAAAATTCACCTCAGTAGCCATGAGTATCAACAATTGATTCTCAAGCACTGTGAATGTTAATGGCCAGGAAGACCAACATTTGTTTCTCAGATCAATATAACTTTTATGCAACCGATAGTACACGGCTGTAAGCTGTGTAAACTACTTTTGGCCTGGACCTGACTGAATCGACATATGATTCTTACGGCTTACGGCCATTAAGTGCAAACTTTAGCTATATCAGCCGCGTGAATCAAGGATGCTTCTCAGCTCAAAAACAATGAAAAATATGTTTTTGGGAAAAATATAATCATTTACGCTTAAAACAATCTCATTGCTGTCATATATAAGGATAAAATAGTTTTGGCCAGAAGGGACAAGATATTTCTGACTATTACGGCAGTCAACGTGTTAATTACCCGACCTTTGCACATAACCTATAATGTAAACACGAATGAATACTGCTATCAGCTGTTTTGAAGCGTTTTGGGCGTTCACAAATCAACTACGTCCGGTACGTTACCCGACGCTTTTCCTAAAACAACCGGTTGTGAAACTTGAACGCCCCCTGGAATGCACATCAAAAACAAGATAGATACGTTAGATAGATAATCAGACCGACCAGAAGTTATCAGTATAAATGGCCAGCAGTATTTTTCAGTGCGCAGGCGCGAGGCGGTGACTACGAGCCTCACTTACAATGTAGAAACGGGCATGGATTCCGTCGCGACTTTGAAATCTCACTTACATTTAAGGAAATACTCGCTCATGCGATATAAAATCATCACAAATATTTAAAATAAATTTATATAATAACGTAGCAATCACGAAAACGAAAGAAATATCGAGTTTTATGCTCCGGAATTTGCACCGATGACATCATACTGCGGTGAGCGGAAACGCCGGAAATAGGACGAGAGATTTACGAAAAATTGTATTTATTCTTTTATTCGGTAACGTACATTTTTCTAATTTCACAAGCACTTACATCTGTACATGTGCGTTGATAATATTACATTAAGAAAGTTTGCGCCCCTTACGTTTTTTAATTATATCGTAAAGTCGAAAACTCCAATCGGGGTACGTGTTCATATAAATCACCCTAACGTTTTTAAAAAGCAAGGCAGAAATGTGAAATTTTGCAGTGAGTTAGAGGAAACATTACGCCTTAAGAAAATGACGGTCAAAAAGTAGTTTGCTCCCCCCCTAACTTTTGAATTATATCGCGAAATTTAACCCCGCGACTGCGCGCATTTTTCTTGTAGAGTTTTTTCTGCCATTTCATTTGATTTTTTGATCACTCAAATACGACAATAAACACCGACGCTGTTCGCGTAGGCGTAGCCTGTATATCGCACTCTCTTAGGAGCGGTTGGTGCAAAAAGTGTAGAATAGTGCAGAGCTATCGAACGGACCTAATAAAAGCACAAAATTGAATCCAACTTAACCTAAAAATAAAAGTCCCTCCCCTCTTCGAGTTCATGTTATCATTAAAATACGGGAAATTTGTATGAAACATCACGAATGTTACCCCTCCAAACAGACGACTCGCAGTGCAGGTTCGTTACTGGCAAATATTACCGCCTTAGTGGCAGCATACTGTTCGGAAATACGACATCACACGCCGCTGGGCTGTTTCTCGTTCAGTAGTGGGGCAATTTCGTACATTTTTCCCATGCCTTAGTTATCATGTTGTGTTACTGATACGAATTTACAATTTCGAACGAAACAAAAGGTGCTTTCCAGGTAAGCGTTGGAGTAGCTCCGAGTTACTCCAGAGCAGTTCCGCTGCGTTTCATGTACAATTACCTTTAGTTCTCTAACTGTTCTAACTACCTAGCCCCGTCCCCTGAAGTACCTACCTACCTAAAATTCTGAGCTCCATAGATCATAGACAAATATAAGACAGCTCATTCCCATGCTTTGACACTGGCAATGAGTGAACAGTGGCGGTGACGCGGGCGGTACTACCGAACTATTCAAATAGCGCCACTTTTAAAAATGGCTTCCATTCAGAATTTCATTTTATCATTTAATTTAATGTCAAGAAAAATATAATGATAAGAAATTTAATTTGAAAATATGCAAAGAGTAACCACAGCAATAATATTATTACTTTGGTTAATCCTTAATCATTTTCAGATTAAATTTCTTATCAATATATTTTTCACGACATTAAATTAAATGGCATTATGGCAAAAAAACGTTGATTTCCATGTTTTAGGACGGTGATTTTTGAAAACACTAAAAAATTATGGATACAAATTTATTACAATGTTAATTTACATATTTACCAAAGTCTTAAGACTAAATACGTTAGTCTAATAAATCTAAACTAAGGCTTTATCATTGCCATACATACAAAAGAGACGATATGAAACCAAATTCGTATCAATTTATTTGCATTATGAATATTGAGCAATCAGTATAAAATTAATGTGTTTTGCTATTTTTATATAAAGAAATCAGTAGCATATTTAAATGTATGAAATGATAAGAACAAAAGCAACGGTTTATGAATATTACTGCTTAGTAATAACATTGTAGTACAATATTGATAGTTGATAGTTGTAGGAACTAACTAATGCAGAAGGAATTAACAATATTGTTAGGTCCTTCTGCATTTACAATAAAAAAAAATACAATAGCTAATTTAATAATCCAACATTTTAGAAAACATTATACATATACAGTTTCTTAAATTACAACTGTCAACCAAAATATATACACTATGTACTCAAAAGTGTACAAGGGACAATCACACAATGAATACTTAACCACAGGTCGAAAACTAAATTATTATTTTAAGAAAAAAAAATATCCGAACAAAAACAGAGATCCGTTTGTATATTGCTACCAACATTGGCCCATATCATAATCGTTTCACTAGCTAATTGAAACACCTATTCAACATATTGCAGTAGATATATTTAGCCCTTTTCTCTCCTAACAAATTTTTAAACTAGACGTATGAATCTGTTTAGAAATTAAATACGTAATGAATACATACGAAAATATAATTGCCCCTTTGACATTTTTGAGTAGTGTACTTACAGTACAAAGTTTACAAATGTAGTATTTTTTGATATTTTGATTTGCTTTGAACCACAAACGATCTTTGTTTATCTTCCGTGAATTTATGCAAAATACAATTACATACGATATTAAAAAAATTGCTTGTAATACTTACTTTATGAACGTCACAATTAATGAAAGAAGTATCTACATGCTCATATAAGACTTCAAGAATATTTTGTTTGATATTATTATGGGGATGAGTTTCTAAGCATTTGTGAATTATATCATAAGCAATGGTTACACATCAAATCATGCTATTGTTGCAGTAAAACAACTTTAAATTTGTCGGATCGTTTTCTTTGAAACTAATAAAATTGTGTATTGTTTCAATACTGTCACTTTTAAAGCACGATGAACATTTTTCACAACCTGTCCTTAATTTTTTTTATAAAGAATCCACAAACATACG
The DNA here is from genome assembly GCA_958336345.1 of Dorcus parallelipipedus. Classification (NCBI taxonomy): domain Eukaryota; kingdom Metazoa; phylum Arthropoda; class Insecta; order Coleoptera; family Lucanidae; genus Dorcus; species Dorcus parallelipipedus. The sequence continues at coordinate 15,732,506 of OY284480.1, read as the reverse complement.
CCGTACTTTCGGCATCAAAAGAATTACGATCAATACTAATGTTAACCATATTAAGTAATTCAGATGTTACAACGGGTGGTGTATGAATATTACTTGCAGCTCCCAAGAAATCTTTGAAATTAATCAACATTTGACATTCATCATCTTCGTAATTTTTCGCTAACGTTTTACATGATGATAAATTATTGACTATTGTAGTAACTTAAGAATTGATGCGGAGTCATTTTAATGGTGGCTGCACCGTATTGACGCACCGTACTGAAATATGAAATAAATATTATATGGCTATCATTAAATGTTATAATTAAATCAGTTACCTAAAGAAATTCTCTAATGGATCTTGTTGTACGCATCTAGTTTTCAATGTACCTTGCTCACTTTGGAAATAGTGAGCATAAAACTCTTTCATGAAGTTCATCGTGAAGATGAGGCCCTTGATACAACGAGGAGGGTTGGGTTTTGAAAAACTTCCAATTTTCGAGTTTTGGAATAATGGTATTCCAAAACTTAATATGCCCACTTGAGCGACTTATCGCACGTTTCAGAGGTTTTCTTTAAACACTTTAAATTTTCGTAGATTACCTGGGAAATCTCTAATATTACGACTATTCAATGAATCAAAAATAGAGTCCATGAGATGTGCAAATTCTGCAGTATATGTTACCTCTGCTGGCAGATTTGCAGATGCCACCATCGATTCTATAGATGCTGCCACTATTGAACTGAAAATCTGGGCAGCAAATGAAACTTTCATTTTAACAAAACTTATATTTAATTTGAAATGTAACGGTTTAATTCTCCTCATTTCTAAAAAAAAACAAAATCAAATAATAAGATAACGATAATTAATGATTTTATGTATCCACCTTGAAAGCGTCTGGTCGAGTAAATTTTGTTTGCTTCTTCAATGTGTACCCACTTGGCTACCTTATTGATATCAAAATGAATATCATATTGATGTAATGTATTTCAGATGTTCTTGATAATATGGGGAGTATCATAGAACATGAATATTTTTCTTCCATTAATTACGATATTACAAACTTCATTTGTTCTTGCGAGGTGATCAAATATTGAACCTTTTCTCACCAATCTTCCTCAAAATAGATTTGCGTGCTGTAAATAATAAAAATAAAATTACAATTCTGTGTCAATATTGCTACTAGTCAGTAAAAAAATTATAGTTATCTTTTACGGTAAATAGTGTAGTATCTATAAGTACTTCCTCATAGGCAAAAAAATGACGATAACTTCTAAATTTTTTTTTCTTGTTTTTTTCTATTGTTTTGAAAAATAAGTGTTTGTTGCAACACATCATTGAACGCAGAAAAAAAAGTTCTTTCGAAATTTATTACAGTAATCATACCATTGCATTTAAAAAACAAAAGTTGACAGCTGTCATGCAGCTGTCTTAAATGTATTAAAGACGCAAGGTATGGTATTTTGTAGTTTTTTCTGTTATTTCATTTGATTTTTTGACCGCTCAAATACGACAATAAACACTGACGCTATTCGCGTAGGCGTTTTATTGGACTCAACCTGTATATTTAAATATTTTCAATTCCAAAAGAAGCTTTAGAAATTTCCTCATTCAATAGCAAATCAGTATTTTAGGAAATGTAATTTGTATGGTTGTAAATTATGAACTTACCTTATACGAAAGATAGCTACTGCTTTGATAAAATCATAATTATTGGCTGCCAATGTCAGGAAACGTAGTTATGTAACAGAATTTTTGGTATTTCGGAGAGACGTCAAAAAAAATGTCGGATATTTTCTGTCCGCAATTGTACATTTTGTTTTTTATTTGGTAATTTAAATGGAATTTTACCAGTTTACATCCCTGATGATGTCTGTGATAGAAAGTCAAAAGAGCATAGGTCACATTTTCTGTAAAACGGAGTTATGTACGTAAATGAATTCAAAAATGAAATTTGTGAATATTTCGTCCGTTTTGATCGCCCGAATGTGAAATACTATAATGAATAACTATAGTTAAACCCTTATGTTGGACGAAATATTCATAAATTTTATTTTTGAATACATTCAAGTTCATAACTCCGGTTTGCAGAAAATGTGACTTTTGCCCTTTTAACTGCCTACCTCAGATGTGTTAACTACGTAATTGTCTCTTCTGGCATTAATAAAAAATCGAACGCATTAATTTTTAAAACTACATTAATGTATTAGTAATAGAGATCGTGTTCTGAAATTCCATTAATAAATAAGCAAATAGTTATATTACACTAACAGAAACATTTTTGAAAACCGCCATAAGTTAGTTTTTTCAGCCAAAAAATGATAAAAAAAAGTAATTCCACTTTAGTAAAGAATTACGAATTATTTAGAAATATTTACATTTATAGACAATATGTATAATTAGATTTAGAAAATTTAGAAATTCTCGGCATTGGGGTATGAGACAGAATATTACGAGCAATATTCAATTTCGACGAAGTAATATTTTTAATTTAATTCATGCACAATGCTATTGCGTACTAAAGATGAGTATTACCGGAAAATGTTGTTTCTACGTTTCATCTAAGTATGTTACAATTAACTAACATGACACTTACACATTACATACTTTAAATTATTTTCATTAAGATATGGTCAAAACACTAGCACTCCACATATTGCCTGTAATTAACCACAAAACGCAGGTTCCGTGTAAAATTCAAAATAATAAAATTTAGAAAATATGCATCCAGCATTACATGTATGCATTACAGATGTCGACATCTCACATTAGTCAGGATATTCAGACACAGGTATTGCAGTGACACCTATTTTCTATAAGTCGATTATTTTCGTCTGAAAACACCATCATCAGCGCCCCCCTTGTGGGTACGCCCAACTATATTCACGTTGCCAATGTGGTTGCCAATTCCGTAATCCCTATGGGACGTCTTATATTTGTCTATGGGTTAGGTCATTAAATGTCAACCAATCGTACGGATCATACGTCACGTCAACTACAACATTCCAAATTTACGTTCCATGCAGAAACTGCGCAGTAGTTCCGGAGCTTGAAGTTCCAACCTGGAAAGCACCTACGGAGTCTATCCGATTTTTTATTTACTACAAAATGTTTTGTTTTTAATTGAATTCTTAGAACGTTAATATAAATTAAAGTAGACCGATGGTGGTCTCCCAAGCAGATTCCGCTACTTAAAGAAAATGGTGTTTCCGCCGCTAAACCGGTACAGTAGCGGAATTCCGCTACGGGTGGCAACACTATATAGATTTGCAAAAAGTTAGGTTATAAACAATCCACCACATTCAAAACTCGGTGAGTGTGATTCCTCACCGGTAGCGTAACAACTCTCTTACCGGTCAATTTTGAAAGGAGGAAATCAAAGAAACCGGTGAATTCTGGAACGCTTCGGTAGATAACCAACTGAACAAGCTCGGGCGGACTGTTTTCTAAACGGAACTCATATCCACCGTGGTTGCCTAATAGTCGTATCTCAAATCACGACCACCGTGACCAATCAGCTGATTAGTCAGACAACGTAAAATAACTACGATCTAAACAAAATCGACCACGTCGCCCATGAATTAAACGCAGCCTAAAGTTAAACTTGCATGCAACAAATTTAGGCGGGAAACTGATCTTTTGCCTCTTCGCGTTCATTTATTCCTGATACGTGTTTACAGTTTTGAACGAAACAAAGCAAAACGTAGATGCAGCTTATTTTGGCGGGAAACTGATCTCTTGCCTCCTCGCGTTCATGTGTTCCTGGTACGAGTTTACAGTTTTGAACGAAACAAAGCAAAACGTCGATGCAGCTTATTTTGGCGGGAAACTGATCTCTTGCCTCCTCGCGTTCATGTATTCCTGGTACGAGTTTACAGTTTTGAACGAAACAAAGCAATACATCGATGCAGAAGGTTTAGCCGGGAAACTGATCTCTTACCTCCTCGCGTTCATGTGTTCCTGGTACGAGTTTACAGTTTTGAACGAAACAAAGCAAGACATCGATGCAGGCAGAAGGTTTAGGCGGGAAACTGATCTCTTGCCTCCTCGCGTTCATGTATTCCTGGTACGAGTTTACAGTTTGGAACGAAACAAAGCAATACATCGATGCAGAAGGTTTAGCCGGGAAACTGATCTCTTGCCTCCTCGCGTTCCTGTGTTCCTGATACCAGTTTACAGATTTGAACGAAACAGAGCAAGACATCGATGCAGAAGATTTAGGCGGGAAATTGATCTCTCACCTCCTCGTATTCATGTGTTCCTGTTACGAGTTTACAGTTTTGAACGCAACAAAGCAAGACCTCGATGCAGGCAGAAGGTTTAGGCGGGAAACTGACCTCTTGCCTCCTCGCGTTCATGTATTCCTGGTACGAGTTTACAGTTTTTAACGAAACAAAGCAAGACATCGATACAGAAGGTTTAGGCGGCAAACTGATCTCTTGCCTCTTCGCGTTCATGTGTTCCTGATGCCCGTTTACAGATTTGAACGAAACAAAGCAAGACATCGATGCAGAAGGTTTAGGCGGGAAATTGATCTCTTGCCTCCTCGCGTTCATGTGTTCCTGATACCAGTTTACAGATTTGAACGAAACAGAGCAAGACATCGATGCAGAAGATTTAGGCGGGAAATTGATCTCTCACCTCCTCGTATTCATGTGTTCCTGTTACGAGTTTACAGTTTTGAACGCAACAAAGCAAGACCTCGATGCAGGCAGAAGGTTTAGGCGGGAAACTGACCTCTTGCCTCCTCGCGTTCATGTATTCCTGGTACGAGTTTACAGTTTTGAACGAAACAAAGCAAGACATCGATACAGAAGGTTTAGGCGGCAAACTGATCTCTTGCCTCTTCGCGTTCATGTGTTCCTGATGCCCGTTTACAGATTTGAACGAAACAAAGCAAGACATCGATGCAGAAGGTTTAGGCGGGAAATTGATCTCTTGCCTCCTCGCGTTCATGTGTTCCTGATACCGGTTTACAGATTTGAACGAAACAAAGCAAGACATCGATGCAGAAGATTTAGGCGGGAAATTGATCTCTCACCTCCTCGCGTTCATGTGTTCCTGATACGAGTTTACAGTTTTGAACGAAACAAAGCAAGACATCGATGCAGCTTATTTTGGCGGGAAACTGATCTCTTGGCTCCTCATGTTCATGTGTTTCTGATACGAGTTTACAGTTTTGAACGCAACAAAGCAAGACCTCGATGCAGGCAGAAGGTTTAGGCGGGAAACTGACCTCTTGCCTCCTCGCGTTCATGTATTCCTGGTACGAGTTTACAGTTTTGAACGAAACAAAGCAAGACATCGATGCAGCTTATTTTGGCGGGAAACTGATCTCTTGCCTCTTCGCGTTCATGTGTTCCTGATACCCGTTTACAGATTTGAACGAAATAAGCAAGACATCGATGCAGAAGATTTAGGCGGGAAATTGATCTCTCACCTCCTCGCGTTCATGTGTTCCTGGTACGAGTTTACAGTTTTGAACGAAACAAAGTCAGACATCGATGCAGCTTATTTTGGCGGGAAACTGATCTCTCGCCTCCTCGCGTTCATGTGTTCCTGGTACGAGTTTACAGATTTGAACGAAACAAAGCAAGACATCGATGCAGAAGATTTAGGCGGGAAATTTATCTCTCACCTCCTTGTATTCATGTGTTCCTGGTACGAGTTTACAGTTTTGAACGAAACAAAGCAAGACATCGATGCAGAAGGTTTAAGCGGGAAATTGATCTCTTGCCTCCTCGTATTCATGTGTTCCTGGTAAGAGTTTACAGTTTTGAACGAAACAAAGCAAGACATCGATACAGAAGGATTAGGCGGCAAACTGATCTCTTGCCTCTTCGCGTTCATGTGTTCCTGATGCCCTTTTACAGATTTGAACGAAACAAAGCAAGACATCGATGCAGAAGATTTAGGCGGGAAATTTATCTCTCACCTCCTCGTATTCATGTGTTCCTGGTACGAGTTTACAGTTTTGAACGAAACAAAGCAAGACATCGATACAGAAGGTTTAGGCGGCAAACTGATCTCTTGCCTCTTCGCGTTCATGTGTTCCTGATGCCCTTTTACAGATTTGAACGAAACAAAGCAAGACATCGATGCAGAAGATTTAGGCGGGAAATTTATCTCTCACCTCCTCGTATTCATGTGTTCCTGGTACGAGTTTACAGTTTTGAACGAAACAAAGCAAGATATCGATGCAGAAAGTTTAGGCGGGAAATTGATCTCTTGCCTCCTCGCGTTCATGTGTTCCTGGTAAGAGTTTACAGTTTTGAACGAAACAAAGCAAGACATCGATACAGAAGGTTTAGGCGGCAAACTGATCTCTTGCCTCTTCGCGTTCATGTGTTCCTGATGCCCTTTTACAGATTTGAACGAAACAAAGCAAGACATCGATGCAGAAGATTTAGGCGGGAAATTGATCTCTCACCTCCTCGTATTCATGTGTTCCTGGTACGAGTTTACAGTTTTGAACGAAACAAAGCAAGACATCGATACAGAAGGTTTAGGCGGCAAACTGATCTCTTGCCTCTTCGCGTTCATGTGTTCCTGATGCCCTTTTACAGATTTGAACGAAACAAAGCAAGACATCGATGCAGAAGATTTAGGCGGGAAATTGATCTCTCACCTCCTCGCGTTCATGTGTTCCTGATACGAGTTTACAGTTTTGAACGAAACAAAGCAAGACATCGATGCAGCTTATTTTGGCGGGAAACTGATCTCTTGGCTCCTCATGTTCATGTGTTTCTGATACGAGTTTACAGTTTTGAACGCAACAAAGCAAGACCTCGATGCAGGCAGAAGGTTTAGGCGGGAAACTGACCTCTTGCCTCCTCGCGTTCATGTATTCCTGGTACGAGTTTACAGTTTTGAACGAAACAAAGCCAGACATCGATGCAGCTTATTTTGGCGGGAAACTGATCTCTCGCCTCCTCGCGTTCATGTGTTCCTGGTACGAGTTTACAGATTTGAACGAAACAAAGCAAGACATCGATGCAGAAGATTTAGGCGGGAAATTTATCTCTCACCTCCTCGTATTCATGTGTTCCTGGTACGAGTTTACAGTTTTGAACGAAACAAAGCAAGACATCGATACAGAAGGTTTAGGCGGCAAACTGATCTCTTGCCTCTTCGCGTTCATGTGTTCCTGATGCCCTTTTACAGATTTGAACGAAACAAAGCAAGACATCGATGCAAAAGATTTAGGCGGGAAATTTATCTCTCACCTCCTCGTATTCATGTGTTCCTGGTACGAGTTTACAGTTTTGAACGAAACAAAGCAAGACATCGATACAGAAGGTTTAGGCGGCAAACTGATCTCTTGCCTCTTCGCGTTCATGTGTTCCTGATGCCCTTTTACAGATTTGAACGAAACAAAGCAAGACATCGATGCAGAAGATTTAGGCGGGAAATTGATATCTCACCTCCTCGTATTCATGTGTTCCTGGTAAGAGTTTACAGTTTTGAACGAAACAAAGCAAGACATCGATACAGAAGGTTTAGGCGGCAAACTGATCTCTTGCCTCTTCGCGTTCATGTGTTCCTGATGCCCTTTTACAGATTTGAACGAAACAAAGCAAGACATCGATGCAGAAGATTTAGGCGGGAAATTTATCTCTCACCTCCTCGTATTCATGTGTTCCTGGTACGAGTTTACAGTTTTGAACGAAACAAAGCAAGACATCGATACAGAAGGTTTAGGCGGCAAACTGATCTCTTGCCTCTTCGCGTTCATGTGTTCCTGATGCCCTTTTACAGATTTGAACGAAACAAAGCAAGACATCGATGCAGAAGATTTAGGCGGGAAATTTATCTCTCACCTCCTCGTATTCATGTGTTCCTGGTACGAGTTTACAGTTTTGAACGAAACAAAGCAAGACATCGATACAGAAGGTTTAGGCGGCAAACTGATCTCTTGCCTCTTCGCGTTCATGTGTTCCTGATGCCCTTTTACAGATTTGAACGAAACAAAGCAAGACATCGATGCAGAAGATTTAGGCGGGAAATTTATCTCTCACCTCCTCGTATTCATGTGTTCCTGGTACGAGTTTACAGTTTTGAACGAAACAAAGCAAGACATCGATACAGAAGGTTTAGGCGGCAAACTGATCTCTTGCCTCTTCGCGTTCATGTGTTCCTGATGCCCTTTTACAGATTTGAACGAAACAAAGCAAGACATCGATACAGAAGGTTTAGGCGGCAAACTGATCTCTTGCCTCTTCGCGTTCATGTGTTCCTGATGCCCTTTTACAGATTTGAACGAAACAAAGCAAGACATCGATGCAGAAGATTTAGGCGGGAAATTTATCTCTCACCTCCTCGCGTTCATGTGTTCCTGATACGAGTTTACAGTTTTGAACGAAACAAAGCAAGACATCGATGCAGCTTATTTTGGCGGGAAACTGATCTCTTGGCTCCTCATGTTCATGTGTTTCTGATACGAGTTTACAGTTTTGAACGCAACAAAGCAAGACCTCGATGCAGGCAGAAGGTTTAGGCGGGAAACTGACCTCTTGCCTCCTCGCGTTCATGTATTCCTGGTACGAGTTTACAGTTTTGAACGAAACAAAGCAAGACATCGATGCAGCTTATTTTGGCGGGAAACTGATCTCTTGCCTCTTCGCGTTCATGTGTTCCTGATACCCGTTTACAGATTTGAACGAAATAAGCAAGACATCGATGCAGAAGATTTAGGCGGGAAATTGATCTCTCACCTCCTCGCGTTCATGTGTTCCTGGTACGAGTTTACAGTTTTGAACGAAACAAAGTCAGACATCGATGCAGCTTATTTTGGCGGGAAACTGATCTCTCGCCTCCTCGCGTTCATGTGTTCCTGGTACGAGTTTACAGATTTGAACGAAACAAAGCAAGACATCGATGCAGAAGATTTAGGCGGGAAATTTATCTCTCACCTCCTTGTATTCATGTGTTCCTGGTACGAGTTTACAGTTTTGAACGAAACAAAGCAAGACATCGATGCAGAAGGTTTAAGCGGGAAATTGATCTCTTGCCTCCTCGTATTCATGTGTTCCTGGTAAGAGTTTACAGTTTTGAACGAAACAAAGCAAGACATCGATACAGAAGGTTTAGGCGGCAAACTGATCTCTTGCCTCTTCGCGTTCATGTGTTCCTGATGCCCTTTTACAGATTTGAACGAAACAAAGCAAGACATCGATGCAGAAGATTTAGGCGGGAAATTGATCTGTCACCTCCTCGCGTTCATGTGTTCCTGATACGAGTTTACAGTTTTGAACGAAACAAAGCAAGACATCGATGCAGCTTATTTTGGCGGGAAACTGATCTCTTGGCTCCTCATGTTCATGTGTTTCTGATACGAGTTTACAGTTTTGAACGCAACAAAGCAAGACATCGATGCAAAAGATTTAGGCGGGAAATTTATCTCTCACCTCCTCGTATTCATGTGTTCCTGGTACGAGTTTACAGTTTTGAACGAAACAAAGCAAGACATCGATACAGAAGGTTTAGGCGGCAAACTGATCTCTTGCCTCTTCGCGTTCATGTGTTCCTGATGCCCTTTTACAGATTTGAACGAAACAAAGCAAGACATCGATGCAAAAGATTTAGGCGGGAAATTTATCTCTCACCTCCTCGTATTCATGTGTTCCTGGTACGAGTTTACAGTTTTGAACGAAACAAAGCAAGACATCGATACAGAAGGTTTAGGCGGCAAACTGATCTCTTGCCTCTTCGCGTTCATGTGTTCCTGATGCCCTTTTACAGATTTGAACGAAACAAAGCAAGACATCGATGCAGAAGATTTAGGCGGGAAATTTATCTCTCACCTCCTCGTATTCATGTGTTCCTGGTACGAGTTTACAGTTTTGAACGAAACAAAGCAAGACATCGATACAGAAGGTTTAGGCGGCAAACTGATCTCTTGCCTCTTCGCGTTCATGTGTTCCTGATGCCCTTTTACAGATTTGAACGAAACAAAGCAAGACATCGATGCAGAAGATTTAGGCGGGAAATTGATATCTCACCTCCTCGTATTCATGTGTTCCTGGTAAGAGTTTACAGTTTTGAACGAAACAAAGCAAGACATCGATACAGAAGGTTTAGGCGGCAAACTGATCTCTTGCCTCTTCGCGTTCATGTGTTCCTGATGCCCTTTTACAGATTTGAACGAAACAAAGCAAGACATCGATGCAGAAGATTTAGGCGGGAAATTTATCTCTCACCTCCTCGTATTCATGTGTTCCTGGTACGAGTTTACAGTTTTGAACGAAACAAAGCAAGATATCGATGCAGAAAGTTTAGGCGGGAAACTGATCTCTTGCCTCCTCCCGTTCATGTGTTCCTGGTAAGAGTTTACAGTTTTGAACGAAACAAAGCAAGACATCGATACAGAAGGTTTAGGCGGCAAACTGATCTCTTGCCTCTTCGCGTTCATGTGTTCCTGATGCCCTTTTACAGATTTGAACGAAACAAAGCAAGACATCGATGCAGAAGATTTAGGCGGGAAATTTATCTCTCACCTCCTCGTATTCATGTGTTCCTGGTACGAGTTTACAGTTTTGAACGAAACAAAGCAAGATATCGATGCAGAAAGTTTAGGCGGGAAACTGATCTCTTGCCTCCTCGCGTTCATGTGTTCCTGATACGAGTTTACAGTTTTGAACGAAACAAAGCAAGATATCGATGCAGAAAGTTTAGGCGGGAAACTGATCTCTTGCCTCTTCGCGTTCATGTGTTCCTGATGCCCTTTTACAGATTTGAACGAAACAAAGCAAGATATCGATGCAGAAAGTTTAGGCGGGAAACTGATCTCTTGCCTCCTCGCGTTCATGTGTTCCTGGTACGAGTTTACAGTTTTGAACGAAACAAAGCAAAATTTCGGTGCAGCATATTTTGGCGGGAAACTGATCTCTTGCCTCCTCGCGTTCATGTGTTCCTGGTACGAGTTTACAGTTTTGAACGAAACAAAGCAAGATATCGATGCAGAAAGTTTAGGCGGGAAACTGATCTCTTGCCTCCTCGCGTTCATGTGTTCCTGATACGAGTTTACAGTTTTGAACGAAACAAAGCAAGATATCGATGCAGAAAGTTTAGGCGGGAAACTGATCTCTTGCCTCTTCGCGTTCATGTGTTCCTGATGCCCTTTTACAGATTTGAACGAAACAAAGCAAGATATCGATGCAGAAAGTTTAGGCGGGAAACTGATCTCTTGCCTCCTCGCGTTCATGTGTTCCTGTTAAGAGTTTACAGTTTTGAACGAAACAAAGCAAGACATCGATACAGAAGGTTTAGGCGGCAAACTGATCTCTTGCCTCTTCGCGTTCATGTGTTCCTGATGCCCTTTTACAGATTTGAACGAAACAAAGCAAGACATCGATGCAGAAGATTTAGGCGGGAAATTTATCTCTCACCTCCTCGTATTCATGTGTTCCTGGTACGAGTTTACAGTTTTGAACGAAACAAAGCAAGATATCGATGCAGAAAGTTTAGGCGGGAAACTGATCTCTTGCCTCCTCCCGTTCATGTGTTCCTGGTAAGAGTTTACAGTTTTGAACGAAACAAAGCAAGACATCGATACAGAAGGTTTAGGCGGCAAACTGATCTCTTGCCTCTTCGCGTTCATGTGTTCCTGATGCCCTTTTACAGATTTGAACGAAACAAAGCAAGACATCGATGCAGAAGATTTAGGCGGGAAATTTATCTCTCACCTCCTCGTATTCATGTGTTCCTGGTACGAGTTTACAGTTTTGAACGAAACAAAGCAAGATATCGATGCAGAAAGTTTAGGCGGGAAACTGATCTCTTGCCTCCTCGCGTTCATGTGTTCCTGATACGAGTTTACAGTTTTGAACGAAACAAAGCAAGATATCGATGCAGAAAGTTTAGGCGGGAAACTGATCTCTTGCCTCTTCGCGTTCATGTGTTCCTGATGCCCTTTTACAGATTTGAACGAAACAAAGCAAGATATCGATGCAGAAAGTTTAGGCGGGAAACTGATCTCTTGCCTCCTCGCGTTCATGTGTTCCTGGTACGAGTTTACAGTTTTGAACGAAACAAAGCAAAATTTCGGTGCAGCATATTTTGGCGGGAAACTGATCTCTTGCCTCCTCGCGTTCATGTGTTCCTGGTACGAGTTTACAGTTTTGAACGAAACAAAGCAAGATATCGATGCAGAAAGTTTAGGCGGGAAACTGATCTCTTGCCTCCTCGCGTTCATGTGTTCCTGATACGAGTTTACAGTTTTGAACGAAACAAAGCAAGATATCGATGCAGAAAGTTTAGGCGGGAAACTGATCTCTTGCCTCTTCGCGTTCATGTGTTCCTGATGCCCTTTTACAGATTTGAACGAAACAAAGCAAGATATCGATGCAGAAAGTTTAGGCGGGAAACTGATCTCTTGCCTCCTCGCGTTCATGTGTTCCTGGTACGAGTTTACAGTTTTGAACGAAACAAAGCAAAATTTCGGTGCAGCATATTTTGGCGGGAAACTGATCTCTTGCCTCCTCGCGTTCATGTGTTCCTGGTACGAGTTTACAGTTTTGAACGAAACAAAGCAAGATATCGATGCAGAAAGTTTAGGCGGGAAACTGATCTCTTGCCTCCTCGCGTTCATGTGTTCCTGATACGAGTTTACAGTTTTGAACGAAACAAAGCAAGATATCGATGCAGAAAGTTTAGGCGGGAAACTGATCTCTTGCCTCTTCGCGTTCATGTGTTCCTGATGCCCTTTTACAGATTTGAACGAAACAAAGCAAGATATCGATGCAGAAAGTTTAGGCGGGAAACTGATCTCTTGCCTCCTCGCGTTCATGTGTTCCTGGTACGAGTTTACAGTTTTGAACGAAACAAAGCAAAATTTCGGTGCAGCATATTTTGGCGGGAAACTGATCTCTTGCCTCCTCGCGTTCATGTGTTCCTGGTACGAGTTTACAGTTTTGAACGAAACAAAGCAAGATATCGATGCAGAAAGTTTAGGCGGGAAACTGATCTCTTGCCTCCTCGCGTTCATGTGTTCCTGTTAAGAGTTTACAGTTTTGAACGAAACAAAGCAAGACATCGATACAGAAGGTTTAGGCGGCAAACTGATCTCTTGCCTCTTCGCGTTCATGTGTTCCTGATGCCCTTTTACAGATTTGAACGAAACAAAGCAAGACATCGATGCAGAAGATTTAGGCGGGAAATTTATCTCTCACCTCCTCGTATTCATGTGTTCCTGGTACGAGTTTACAGTTTTGAACGAAACAAAGCAAGATATCGATGCAGAAAGTTTAGGCGGGAAACTGATCTCTTGCCTCTTCGCGTTCATGTGTTCCTGATGCCCTTTTACAGATTTGAACGAAACAAAGCAAGATATCGATGCAGAAAGTTTAGGCGGGAAACTGATCTCTTGCCTCCTCGCGTTCATGTGTTCCTGTTAAGAGTTTACAGTTTTGAACGAAACAAAGCAAGACATCGATACAGAAGGTTTAGGCGGCAAACTGATCTCTTGCCTCTTCGCGTTCATGTGTTCCTGATGCCCTTTTACAGATTTGAACGAAACAAAGCAAGACATCGATGCAGAAGATTTAGGCGGGAAATTTATCTCTCACCTCCTCGTATTCATGTGTTCCTGGTACGAGTTTACAGTTTTGAACGAAACAAAGCAAGATATCGATGCAGAAAGTTTAGGCGGGAAACTGATCTCTTGCCTCCTCGCGTTCATGTGTTCCTGATACGAGTTTACAGTTTTGAACGAAACAAAGCAAGATATCGATGCAGAAAGTTTAGGCGGGAAACTGATCTCTTGCCTCTTCGCGTTCATGTGTTCCTGATGCCCTTTTACAGATTTGAACGAAACAAAGCAAGATATCGATGCAGAAAGTTTAGGCGGGAAACTGATCTCTTGCCTCCTCGCGTTCATGTGTTCCTGGTACGAGTTTACAGTTTTGAACGAAACAAAGCAAAATTTCGGTGCAGCATATTTTGGCGGGAAACTGATCTCTTGCCTCCTCGCGTTCATGTGTTCCTGGTACGAGTTTACAGTTTTGAACGAAACAAAGCAAGATATCGATGCAGAAAGTTTAGGCGGGAAACTGATCTCTTGCCTCCTCGCGTTCATGTGTTCCTGTTAAGAGTTTACAGTTTTGAACGAAACAAAGCAAGACATCGATACAGAAGGTTTAGGCGGCAAACTGATCTCTTGCCTCTTCGCGTTCATGTGTTCCTGATGCCCTTTTACAGATTTGAACGAAACAAAGCAAGACATCGATGCAGAAGATTTAGGCGGGAAATTTATCTCTCACCTCCTCGTATTCATGTGTTCCTGGTACGAGTTTACAGTTTTGAACGAAACAAAGCAAGACATCGATACAGAAGGTTTAGGCGGCAAACTGATCTCTTGCCTCTTCGCGTTCATGTGTTCCTGATGCCCTTTTACAGATTTGAACGAAACAAAGCAAGACATCGATGCAGAAGATTTAGGCGGGAAATTGATCTCTCACCTCCTCGCGTTCATGTGTTCCTGATACGAGTTTACAGTTTTGAACGAAACAAAGCAAGACATCGATGCAGCTTATTTTGGCGGGAAACTGATCTCTTGGCTCCTCATGTTCATGTGTTTCTGATACGAGTTTACAGTTTTGAACGCAACAAAGCAAGACCTCGATGCAGGCAGAAGGTTTAGGCGGGAAACTGACCTCTTGCCTCCTCGCGTTCATGTATTCCTGGTACGAGTTTACAGTTTTGAACGAAACAAAGCCAGACATCGATGCAGCTTATTTTGGCGGGAAACTGATCTCTCGCCTCCTCGCGTTCATGTGTTCCTGGTACGAGTTTACAGATTTGAACGAAACAAAGCAAGACATCGATGCAGAAGATTTAGGCGGGAAATTGATCTCTCACCTCCTCGTATTCATGTGTTCCTGGTACGAGTTTACAGTTTTGAACGAAACAAAGCAAGACATCGATACAGAAGGTTTAGGCGGCAAACTGATCTCTTGCCTCTTCGCGTTCATGTGTTCCTGATGCCCTTTTACAGATTTGAACGAAACAAAGCAAGACATCGATGCAAAAGATTTAGGCGGGAAATTTATCTCTCACCTCCTCGTATTCATGTGTTCCTGGTACGAGTTTACAGTTTTGAACGAAACAAAGCAAGACATCGATACAGAAGGTTTAGGCGGCAAACTGATCTCTTGCCTCTTCGCGTTCATGTGTTCCTGATGCCCTTTTACAGATTTGAACGAAACAAAGCAAGACATCGATGCAGAAGATTTAGGCGGGAAATTGATATCTCACCTCCTCGTATTCATGTGTTCCTGGTAAGAGTTTACAGTTTTGAACGAAACAAAGCAAGACATCGATACAGAAGGTTTAGGCGGCAAACTGATCTCTTGCCTCTTCGCGTTCATGTGTTCCTGATGCCCTTTTACAGATTTGAACGAAACAAAGCAAGACATCGATGCAGAAGATTTAGGCGGGAAATTTATCTCTCACCTCCTCGTATTCATGTGTTCCTGGTAAGAGTTTACAGTTTTGAACGAAACAAAGCAAGACATCGATACAGAAGGTTTAGGCGGCAAACTGATCTCTTGCCTCTTCGCGTTCATGTGTTCCTGATGCCCTTTTACAGATTTGAACGAAACAAAGCAAGATATCGATGCAGAAAGTTTAGGCGGGAAACTGATCTCTTGCCTCTTCGCGTTCATGTGTTCCTGATGCCCTTTTACAGATTTGAACGAAACAAAGCAAGATATCGATGCAGAAAGTTTAGGCGGCAAACTGATCTCTTGCCTCTTCGCGTTCATGTGTTCCTGATGCCCTTTTACAGATTTGAACGAAACAAAGCAAGACATCGATGCAGAAGATTTAGGCGGGAAATTTATCTCTCACCTCCTCGTATTCATGTGTTCCTGGTACGAGTTTACAGTTTTGAACGAAACAAAGCAAGACATCGATACAGAAGGTTTAGGCGGCAAACTGATCTCTTGCCTCTTCGCGTTCATGTGTTCCTGATGCCCGTTTACAGATTTGAACGAAACAAAGCAAGACATCGATGCAGAAGGTTTAGGCGGCAAACTGATCTCTTGCCTCTTCGCGTTCATGTGTTCCTGATGCCCTTTTACAGATTTGAACGAAACAAAGCAAGACATCGATGCAGAAGATTTAGGCGGCAAACTGATCTCTTGCCTCTTCGCGTTCATGTGTTCCTGATGCCCTTTTACAGATTTGAACGAAACAAAGCAAGACATCGATGCAGAAGATTTAGGCGGGAAATTTATCTCTCACCTCCTCGTATTCATGTGTTCCTGGTACGAGTTTACAGTTTTGAACGAAACAAAGCAAGACATCGATACAGAAGGTTTAGGCGGCAAACTGATCTCTTGCCTCTTCGCGTTCATGTGTTCCTGATGCCCGTTTACAGATTTGAACGAAACAAAGCAAGACATCGATGCAGAAGGTTTAGGCGGCAAACTGATCTCTTGCCTCTTCGCGTTCATGTGTTCCTGATGCCCTTTTACAGATTTGAACGAAACAAAGCAAGACATCGATGCAGAAGATTTAGGCGGCAAACTGATCTCTTGCCTCTTCGCGTTCATGTGTTCCTGATGCCCTTTTACAGATTTGAACGAAACAAAGCAAGACATCGATGCAGAAGATTTAGGCGGGAAATTTATCTCTCACCTCCTCGTATTCATGTGTTCCTGGTAAGAGTTTACAGTTTTGAACGAAACAAAGCAAGACATCGATGCAGAAGATTTAGGCGGGAAATTTATCTCTCACCTCCTCGTATTCATGTGTTCCTGGTAAGAGTTTACAGTTTTGAACGAAACAAAGCAAGACATCGATGCAGAAGATTTAGGCGGGAAATTTATCTCTCACCTCCTCGTATTCATGTGTTCCTGGTAAGAGTTTACAGTTTTGAACGAAACAAAGCAAGATATCGATGCAGAAAGTTTAGGCGGGAAACTGATCTCTTGCCTCCTCGCGTTCATGTGTTCCTGGTAAGAGTTTACAGTTTTGAACGAAACAAAGCAAGACATCGATACAGAAGGTTTAGGCGGCAAACTGATCTCTTGCCTCTTCGCGTTCATGTGTTCCTGATGCCCTTTTACAGATTTGAACGAAACAAAGCAAGACATCGATGCAGAAGATTTAGGCGGGAAATTGATATCTCACCTCCTCGTATTCATGTGTTCCTGGTAAGAGTTTACAGTTTTGAACGAAACAAAGCAAGACATCGATACAGAAGGTTTAGGCGGCAAACTGATCTCTTGCCTCTTCGCGTTCATGTGTTCCTGATGCCCTTTTACAGATTTGAACGAAACAAAGCAAGACATCGATGCAGAAGATTTAGGCGGGAAATTTATCTCTCACCTCCTCGTATTCATGTGTTCCTGGTAAGAGTTTACAGTTTTGAACGAAACAAAGCAAGACATCGATACAGAAGGTTTAGGCGGCAAACTGATCTCTTGCCTCTTCGCGTTCATGTGTTCCTGATGCCCTTTTACAGATTTGAACGAAACAAAGCAAGACATCGATGCAGAAGATTTAGGCAGGAAATTTATCTCTCACCTCCTCGTATTCATGTGTTCCTGGTACGAGTTTACAGTTTTGAACGAAACAAAGCAAGACATCGATACAGAAGGTTTAGGCGGCAAACTGATCTCTTGCCTCTTCGCGTTCATGTGTTCCTGATGCCCTTTTACAGATTTGAACGAAACAAAGCAAGACATCGATGCAGAAGATTTAGGCGGGAAATTTATCTCTCACCTCCTCGTATTCATGTGTTCCTGGTACGAGTTTACAGTTTTGAACGAAACAAAGCAAGACATCGATACAGAAGGTTTAGGCGGCAAACTGATCTCTTGCCTCTTCGCGTTCATGTGTTCCTGATGCCCTTTTACAGACTTGAACGAAACAAAGCAAGACATCGATGCAGAAGATTTAGGCGGGAAATTTATCTCTCACCTCCTCGTATTCATGTGTTCCTGGTACGAGTTTACAGTTTTGAACGAAACAAAGCAAGACATCGATACAGAAGGTTTAGGCGGCAAACTGATCTCTTGCCTCTTCGCGTTCATGTGTTCCTGATGCCCTTTTACAGATTTGAACGAAACAAAGCAAGACATCGATACAGAAGGTTTAGGCGGGAAACTGATCTCTTGCCTCCTCGCGTTCATGTGTTCCTGGTACGAGTTTACAGTTTTGAACGAAACAAAGCAAAATTTCGGTGCAGCATATTTTGGCGGGAAACTGATCTCTTGCCTCTTCGCGTTCATGTGTTCCTGATGCCCGTTTACAGATTTGAACGAAACAAAGCAAGACATCGATGCAGAAGATTTAGGCGGGAAATTGATCTCTCACCTCCTCGCGTTCATGTGTTCCTGGTACGAGTTTACAGTTTTGAACGAAACAAAGCAAGACATCGATACAGAAGGTTTAGGCGGCAAACTGATCTCTTGCCTCTTCGCGTTCATGTGTTCCTGATGCCCGTTTACAGATTTGAACGAAACAAAGCAAGACATCGATGCAGAAGATTTAGGCGGGAAATTGATCTCTCACCTCCTCGCGTTCATGTGTTCCTCGTACGAGTTTACAGTTTTGAACGAAACAAAGCAAGAAATCGATGCAGAAAGTTTAGGCGGGAAACTGATCTCTTGCCTCTTCGCGTTCATGTGTTCCTGATGCCCGTTTACAGATTTGAACGAAACAAAGCAAGACATCGATGCAGAAGATTTAGGCGGGAAATTGATCTCTCACCTCCTCGCGTTCATGTGTTCCTCGTACGAGTTTACAGTTTTGAACGAAACAAAGCAAGACATCGATACAGAAGGTTTAGGCGGCAAACTGATCTCTTGCCTCTTCGCGTTCATGTGTTCCTGATGCCCTTTTACAGATTTGAACGAAACAAAGCAAGACATCGATGCAGAAGATTTAGGCGGGAAATTTATCTCTCACCTCCTCGTATTCATGTGTTCCTGGTACGAGTTTACAGTTTTGAACGAAACAAAGCAAGATATCGATGCAGAAAGTTTAGGCGGGAAACTGATCTCTTGCCTTCTCGCGTTCATGTGTTCCTGATACGAGTTTACAGTTTTGAACGAAACAAAGCAAGATATCGATGCAGAAAGTTTAGGCGGGAAACTGATCTCTTGCCTCTTCGCGTTCATGTGTTCCTGATGCCCTTTTACAGATTTGAACGAAACAAAGCAAGATATCGATGCAGAAAGTTTAGGCGGGAAACTGATCTCTTGCCTCCTCGCGTTCATGTGTTCCTGGTACGAGTTTACAGTTTTGAACGAAACAAAGCAAAATTTCGGTGCAGCATATTTTGGCGGGAAACTGATCTCTTGCCTCTTCGCGTTCATGTGTTCCTGATGCCCTTTTACAGATTTGAACGAAACAAAGCAAGATATCGATGCAGAAAGTTTAGGCGGGAAACTGATCTCTTGCCTCTTCGCGTTCATGTGTTCCTGATGCCCTTTTACAGATTTGAACGAAACAAAGCAAGATATCGATGCAGAAAGTTTAGGCGGGAAACTGATCTCTTGCCTCCTCGCGTTCATGTGTTCCTGGTACGAGTTTACAGTTTTGAACGAAACAAAGCAAAATTTCGGTGCAGCATATTTTGGCGGGAAACTGATCTCTTGCCTCCTCGCGTTCATGTGTTCCTGGTACGAGTTTACAGTTTTGAACGAAACAAAGCAAGATATCGATGCAGAAAGTTTAGGCGGGAAACTGATCTCTTGCCTCTTCGCGTTCATGTGTTCCTGATGCCCTTTTACAGATTTGAACGAAACAAAGCAAGATATCGATGCAGAAAGTTTAGGCGGGAAACTGATCTCTTGCCTCCTCGCGTTCATGTGTTCCTGGTACGAGTTTACAGTTTTGAACGAAACAAAGCAAAATTTCGGTGCAGCATATTTTGGCGGGAAACTGATCTCTTGCCTCCTCGCGTTCATGTGTTCCTGGTACGAGTTTACAGTTTTGAACGAAACAAAGCAAGACATCGATGCAGGCAGAAGGTTTAGGCGGGAAACTGATCTCTTGCCTCCTCGCGTTCATGTGTTCCTGATGCCCTTTTACAGATTTGAACGAAACAAAGCAAGATATCGATGCAGAAAGTTTAGGCGGGAAACTGATCTCTTGCCTCCTCGCGTTCATGTGTTCCTGGTACGAGTTTACAGTTTTGAACGAAACAAAGCAAAATTTCGGTGCAGCATATTTTGGCGGGAAACTGATCTCTTGCCTCCTCGCGTTCATGTGTTCCTGGTACGAGTTTACAGTTTTGAACGAAACAAAGCAAGACATCGATACAGGCAGAAGGTTTAGGCGGGAAACTGATCTCTTGCCTCCTCGCGTTCATGTGTTCCTGATGCCCTTTTACAGATTTGAACGAAACAAAGCAAGACATCGATGCAGAAGATTTAGGCGGGAAATTTATCTCTCACCTCCTCGTATTCATGTGTTCCTGGTAAGAGTTTACAGTTTTGAACGAAACAAAGCAAGACATCGATACAGAAGGTTTAGGCGGCAAACTGATCTCTTGCCTCTTCGCGTTCATGTGTTCCTGATGCCCTTTTACAGATTTGAACGAAACAAAGCAAGACATCGATGCAGAAGATTTAGGCGGGAAATTTATCTCTCACCTCCTCGTATTCATGTGTTCCTGGTACGAGTTTACAGTTTTGAACGAAACAAAGCAAGACATCGATACAGAAGGTTTAGGCGGCAAATTGATCTCTTGCCTCTTCGCGTTCATGTGTTCCTGATGCCCTTTTACAGATTTGAACGAAACAAAGCAAGACATCGATGCAGAAGATTTAGGCGGGAAATTTATCTCTCACCTCCTCGTATTCATGTGTTCCTGGTACGAGTTTACAGTTTTGAACGAAACAAAGCAAGACATCGATACAGAAGGTTTAGGCGGCAAACTGATCTCTTGCCTCTTCGCGTTCATGTGTTCCTGATGCCCTTTTACAGATTTGAACGAAACAAAGCAAGACATCGATGCAGAAGATTTAGGCGGGAAATTTATCTCTCACCTCCTCGTATTCATGTGTTCCTGGTACGAGTTTACAGTTTTGAACGAAACAAAGCAAGATATCGATGCAGAAAGTTTAGGCGGGAAACTGATCTCTTGCCTCTTCGCGTTCATGTGTTCCTGATGCCCTTTTACAGATTTGAACGAAACAAAGCAAGACATCGATGCAGAAGATTTAGGCGGGAAATTTATCTCTCACCTCCTCGTATTCATGTGTTCCTGGTACGAGTTTACAGTTTTGAACGAAACAAAGCAAGATATCGATGCAGAAAGTTTAGGCGGGAAACTGATCTCTTGCCTTCTCGCGTTCATGTGTTCCTGATACGAGTTTACAGTTTTGAACGAAACAAAGCAAGATATCGATGCAGAAAGTTTAGGCGGGAAACTGATCTCTTGCCTCCTCGCGTTCATGTGTTCCTGGTAAGAGTTTACAGTTTTGAACGAAACAAAGCAAGACATCGATACAGAAGGTTTAGGCGGCAAACTGATCTCTTGCCTCTTCGCGTTCATGTGTTCCTGATGCCCTTTTACAGATTTGAACGAAACAAAGCAAGACATCGATGCAGAAGATTTAGGCGGGAAATTTATCTCTCACCTCCTCGTATTCATGTGTTCCTGGTACGAGTTTACAGTTTTGAACGAAACAAAGCAAGATATCGATGCAGAAAGTTTAGGCGGGAAACTGATCTCTTGCCTTCTCGCGTTCATGTGTTCCTGATACGAGTTTACAGTTTTGAACGAAACAAAGCAAGATATCGATGCAGAAAGTTTAGGCGGGAAACTGATCTCTTGCCTCTTCGCGTTCATGTGTTCCTGATGCCCTTTTACAGATTTGAACGAAACAAAGCAAGATATCGATGCAGAAAGTTTAGGCGGGAAACTGATCTCTTGCCTCCTCGCGTTCATGTGTTCCTGGTACGAGTTTACAGTTTTGAACGAAACAAAGCAAAATTTCGGTGCAGCATATTTTGGCGGGAAACTGATCTCTTACCTCCTCGCGTTCATGTGTTCCTGATGCCCTTTTACAGATTTGAACGAAACAAAGCAAGACATCGATGCAGAAGATTTAGGCGGGAAATTTATCTCTCACCTCCTCGTATTCATGTGTTCCTGGTACGAGTTTACAGTTTTGAACGAAACAAAGCAAGACATCGATACAGAAGGTTTAGGCGGCAAACTGATCTCTTGCCTCTTCGCGTTCATGTGTTCCTGATGCCCTTTTACAGATTTGAACGAAACAAAGCAAGACATCGATGCAAAAGATTTAGGCGGGAAATTTATCTCTCACCTCCTCGTATTCATGTGTTCCTGGTACGAGTTTACAGTTTTGAACGAAACAAAGCAAGACATCGATACAGAAGGTTTAGGCGGCAAACTGATCTCTTGCCTCTTCGCGTTCATGTGTTCCTGATGCCCTTTTACAGATTTGAACGAAACAAAGCAAGACATCGATGCAGAAGATTTAGGCGGGAAATTGATATCTCACCTCCTCGTATTCATGTGTTCCTGGTAAGAGTTTACAGTTTTGAACGAAACAAAGCAAGACATCGATACAGAAGGTTTAGGCGGCAAACTGATCTCTTGCCTCTTCGCGTTCATGTGTTCCTGATGCCCTTTTACAGATTTGAACGAAACAAAGCAAGACATCGATGCAGAAGATTTAGGCGGGAAATTGATCTCTCACCTCCTCGCGTTCATGTGTTCCTGGTACGAGTTTACAGTTTTGAACGAAATAAAGCTAGATATCGATGCAGAAAGTTTAGGCGGGAAACTGATCTCTTGCCTCCTCGCGTTCATGTGTTCCTGTTAAGAGTTTACAGTTTTGAACGAAACAAAGCAAGACATCGATACAGAAGGTTTAGGCGGCAAACTGATCTCTTGCCTCTTCGCGTTCATGTGTTCCTGATGCCCGTTTACAGATTTGAACGAAACAAAGCAAGACATCGATGCAGAAGATTTAGGCGGGAAATTGATCTCTCACCTCCTCGCGTTCATGTGTTCCTGGTACGAGTTTACAGTTTTGAACGAAACAAAGCAAGATATCGATGCAGAAAGTTTAGGCGGGAAACTGATCTCTTGCCTCCTCGCGTTCATGTGTTCCTGGTAAGAGTTTACAGTTTTGAACGAAACAAAGCAAGACATCGATACAGAAGGTTTAGGCGGCAAACTGATCTCTTGCCTCTTCGCGTTCATGTGTTCCTGATGCCCTTTTACAGATTTGAACGAAACAAAGCAAGACATCGATGCAGAAGATTTAGGCGGGAAATTTATCTCTCACCTCCTCGTATTCATGTGTTCCTGGTACGAGTTTACAGTTTTGAACGAAACAAAGCAAGATATCGATGCAGAAAGTTTAGGCGGGAAACTGATCTCTTGCCTTCTCGCGTTCATGTGTTCCTGATACGAGTTTACAGTTTTGAACGAAACAAAGCAAGATATCGATGCAGAAAGTTTAGGCGGGAAACTGATCTCTTGCCTCTTCGCGTTCATGTGTTCCTGATGCCCTTTTACAGATTTGAACGAAACAAAGCAAGATATCGATGCAGAAAGTTTAGGCGGGAAACTGATCTCTTGCCTCCTCGCGTTCATGTGTTCCTGGTACGAGTTTACAGTTTTGAACGAAACAAAGCAAAATTTCGGTGCAGCATATTTTGGCGGGAAACTGATCTCTTACCTCCTCGCGTTCATGTGTTCCTGATGCCCTTTTACAGATTTGAACGAAACAAAGCAAGACATCGATGCAGAAGATTTAGGCGGGAAATTTATCTCTCACCTCCTCGTATTCATGTGTTCCTGGTACGAGTTTACAGTTTTGAACGAAACAAAGCAAGACATCGATACAGAAGGTTTAGGCGGCAAACTGATCTCTTGCCTCTTCGCGTTCATGTGTTCCTGATGCCCTTTTACAGATTTGAACGAAACAAAGCAAGACATCGATGCAAAAGATTTAGGCGGGAAATTTATCTCTCACCTCCTCGTATTCATGTGTTCCTGGTACGAGTTTACAGTTTTGAACGAAACAAAGCAAGACATCGATACAGAAGGTTTAGGCGGCAAACTGATCTCTTGCCTCTTCGCGTTCATGTGTTCCTGATGCCCTTTTACAGATTTGAACGAAACAAAGCAAGACATCGATGCAGAAGATTTAGGCGGGAAATTGATCTCTCACCTCCTCGCGTTCATGTGTTCCTGGTACGAGTTTACAGTTTTGAACGAAATAAAGCTAGATATCGATGCAGAAAGTTTAGGCGGGAAACTGATCTCTTGCCTCCTCGCGTTCATGTGTTCCTGTTAAGAGTTTACAGTTTTGAACGAAACAAAGCAAGACATCGATACAGAAGGTTTAGGCGGCAAACTGATCTCTTGCCTCTTCGCGTTCATGTGTTCCTGATGCCCGTTTACAGATTTGAACGAAACAAAGCAAGACATCGATGCAGAAGATTTAGGCGGGAAATTGATCTCTCACCTCCTCGCGTTCATGTGTTCCTGGTACGAGTTTACAGTTTTGAACGAAACAAAGCAAAATTTCGGTGCAGCATATTTTGGCGGGAAACTGATCTCTTACCTCCTCGCGTTCATGTGTTCCTGATGCCCTTTTACAGATTTGAACGAAACAAAGCAAGACATCGATGCAGAAGATTTAGGCGGGAAATTTATCTCTCACCTCCTCGTATTCATGTGTTCCTGGTAAGAGTTTACAGTTTTGAACGAAACAAAGCAAGACATCGATACAGAAGGTTTAGGCGGCAAACTGATCTCTTGCCTCTTCGCGTTCATGTGTTCCTGATGCCCTTTTACAGATTTGAACGAAACAAAGCAAGACATCGATGCAGAAGATTTAGGCGGGAAATTGATCTCTCACCTCCTCGTATTCATGTGTTCCTGGTAAGAGTTTACAGTTTTGAACGAAACAAAGCAAGACATCGATACAGAAGGTTTAGGCGGCAAACTGATCTCTTGCCTCTTCGCGTTCATGTGTTCCTGATGCCCGTTTACAGATTTGAACGAAACAAAGCAAGACATCGATGCAGAAGATTTAGGCGGGAAATTGATCTCTCACCTCCTCGCGTTCATGTGTTCCTGGTACGAGTTTACAGTTTTGAACGAAACAAAGCAAAATTTCGGTGCAGCATATTTTGGCGGGAAACTGATCTCTTACCTCCTCGCGTTCATGTGTTCCTGATGCCCTTTTACAGATTTGAACGAAACAAAGCAAGACATCGATGCAGAAGATTTAGGCGGGAAATTTATCTCTCACCTCCTCGTATTCATGTGTTCCTGGTACGAGTTTACAGTTTTGAACGAAACAAAGCAAGACATCGATACAGAAGGTTTAGGCGGCAAATTGATCTCTTGCCTCTTCGCGTTCATGTGTTCCTGATGCCCTTTTACAGATTTGAACGAAACAAAGCAAGACATCGATGCAGAAGATTTAGGCGGGAAATTTATCTCTCACCTCCTCGTATTCATGTGTTCCTGGTACGAGTTTACAGTTTTGAACGAAACAAAGCAAGACATCGATACAGAAGGTTTAGGCGGCAAATTGATCTCTTGCCTCTTCGCGTTCATGTGTTCCTGATGCCCTTTTACAGATTTGAACGAAACAAAGCAAGACATCGATGCAAAAGATTTAGGCGGGAAATTTATCTCTCACCTCCTCGTATTCATGTGTTCCTGGTACGAGTTTACAGTTTTGAACGAAACAAAGCAAGACATCGATACAGAAGGTTTAGGCGGCAAACTGATCTCTTGCCTCTTCGCGTTCATGTGTTCCTGATGCCCTTTTACAGATTTGAACGAAACAAAGCAAGACATCGATGCAGAAGATTTAGGCGGGAAATTGATATCTCACCTCCTCGTATTCATGTGTTCCTGGTAAGAGTTTACAGTTTTGAACGAAACAAAGCAAGACATCGATACAGAAGGTTTAGGCGGCAAACTGATCTCTTGCCTCTTCGCGTTCATGTGTTCCTGATGCCCTTTTACAGATTTGAACGAAACAAAGCAAGACATCGATGCAGAAGATTTAGGCGGGAAATTGATCTCTCACCTCCTCGCGTTCATGTGTTCCTGGTACGAGTTTACAGTTTTGAACGAAATAAAGCTAGATATCGATGCAGAAAGTTTAGGCGGGAAACTGATCTCTTGCCTCCTCGCGTTCATGTGTTCCTGTTAAGAGTTTACAGTTTTGAACGAAACAAAGCAAGACATCGATACAGAAGGTTTAGGCGGCAAACTGATCTCTTGCCTCTTCGCGTTCATGTGTTCCTGATGCCCGTTTACAGATTTGAACGAAACAAAGCAAGACATCGATGCAGAAGATTTAGGCGGGAAATTGATCTCTCACCTCCTCGCGTTCATGTGTTCCTGGTACGAGTTTACAGTTTTGAACGAAACAAAGCAAGATATCGATGCAGAAAGTTTAGGCGGGAAACTGATCTCTTGCCTCCTCGCGTTCATGTGTTCCTGTTAAGAGTTTACAGTTTTGAACGAAACAAAGCAAGAGATCGATACAGAAGGTTTAGGCGGCAAACTGATCTCTTGCCTCTTCGCGTTCATGTGTTCCTGATGCCCTTTTACAGATTTGAACGAAACAAAGCAAGACATCGATGCTGAAGATTTCGGCGGGAAATTTATCTCTCACCTCCTCGTATTCATGTGTTCCTGGTACGAGTTTACAGTTTTGAACGAAACAAAGCAAGACATCGATGCAGAAAGTTTAGGCGGCAAACTGATCTCTTGCCTCTTCGCGTTCATGTGTTCCTGATGCCCTTTTACAGATTTGAACGAAACAAAGCAAGACATCGATGCAGAAGATTTAGGCGGGAAATTTATCTCTCACCTCCTCGTATTCATGTGTTCCTGGTACGAGTTTACAGTTTTGAACGAAATAAAGCTAGATATCGATGCAGAAAGTTTAGGCGGGAAACTGATCTCTTGCCTCCTCGCGTTCATGTGTTCCTGGTAAGAGTTTACAGTTTTGAACGAAACAAAGCAAGACATCGATATAGAAGGTTTAGGCGGCAAACTGATCTCTTGCCTCTTCGCGTTCATGTGTTCCTGATGCCCTTTTACAGATTTGAACGAAACAAAGCAAGACATCGATGCAGAAGATTTAGGCGGGAAATTTATCTCTCACCTCCTCGTATTCATGTGTTCCTGGTACGAGTTTACAGTTTTGAACGAAACAAAGCAAGATATCGATGCAGAAAGTTTAGGCGGGAAACTGATCTCTTGCCTCCTCGCGTTCATGTGTTCCTGGTAAGAGTTTACAGTTTTGAACGAAACAAAGCAAGACATCGATACAGAAGGTTTAGGCGGCAAACTGATCTCTTGCCTCTTCGCGTTCATGTGTTCCTGATGCCCTTTTACAGATTTGAACGAAACAAAGCAAGACATCGATGCAGAAGATTTAGGCGGGAAATTTATCTCTCACCTCCTCGTATTCATGTGTTCCTGGTACGAGTTTACAGTTTTGAACGAAACAAAGCAAAATTTCGGTGCAGCATATTTTGGCGGGAAACTGATCTCTTGCCTCTTCGCGTTCATGTGTTCCTGATGCCCGTTTACAGATTTGAACGAAACAAAGCAAGACATCGATGCAGAAGATTTAGGCGGGAAATTGATCTCTCACCTCCTCGCGTTCATGTGTTCCTGGTACGAGTTTACAGTTTTGAACGAAACAAAGCAAGACATCGATACAGAAGGTTTAGGCGGCAAACTGATCTCTTGCCTCTTCGCGTTCATGTGTTCCTGATGCCCGTTTACAGATTTGAACGAAACAAAGCAAGACATCGATGCAGAAGATTTAGGCGGGAAATTGATCTCTCACCTCCTCGCGTTCATGTGTTCCTGGTACGAGTTTACAGTTTTGAACGAAACAAAGCAAGATATCGATGCAGAAAGTTTAGGCGGGAAACTGATCTCTTGCCTCCTCGCGTTCATGTGTTCCTGGTACGAGTTTACAGTTTTGAACGAAACAAAGCAAGATATCGATGCAGAAAGTTTAGGCGGGAAATTGATCTCTTGCCTCCTCGCGTTCATGTGTTCCTGGTAAGAGTTTACAGTTTTGAACGAAACAAAGCAAGACATCGATACAGAAGGTTTAGGCGGCAAACTGATCTCTTGCCTCTTCGCGTTCATGTGTTCCTGATGCCCTTTTACAGATTTGAACGAAACAAAGCAAGACATCGATGCAGAAGATTTAGGCGGGAAATTGATCTCTCACCTCCTCGTATTCATGTGTTCCTGGTACGAGTTTACAGTTTTGAACGAAACAAAGCAAGACATCGATACAGAAGGTTTAGGCGGCAAACTGATCTCTTGCCTCTTCGCGTTCATGTGTTCCTGATGCCCTTTTACAGATTTGAACGAAACAAAGCAAGACATCGATGCAGAAGATTTAGGCGGGAAATTGATCTCTCACCTCCTCGCGTTCATGTGTTCCTGGTACGAGTTTACAGTTTTGAACGAAACAAAGCAAGATATCGATGCAGAAAGTTTAGGCGGGAAACTGATCTCTTGCCTCCTCGCGTTCATGTGTTCCTGTTAAGAGTTTACAGTTTTGAACGAAACAAAGCAAGACATCGATACAGAAGGTTTAGGCGGCAAACTGATCTCTTGCCTCTTCGCGTTCATGTGTTCCTGATGCCCGTTTACAGATTTGAACGAAACAAAGCAAGACATCGATGCAGAAGATTTAGGCGGGAAATTGATCTCTCACCTCCTCGCGTTCATGTGTTCCTGGTACGAGTTTACAGTTTTGAACGAAACAAAGCAAGATATCGATGCAGAAAGTTTAGGCGGGAAACTGATCTCTTGCCTCCTCGCGTTCATGTGTTCCTGTTAAGAGTTTACAGTTTTGAACGAAACAAAGCAAGACATCGATACAGAAGGTTTAGGCGGCAAACTGATCTCTTGCCTCTTCGCGTTCATGTGTTCCTGATGCCCTTTTACAGATTTGAACGAAACAAAGCAAGACATCGATGCAGAAGATTTAGGCGGGAAATTGATCTCTCACCTCCTCGCGTTCATGTGTTCCTGGTACGAGTTTACAGTTTTGAACGAAATAAAGCTAGATATCGATGCAGAAAGTTTAGGCGGGAAACTGATCTCTTGCCTCCTCGCGTTCATGTGTTCCTGTTAAGAGTTTACAGTTTTGAACGAAACAAAGCAAGACATCGATACAGAAGGTTTAGGCGGCAAACTGATCTCTTGCCTCTTCGCGTTCATGTGTTCCTGATGCCCGTTTACAGATTTGAACGAAACAAAGCAAGACATCGATGCAGAAGATTTAGGCGGGAAATTGATCTCTCACCTCCTCGCGTTCATGTGTTCCTGGTACGAGTTTACAGTTTTGAACGAAACAAAGCAAGATATCGATGCAGAAAGTTTAGGCGGGAAACTGATCTCTTGCCTCCTCGCGTTCATGTGTTCCTGTTAAGAGTTTACAGTTTTGAACGAAACAAAGCAAGACATCGATACAGAAGGTTTAGGCGGCAAACTGATCTCTTGCCTCTTCGCGTTCATGTGTTCCTGATGCCCTTTTACAGATTTGAACGAAACAAAGCAAGACATCGATGCTGAAGATTTCGGCGGGAAATTTATCTCTCACCTCCTCGTATTCATGTGTTCCTGGTACGAGTTTACAGTTTTGAACGAAACAAAGCAAGACATCGATGCAGAAAGTTTAGGCGGCAAACTGATCTCTTGCCTCTTCGCGTTCATGTGTTCCTGATGCCCTTTTACAGATTTGAACGAAACAAAGCAAGACATCGATGCAGAAGATTTAGGCGGGAAATTTATCTCTCACCTCCTCGTATTCATGTGTTCCTGGTACGAGTTTACAGTTTTGAACGAAATAAAGCTAGATATCGATGCAGAAAGTTTAGGCGGGAAACTGATCTCTTGCCTCCTCGCGTTCATGTGTTCCTGGTAAGAGTTTACAGTTTTGAACGAAACAAAGCAAGACATCGATATAGAAGGTTTAGGCGGCAAACTGATCTCTTGCCTCTTCGCGTTCATGTGTTCCTGATGCCCGTTTACAGATTTGAACGAAACAAAGCAAGACATCGATGCAGAAGATTTAGGCGGGAAATTGATCTCTCACCTCCTCGCGTTCATGTGTTCCTGGTACGAGTTTACAGATTTGAACGAAACAAAGCAAGATATCGATGCAGAAAGTTTAGGCGGGAAACTGATCTCTTGCCTCCTCGCGTTCATGTGTTCCTGTTAAGAGTTTACAGTTTTGAACGAAACAAAGCAAGACATCGATACAGAAGGTTTAGGCGGCAAACTGATCTCTTGCCTCTTCGCGTTCATGTGTTCCTGATGCCCGTTTACAGATTTGAACGAAACAAAGCAAGACATCGATGCAGAAGATTTAGGCGGGAAATTGATCTCTCACCTCCTCGCGTTCATGTGTTCCTGGTACGAGTTTACAGTTTTGAACGAAACAAAGCAAGATATCGATGCAGAAAGTTTAGGCGGGAAACTGATCTCTTGCCTCCTCGCGTTCATGTGTTCCTGTTAAGAGTTTACAGTTTTGAACGAAACAAAGCAAGACATCGATACAGAAGGTTTAGGCGGCAAACTGATCTCTTGCCTCTTCGCGTTCATGTGTTCCTGATGCCCGTTTACAGATTTGAACGAAACAAAGCAAGACATCGATGCAGAAGATTTAGGCGGGAAATTGATCTCTCACCTCCTCGCGTTCATGTGTTCCTGGTACGAGTTTACAGTTTTGAACGAAACAAAGCAAGATATCGATGCAGAAAGTTTAGGCGGGAAACTGATCTCTTGCCTCCTCGCGTTCATGTGTTCCTGTTAAGAGTTTACAGTTTTGAACGAAACAAAGCAAGACATCGATACAGAAGGTTTAGGCGGCAAACTGATCTCTTGCCTCTTCGCGTTCATGTGTTCCTGATGCCCGTTTACAGATTTGAACGAAACAAAGCAAGACATCGATGCAGAAGATTTAGGCGGGAAATTGATCTCTCACCTCCTCGCGTTCATGTGTTCCTGGTACGAGTTTACAGTTTTGAACGAAACAAAGCAAGATATCGATGCAGAAAGTTTAGGCGGGAAACTGATCTCTTGCCTCCTCGCGTTCATGTGTTCCTGTTAAGAGTTTACAGTTTTGAACGAAACAAAGCAAGACATCGATACAGAAGGTTTAGGCGGCAAACTGATCTCTTGCCTCTTCGCGTTCATGTGTTCCTGATGCCCTTTTACAGATTTGAACGAAACAAAGCAAGACATCGATGCAGAAGATTTAGGCGGGAAATTGATCTCTCACCTCCTCGCGTTCATGTGTTCCTGGTACGAGTTTACAGTTTTGAACGAAATAAAGCTAGATATCGATGCAGAAAGTTTAGGCGGGAAACTGATCTCTTGCCTCCTCGCGTTCATGTGTTCCTGTTAAGAGTTTACAGTTTTGAACGAAACAAAGCAAGACATCGATACAGAAGGTTTAGGCGGCAAACTGATCTCTTGCCTCTTCGCGTTCATGTGTTCCTGATGCCCGTTTACAGATTTGAACGAAACAAAGCAAGACATCGATGCAGAAGATTTAGGCGGGAAATTGATCTCTCACCTCCTCGCGTTCATGTGTTCCTGGTACGAGTTTACAGTTTTGAACGAAACAAAGCAAGATATCGATGCAGAAAGTTTAGGCGGGAAACTGATCTCTTGCCTCCTCGCGTTCATGTGTTCCTGTTAAGAGTTTACAGTTTTGAACGAAACAAAGCAAGACATCGATACAGAAGGTTTAGGCGGCAAACTGATCTCTTGCCTCTTCGCGTTCATGTGTTCCTGATGCCCTTTTACAGATTTGAACGAAACAAAGCAAGACATCGATGCTGAAGATTTCGGCGGGAAATTTATCTCTCACCTCCTCGTATTCATGTGTTCCTGGTACGAGTTTACAGTTTTGAACGAAACAAAGCAAGACATCGATGCAGAAAGTTTAGGCGGCAAACTGATCTCTTGCCTCTTCGCGTTCATGTGTTCCTGATGCCCTTTTACAGATTTGAACGAAACAAAGCAAGACATCGATGCAGAAGATTTAGGCGGGAAATTTATCTCTCACCTCCTCGTATTCATGTGTTCCTGGTACGAGTTTACAGTTTTGAACGAAATAAAGCTAGATATCGATGCAGAAAGTTTAGGCGGGAAACTGATCTCTTGCCTCCTCGCGTTCATGTGTTCCTGGTAAGAGTTTACAGTTTTGAACGAAACAAAGCAAGACATCGATACAGAAGGTTTAGGCGGCAAACTGATCTCTTGCCTCTTCGCGTTCATGTGTTCCTGATGCCCTTTTACAGATTTGAACGAAACAAAGCAAGACATCGATGCAGAAGATTTAGGCGGGAAATTTATCTCTCACCTCCTCGTATTCATGTGTTCCTGGTACGAGTTTACAGTTTTGAACGAAACAAAGCAAAATTTCGGTGCAGCATATTTTGGCGGGAAACTGATCTCTTGCCTCTTCGCGTTCATGTGTTCCTGATGCCCGTTTACAGATTTGAACGAAACAAAGCAAGACATCGATGCAGAAGATTTAGGCGGGAAATTGATCTCTCACCTCCTCGCGTTCATGTGTTCCTGGTACGAGTTTACAGTTTTGAACGAAACAAAGCAAGACATCGATACAGAAGGTTTAGGCGGCAAACTGATCTCTTGCCTCTTCGCGTTCATGTGTTCCTGATGCCCGTTTACAGATTTGAACGAAACAAAGCAAGACATCGATGCAGAAGATTTAGGCGGGAAATTGATCTCTCACCTCCTCGCGTTCATGTGTTCCTGGTACGAGTTTACAGTTTTGAACGAAACAAAGCAAGATATCGATGCAGAAAGTTTAGGCGGGAAACTGATCTCTTGCCTCCTCGCGTTCATGTGTTCCTGGTACGAGTTTACAGTTTTGAACGAAACAAAGCAAGATATCGATGCAGAAAGTTTAGGCGGGAAATTGATCTCTTGCCTCCTCGCGTTCATGTGTTCCTGGTAAGAGTTTACAGTTTTGAACGAAACAAAGCAAGACATCGATACAGAAGGTTTAGGCGGCAAACTGATCTCTTGCCTCTTCGCGTTCATGTGTTCCTGATGCCCTTTTACAGATTTGAACGAAACAAAGCAAGACATCGATGCAGAAGATTTAGGCGGGAAATTGATCTCTCACCTCCTCGCGTTCATGTGTTCCTGATACGAGTTTACAGTTTTGAACGAAACAAAGCAAGACATCGATGCAGCTTATTTTGGCGGGAAACTGATCTCTTGGCTCCTCATGTTCATGTGTTTCTGATACGAGTTTACAGTTTTGAACGCAACAAAGCAAGACCTCGATGCAGGCAGAAGGTTTAGGCGGGAAACTGACCTCTTGCCTCCTCGCGTTCATGTATTCCTGGTACGAGTTTACAGTTTTGAACGAAACAAAGTCAGACATCGATGCAGCTTATTTTGGCGGGAAACTGATCTCTCGCCTCCTCGCGTTCATGTGTTCCTGGTACGAGTTTACAGATTTGAACGAAACAAAGCAAGACATCGATACAGAAGGTTTAGGCGGCAAACTGATCTCTTGCCTCTTCGCGTTCATGTGTTCCTGATGCCCTTTTACAGATTTGAACGAAACAAAGCAAGACATCGATGCAGAAGATTTAGGCGGGAAATTTATCTCTCACCTCCTCGTATTCATGTGTTCCTGGTACGAGTTTACAGTTTTGAACGAAACAAAGCAAAATTTCGGTGCAGCATATTTTGGCGGGAAACTGATCTCTTGCCTCTTCGCGTTCATGTGTTCCTGATGCCCGTTTACAGATTTGAACGAAACAAAGCAAGACATCGATGCAGAAGATTTAGGCGGGAAATTTATCTCTCACCTCCTCGTATTCATGTGTTCCTGGTACGAGTTTACAGTTTTGAACGAAACAAAGCAAGACATCGATGCAGAAGATTTAGGCGGGAAATTTATCTCTCACCTCCTCGTATTCATGTGTTCCTGGTACGAGTTTACAGTTTTGAACGAAACAAAGCAAGACATCGATACAGAAGGTTTAGGCGGCAAACTGATCTCTTGCCTCTTCGCGTTCATGTGTTCCTGATGCCCGTTTACAGATTTGAACGAAACAAAGCAAGACATCGATGCAGAAGATTTAGGCGGGAAATTTATCTCTCACCTCCTCGTATTCATGTGTTCCTGGTACGAGTTTACAGTTTTGAACGAAACAAAGCAAGACATCGATGCAGAAGATTTAGGCGGGAAATTTATCTCTCACCTCCTCGTATTCATGTGTTCCTGGTACGAGTTTACAGTTTTGAACGAAACAAAGCAAGACATCGATGCAGAAGATTTAGGCGGGAAATTTATCTCTCACCTCCTCGTATTCATGTGTTCCTGGTACGAGTTTACAGTTTTGAACGAAACAAAGCAAAATTTCGGTGCAGCATATTTTGGCGGGAAACTGATCTCTTGCCTCTTCGCGTTCATGTGTTCCTGATGCCCGTTTACAGATTTGAACGAAACAAAGCAAGACATCGATGCAGAAGATTTAGGCGGGAAATTTATCTCTCACCTCCTCGTATTCATGTGTTCCTGGTACGAGTTTACAGTTTTGAACGAAACAAAGCAAGACATCGATACAGAAGGTTTAGGCGGCAAACTGATCTCTTGCCTCTTCGCGTTCATGTGTTCCTGATGCCCTTTTACAGATTTGAACGAAACAAAGCAAGACATCGATGCAGAAGATTTAGGCGGGAAATTTATCTCTCACCTCCTCGTATTCATGTGTTCCTGGTACGAGTTTACAGTTTTGAACGAAACAAAGCAAGACATCGATACAGAAGGTTTAGGCGGCAAACTGATCTCTTGCCTCTTCGCGTTCATGTGTTCCTGATGCCCTTTTACAGATTTGAACGAAACAAAGCAGCACATCGATGCAGAAGATTTAGGCGGGAAATTTATCTCTCACCTCCTCGTATTCATGTGTTCCTGGTACGAGTTTACAGTTTTGAATGAAACAAAGCAAGACATCGATACAGAAGGTTTAGGCGGCAAACTGATCTCTTGCCTCCTCGCGTTCATGTGTTCCTGGTACGAGTTTACAGTTTTGAACGAAACAAAGCAATACATCGATGCAGAAGGTTTAGGCGGGAAACTGATCTCTTGCCTCCTCGCGTTCATGTGTTCCTGGTACGAGTTTACAGTTTTGAACGAAACAAAGCAATACATGGATGCAGAAGGTTTAGGCGGGAAACTCATCTCTTGCCTGCTCGCGTTCATGTGTTCCTGGTACGAGTTTACAATTTTGAACGAAACAAAGTAAAACTTCGATGCAGCTTATTTTGGCGGGAAACTGATTTCTCGCCTCCTCGGGTTCATGTGTTCCTGATCCGAGTTTACAATTTTGAACGAATCGAAGCAAGACATCGATGCAGAAGGTTTAGGCGGGAGAATGATCTCATGCCTCCTCGCGTTCATGTGTTCCTGGTACGAGTTTACAGTTTTGAACGAAACAAAGCAATACATCGATGCAGAAGGTTTAGGCGGGAAACTCATCTCTTGCCTGCTCGCGTTCATGTGTTCCTGGTACGAGTTTACAGTTTTGAACGAAACAAAGCAATACATCGATGCAGAAGGTTTAGGCGGGAAACTGATCTCTTGCCTCCTCGCGTTCATGTGTTCCTGGTACGAGTTTACAGTTTTGAACGAAACAAAGCAATACATGGATGCAGAAGGTTTAGGCGGGAAACTCATCTCTTGCCTGCTCGCGTTCATGTGTTCCTGGTACGAGTTTACAATTTTGAACGAAACAAAGTAAAACTTCGATGCAGCTTATTTTGGCGGGAAACTGATCTCTCGCCTCCTCGGGTTCATGTGTTCCTGATCCGAGTTTACAATTTTGAACGAATCGAAGCAAGACATCGATGCAGAAGGTTTAGGCGGGAGAATGATCTCATGCCTCCTCGCGTTCATGTGTTCCTGGTACGAGTTTACAGTTTTGAACGAAACAAAGCAATACATCGATGCAGAAGGTTTAGGCGGGAAACTCATCTCTTGCCTGCTCGCGTTCATGTGTTCCTGGTACGAGTTTACAGTTTTGAACGAAACAAAACAATACATCGATGCAGAAGGTTTAGGCGGGAAACTGATCTCACGCCTCCTCGCGTTCATGTATTTACAGTTTTGAACGAAAATAAGCAAAACTTCGCTGCAGCTTATTTTGGCGGGAAACTGATCTCTCGCCTCCTCGTGTTCGTGTGTTCCTGGTCCGAGTTTACAATTTTGAACGAAACAAAGCAAGACTTCCATGCAGCTTATTTTGGCGGGAAACTGATCTCTCGCCTCCTCGTGTTCATGTGTTCCTGGTCCGAGTTTACAATTTTGAACGAAACAAAGCAAGACTTCCATGCAGCTGATTTAGACGGGAAACTGTTCTCTCGCCTCTTCGCGGTCATGTGTTCCTGGTACGAGTTTACAATTTTGAACAAAACAAAGCAATACTTCGATGCAGCTTATTTTGCCGGAAAACTGATCTCTCGCCTCCTCGCGTTCATGTGTTCCTGATCCGAGTTTACAATTTTGAACGAAACAAAGCAAAACTTCGATGAAGCTTATTTTGGTGGGAATCTGTTCTCTTGCCTCCTCGCGTTCATGTGTTCCTGCTACCAGTTTACAGATTTGAACGAATCGAAGCAAGACATCGATGCAGAAGGTTTAGGCGGGAGAATGATCTCACGCCTCCTCGCGTTCATGTGTTCCTGGTACGAGTTTACAGATTTGAACGAAACAAAGCAAGACATCGATGCAGATGGTTTAGGCGGGAAACTGATCTCTTGCCTGCTCGCGTTCATGTGTTCTTGGTACACTTCAAACTTTTTTGTGCTAACGGAAATAACGTTTAAGTGATCTGAGGTATTTTTTTTTTGTAAAAGGAACGCAGCTAATGCATTCACTAAAATGTTGGGAAAGCATGGGAGAAGGTTACCAAAGAGCCAAAATAGCACAAAATTGAAAGCAACACAAGACACAGTATAGGTAATTACCCAGTAGCGTCGGTATCAAAAAAGCCGCCATACTGTTTGATACTATATTGTAGCTGCGTTCGCTTATTCAACTCCGTTCGCTCTATTTACTCTTTTCACAGTTTTTCCTCACTCCATTCCTACATCGTGTGAATAAACGAACTCAGCTGGTAGTAGGTCTGTTCGTACCAGAGTACTGTATGATTACCTACGCTGTTACCGGTAAGTAACTACCAGGTAACTACCAGGTACGAGGTAACACTCGTTACCGGTACCGGGTTGACAATATCTGTTCCATGTCGTTCACGGATGTTTTATTGCTTATTGTTATTAAAATCACAAATAAAATTTGTAATTTGGTGCCAACCGATAACCGATTTGAATAGAGTGTATTCATTTTTACTTTTAGAATGAGACCGAGAACTGTATTAAAGTAAGACACGAAAAACGTAAATCTAATTACACGTATTTAGTTAACTTTTCTTTGTTTATGTGTTCATTCTGAAATGAATAATAATTTCATACATTTTCATAATTTACGGAAAATTGACACACGGTATGATTTTTAATTTTTACTTTTTCCGTGATTTGACAAATGTGACAGTTTTCCCTTTGTTTTAACTTTGTTTTGTAGCGCAATTTCATTGTTTGTAGATTTGAAAATGGTTTTTGTTAAACCGAAACATGTTATCTAAGATCAACTTTTGTACCAAACTAACGTAATATACAACGTTTTTCGACGTAGTGTTTTTTGTGACCACTGGCACTTCTTTTCCAAATTATTTTCCTTTTTAGGTGTTGACAAATTTAAAAATTAAAATCGTAACAATAAGTTTTCCTAAGAATTATTATGTTTCTTGTTCTTAATAATTTATTTAAAGATAGTGCCGCCGTGATCGGAGTAGAATACAAAAATAAATTACACATTAAAACTGTTTTTGAACAAACAAACAAAGTGTTTAATCTTATACCCAGTACATGTAAATACCAAGGTTCTGTTTTCAGCCGCACTTCCGAAAACACCCTGTATAAAGGCAAATATTTTTTAGCGATACTAACAAAAGATTGTTAATGGATTATAATAACTGTAATTTATAATATTTACTACTTTTTGTGATCGTAAATGTTTCGTCACGCCGGAAAACGAATTTTAAGGCGCCATTCGTGGTGAAGACGCATGATTTAAAAAAAAATATTAAATTTTTTAAATAATTTTTTTTTAGATATGGGTTGTGATACACGGTTGAAACGAGAAAAAGAATGCTATTTAATCGTACAAAAATTCAATATGGCGTCCATTTAAAATAAGAAAGTTGCTATCAATATCTTGACAGCCGCCATCTTGAATTTTATTTGACTGTATTTTATCAAACATAGTAACTTTTATATGAAACATTTTTTCATATTTTTATAATTGCGAAGTTATTGGACATTAAAGAAAATAGCGATTTTCAGTTTTTCTGCGATAATATCTGAACTATTCGGAATTTTCAAATTTTCTCAACGGAATCTGAATCAGCACATAAAACTGCAAAATATTGCCCATTTAACCAAATCTTTATCTTCACTAATAAGAAAGTTACCCATGGTAGCCTACTCAATCTGGGACACACTGTATATTTTTTTTTGTCGGAAATCCATTAAAGTGCAGAAATATTTAAATATAGGTAAATCAAAATAAAGTCTAAAATTTTTATTCTACTGACTTACAGTAGAACCCCTTAGGTTAAACAAAATGTTTATTTAATGTAAAATATAGTTTACAACAGCGGGTAACAAAACTTTTCTATTCACTCGACAAGACTTCACAAGACTTCAGTTCCAGCAACAAGTGCCACGAGTGAGAGAACATTCAGTTCTGCTGTCCGTATTTTAGAGAACCGTAGAACGACTCTGATGGAAGAAAATATAGATGGAATACTGTATACTCTGTATACTCACAGAAAAACAATTGATGGTCTGATAAACGAAACACAAACTAAATTTAGGTTTTTTTTTAATGGAACAGCCTGTATATTAATACGTTTTTCGATTCTAAATTAAATTCTAATGGGACTACATATACAGTGAGCCTCTAAAGTATGGAATAAAATTCGTAATTTCTTTATTTTTGATATTTCGAAAAAACCTCGGACAGGTAAATTTTGTTTTTAAAAGACACACATTTTCAAGTGAAAATCAATTTTTGACAGTCATTTCGTCATTTGTTTTCGAGTAATGACGTCATCGACATTTTTTTAAGTAGCAATCCCCAATTTTTTTATCGATTCTGATAGCTCATTGAATCCAACCACATCAAAAATTTATTGTTTTATGGAAAAAATTTTGAGAAAAAAATTATTGTTATACATTTGTTTTGTAGTCATTACCTTAGTTAATTTTTAAGCCATTTTGATTTACTCTTCACTTTTTAATTACAATCGCTATTTATTATTCAAAAATTAAAATAAAAAGAAATTAAGTCATAAATCAACAGTTGTCATCAAACTTTCCCAAACCACTTTAATTTGATAGTCGCATTTACAGGCTATGCCGAGCAAAGAACAAAAACTTGGGTACTTGGTAGGTACTGAGTATTACCGGGGATAAGAGGTACCCAACAATGAGTGTTACGAAGAACTTAACTCTCCCAGTAACATGTGCTGCCTAATACCCGGAGTTATCCGATTCTAGGTATTACCTGGTCCCGTAAGACAGTACCCGGTCAACCGGGTATTACCTACCGACACTACCTACGCACTTGCAGTACTCTGGTTCGTACCACGATTCGTACAGCATTTTTGACTAATTTGAAACTGTCAAATATATTCGCCCATCGAATTAATCACCGCTTTCAAGAGCTGCATTACATGTGAAACTTGGATGGGTTGTACGAACAAAGCTAATATAATTTGCAAATCGGTAGGTATCAAACAAAATGGGAAATGTGACAGTTATACTTGAGTGACGCTACTGTGTAGATTCTTAGGGGGTCATGACCCCCTTATACTGTGTAAAGGAAGTCAGGTTTCAACGGTAAAAGCTACTACGTGTAACTTTAGTTACTCATTAGTTCATTACAATAGTGAATATACGCTGATAAAAATTTCATGGCAAATTTACCTGAATAATCATTGGTTATGTGTGGCTAGCAATAATCATGGTAAAAATATTGTAAAAATACATGTAGGTTTACCACGAAATAGTAAAAATATATGTAAATTTACTATTTCATGGTAAACCTACATGTATTTTTACCATGATTATTGCTGGTCACAGATAACACAGGTAAATTTACCATGAAATTTTTTACAGTGTAGTTTAGTTACAGCTAAAAATACCAAAATATGTCAAAGAAACCGATACTATATGTATTTCGTTTATTCTTCGCAATTATCATAAGTAAATAAAATATAGATTAAATTTCTTTGGGCCCTCACTTTTTTCGTCTGTGTCCCGCATTTGAGTTATCAATTTCCCATAAATTAGGTTTTTAAAGTTGGCAACCCTAATAGCCCAGTGCCTATTTACGTCAGTACGTAAATAACACAAATAATAGAATTAATTTTGACAGAAAAAATAAAAAATACAGTTTTATTAACTTAATTAGTGTCCGAAAATATATTATACAAGAATTAAATATTCATAGATATGAAATAATTAAATAATAATCCTAATAGTCGGATTTCTTTCAACTGACCGACAAGCTCTAAAACTGACCACCAAATCTAAACGCAATAAATCTACAATATGCATAATAATTAATTACTCCATGTTCTCAAGGATATTCTATGTTCTACAATCTACATGTTCTATAATAAATAATAATATTGTAGCAGAATTACATAAGTGACATATTAGGTCTGTTTGTTATCCTGCACTGGTGTACATTAGTGTACACTTTTTTTACGAAATATACTTTAATGAAGCCTGAATTGTTTGATAATGTGTCAATACGAATCATACTCATTCATACTCACATAGTACACAAACATTTCAGGTTGCATTAAAGCATATTTTGTGAAAAAGTATGCATTGGTGTACACCAGTGCAGGATAACAAACAGACCTAATGTTCACATCTTCCATACGGTTAGTTCTAAACTAATCCACAACAACTTATCGGCCACTTGAAATAATGCGAGTAAAATTTTTGTTTTTAATGAAGTTTTTAGCCCCCGGAGAGGCTTCCAAAAATTGCCGTAGCGGACGGTATTTCACGTCCACTTGGCGGGGTATTGGTTAAAGTTTTCAACTAGCAATAATCGCACCTCGGATAAACCTCATCGGTTACGATATCGCCACTGCGCAAAGCTGACGAATTCTTCGCTGCCATGTGCCTTTACACACGTACTGGTTGTAAGTGTCAATGAGAGGTTAAGGACACAACACGTAGTTGGACGCTGTGCCGCCCTCTACAATCAATAGCCGAAGTAATCAATAAATAGAAAGATTACATTTCTCAGACGAAAATAAATCGGAATTATTTATAAAATTTAGGACGTCTAAAAATATGTATTTATTATAGCATAATTTAATTATCATTAAACATATTAAAAAATGCACATACCTAAAGTCTCTTTAATCTTTGCTTCCTTTACATTTCTTTTTTTACTTTAAATATTCTTTTCTTTATGGATTTTTAAATAATCAATAATAAATAATCATAAAACAGAATTGCTGAACCGTCAAGAAAAATATTAAAACTTTGAAACATATATAAAAGAAAATATCGATAAGATTTTTGTTACCAAGTTTTCGAGAACACGAGGAATGTTCTTTATAGATTTGGAAAATATCTTTACACCGAAAGTAAAGAAATAAAATAGAATTAGGTGTACCTATCATTCTTAAATTATTTATTGATAGAAATTAGGCAATTTAAAAATAACTAAAAAGAAAATGCAAATGCATGTGATTATTAATTGTTTAATAAATCACGTGTGATACTGTAATATTTTACAGTATGACTAATAATGCCTTAGAACTTGCAAGAGGAAGACAACAAAAGGAACAAAAAGTTATCACAAATTTATTCCTTTTTTTATTATTTCATACCTCAAATTGTGCAATGTTTGCTTCTCTTTTTCCAAAGAGTTTTGACCATTTGAATTTCCTCTCTGAATGCCAAAGTTAGTTAAAATAAAAAAGGAATAGTCATTTTATATTGCAACAGAAAGAGATGTGGTAAGTCAACAATTTTTTATGGCCAATATTGTAGACTAAATAATACTAATTATACATAATTAATTAAAATTTGTAATAACGATACAAAAATTCTATTATTTTCGATTTATACGTTTTATTTCTTATAAATAAACACTGAACAAACATAACTCATCTCATTTTCAAAATTTCTCCGGTTGCAATTTTACACACAGCATGAAAATCTTCGTGCATATGTGCCCTCCAGAACTTGCATCGGCCCCAAATAAAGGCAGGGAAATTCGGACTCTGTATGCCATGGAAAACCCTCGCAACAGCCCTACCAGTAAAAACGGTATCTCGATACATGCAAACAAGAGCACGAGTATCAGCTGCTATAACATCCTCATTGACAGGCCGACTCTCTAGATGGACCGAATCGTTCAAAGGGTTGGGGCTCTCGAAGTACAAGCGAATCCTCTCCTTCAGAATTTTTTCTTCTTCCGCAATTTCGTCTGATATACATGATTTGTACGATTTTTGAGCCACCAGGTTGACGGTTGTGCTCAACGCGTGCAGTTGCAGGAGGCAATTTTGTTCTTGATCGATTACACGCTGATATAAACTGTCGAGTGCGTTGTCTAGTTCTGAGTCGGGTAAATTTCCAGGAGCGAGCAGACGAAAACCCAAGTTGGAAAATTGTACGCTCAAGGAGGAACGTTTCGTTTGATTATTTGCTGCAAAAACAACTTCTATAAAGAAGCGATATTGAATAATCAACAGCCTTACCGATGGTCCATTCCAGGTTTTTTAATTTATGCTTGCAAATCCCGCTGTCCCAGCCCATGGCCGAAGCAACATCGACAATGGGGAAGTCGAAAATATTCTCGTCTTTATCAGTTTTTTTAAACAGAGCCAAGGCCATAGCGAGAGGGGGACAGTCCTTAGCAGCCTGTTTGATTTGCTTAGAGCCAGCGTATGATATAACTTTGCAGTTAGTATAGGCAGTGCTGAGCACTTGAATGTAACGATTGTCATGTAATTCCAGGTAACATAAGAGGGTGGAGATGTTTTCTTCTGGTAGATCTAATGCCTGCACGGTTTCTTGAATTGCAAAAGCTACTTCGTGTTTCGGACACTTCGCAGTACATGAACAAGACACGAAGATTTTCTGCAAGAGCTTGCGAATTACATGGCGGTCCACAGAGTTTGCATGTATGTGTCTGCGTAGTTCGTTTTCATCTTTTCCCTACAGAATTATAGAATTTAGAATTTAGCCCTTAATCAAAAAAAAATTTATTTCTAAATACCACTGCTTTCCTCTTATTCATGTTTACTAACCTGTGAATCTAAAAATAAATGGCAATGTGCAGGTAAACCATCTCGACCAGCACGGCCAACTTCTTGCACGTAGCTTTCAAAACTGCTTGGCATATTGTAATGGATCACTGCCCTTATATCTGATTTATTAATCCCCATACCTGAAATAATTATACCAAAATTAAAATTCTAAAATCACAACATCTTAATCATGCATACCAAATGCAACAGTAGCGACCACAATCCGCAATTCACCAGACATAAAAGCCTTTTGGATTGTCTTTCTCCGACTAGCCGACATACCAGCATGATACGGTTCGGCTTGCACGTTAATTCTCTTCCGCTTCTTATTCCCCCCATCATTCACAGGACCCTCGTTTCTCAGAGTGGTCCTCAGAAACGTGGCAATTCGTTCACATTCATCTCGCCTCGTGCAATACACGATGATGCTCTTGCATGCCACAAACCTATCGGATAACAACAGCCCGAGTAAGGCCTGGTCTCTGTTGAAATCGCTGGAGATGGTCAGCCTTAAATTATCAGGTAAAGGCACGTCGCTTATAATTCCATCTCGCCCGTCAGGTATTCGCAAGTGGTGGATGATGCTGTCGCAGGTTGATCTCGTGGCCGTTGCTGTTAAGCCAAGGATGGTCTTAATTCCTAAGCTCTCTCTCAAGATGCGACAGATCATCAAGTATGAAGGCCGGAAGTTATGTGACCACTGTGAAACGCAATGGGCTTCATCTATGCAAGCGAATGCTACTGGAGGGAGCTTACGAAGAACGGAACTGAAACCTAATTAAACAAAGTATTTAAAAAAAAAAACACACAAATGTCAAAAGTGCAGAAGAGATTTTTTAGACAGAATCCAAATGCTTGAACTTTAGTGTCTTAGACATTCCTATCACAGATAAT
This sequence comes from Dorcus parallelipipedus, assembly GCA_958336345.1. Classification (NCBI taxonomy): domain Eukaryota; kingdom Metazoa; phylum Arthropoda; class Insecta; order Coleoptera; family Lucanidae; genus Dorcus; species Dorcus parallelipipedus. Next base: position 15,688,150 of record OY284480.1, on the reverse strand, counting down.
TTTTAATAATTGTATTCTATTTAAAAAAATGTAATAGTATTTTCAGTAAATAAATAATTAACAGACCAGTAGTTCTTTCTCCAGCAACAATAGCCTCGGGCGATACCAAAAGCACATTCAAGCTCCCTGAAGCGATCGCTTCCATAATTTTCTCTCTCTGTGTCTTGGTCTGGTTCGTATGTAGGCAGGCAGCTTTCAAAAATGGGGGAATTCCTGTTACCTGGTCTTCCATGAGAGATACCAGTGGAGAAATAACCAGAGTCAGGCAAGGCTCCCTCTGTGAATACAAATAAGCTGGTAGTTGGTAGCACAAGCTCTTCCCAGAACCGGTACTCAAGGTGACTAGAGTTGATTTACCGGTGAGGATTCTCATTATGGCACGTTCTTGACCCAGACGAAACTTGGTGTGGCCAAACATTTGGAGGACATCCAAGACTTCAGATGGTACTTCTGTGAATTTGATTTAAACAGTATTAAAAACAATTTAAGGACTATAAACAGAAATGTTCTGTTCCTTCCTACCAAGGACATTTTGACAGAAGATAAGTTTTTGCAGTTACTTTATCAAATTATTATCTAAGGCCCCATTTATCAATCACTAGTTAACTTTAAGCTTGTGTTAATTGCCATAACAACAATTGTCTTCCCAGTTGTTACTATGAAAACAAACTGAATGTTACAGTTAACTTCTGAAGCTAACTTTACTGAAATTCTATGAGCCAGAAATGAAAAATGTACCATATAGTCTATTTAATTTTTTGAAAAAACCAAAAAATAAAAATTCAAATTCACACCTGTGAAATTGTCAGCTTCATAGTAAGATTTCACAGTACTAGTTGAATCCATGTACTGTTTCATATCTAACTGAGCAACATGTTTTTCAAGCTGCAACACTTCCGCCAATAAATCTTCTTCACAATCGCTATCTTCAAAAACCCCTTCAGAATCTAAGACTTTAGGTTCAGTTGAATTAAATTCGGCACAATTTAAATTCTCATTAGTAACATTTGACATGTTTGGTTTCCGAATAGCCAGGACACTTTCTTGTGCGATTTGAGCTGCTTCCTCCAACGTCGGATAACGACATTCATCATCTTCACCGTCATCCGCTGCTGACAAAGGTAGTAAACCATCACCTTTAGCATTTGGGCACTGCCGAGCGAAATGTCCTGCTTGACCACAACCGAAACAAGTCAGCGATTCACCGTCGAAACTGCCCCCATCTGAATGAAGCATCTTCTTTTTATTCTTCCACATTTGCTTTTTGTACTTGCCGAAATTTATGGATTTTTTGCCTCGTACGAACACTTTCTTTTTCAGGTTGACCCTGACGAAATTCTCGTTCAAATTACCTGACTCCACCTTCTTCTCCAATTTTTCTTTTGCTTGCTCGCGCTTGTTCCTCACTGATTGTCCTTTGGTTTTCGAATTAACGATTTTTTTCACTTGTGATATTCTTGGGGTCGTCATTATCCTTGGCTGAATAGAATATTCGAGCTCATAAACAGGGCTGTCGATATTCCTTACTTCAGTTTTATATCTCCCAGTCTTTTTTGTTGTTGTCTTCTCTCGAGTTACATCTGTTTTGTCATCGTCTTCAAATTTTGGATCATATGGATCTTTATCTGAATCAGAATCTTCTTTCAAACTTACAATTTTCTTAAACCGTGTAGACTTACGTCTAACTTTTTCAGAACTTTCTTTCTCCTGCACTACCCTTTTAACAGAATTTTTTGCAACTGACTTTTCCCCATTTTTAAAATCACTTTTACTCTTGGAAATCTCACCCTCTAAGTCCGAGTTATTTTTTACATCGTTCAATTTATTTACTGAGCTATTTATATTTGGCCTCTCATCTTTCATCTGTTCAGTTCTCATTTTTTTGGCCACGTGCAATACACTCTGTGAAAGCTGGCTTTCGTCATCAGAATTTTCAATCACATCATCACTGTCTGAGTCAAGTTTTGTCGTCTTTTCTTTAACATATTCTTGAGTAAACGCGAAACTCTCAATGTTAACGTCATCAGTTTCAATTTGGGATCCTGTTTTCTGCGTTATTCGATTTACCCATCCTAAATCCACTGCTTTCCTCGGTTTATACTCATTGTCTAAGATGCTGTTAATAACACTGACAGGCTGCGTACTTACATGAGTTCTTCCAGACACAATTTTACAACTGTCAGGATTTAATAAGTTCACTAATGAGGAGGCATCTTGGGAAAGCAAAAGAGAAAGTTCGGTTTTATTCTCAGAGCAGCTTTCTAAATAGGAAGCCGAATGAGTGGGCTGAGATAACGATTTAAAATCCGAAAAATTCGATTCGCTTTTCCTGTGATGGAAAGACATAGATTTACGTGGATTGCGCTTTGAGAACTTTGCTCTGTCATATAACTTCTGTGAGAAACTTAAATTCACTGTGCTCTTCTCTTGCTTCTTCTCTGCTTTGGGGCTTTCCCTCTTATTGTTTAGGTGTTCGCCCCAAGTATTTTCAGTGTTGATATTATCGGCCTCAAATCTTTCAAGTAATTCTTGCGAACTCTCTTTAGTAATTTCTAATTCTCCTGGCGAACTCGAAACTGTTTCTTTCTCATTTTCTTCTTCGTCTGATTGAAAACCATCAACGTCGAGGAAGCTTTGCTCTAGAGCGGCAGATTTTAAGTTAAAGTAAGTCTTATAGGCCAATCGGACTTCCTTCTCTGCTTCTCGAATGTCCAGCTTTATACAAATTCAAGTTTCCATTACATATTGTACACATGCAAGAGTTTATTTACTTACCTTCGAAGGTAAACGTCTGTGTTTCTTTTTGAATTCATGCTCCCATAATTTAACGCGATATTTGCAAGTATTATACGCATCCTTTACATCTGGATCTTTGATTAAATCCATTTTAATTATTATTTAATTACCGAAGGCGTGCGAACTTATGGAGAACAGCTGTTTCCCGCGTTATTCTGACACATCAGTGCAGTCAACATAAAACGTATTCATATTTACAATAATCATAAAATCGATTAATCGGTGAAAAGGCCATCATTATTATTTCATGCTAAATAATTTCTGCATATTTGAAGTTTAATTGGTTTTACAATCCTAAAATAACACTCATTTAAAATCATATCGTAGGGATTTTGCTCCTGTGATGTTTAGTTGGTATTAAGTGAGGTTATCTCATGTCAAGTTTACCAAAAACTTTTTTAATGTAATTTGATTAATGTTTAATTTAATTTAACTTGGGCGTGTAATGTATACTTCCACTAAATGTAAAAAATGTCGGCAACTGCTCTTTGACGAAACGGAAGTTGCTGAATTCATAAACGCGCACTCGGAGCATCATATTAATTTCTGTGAAAAAGAAAACTGCCCTTCCCTCGAGGAATTGATCTGTATTTCCGACGAAAATTTGCCGGATTGGATCAAACGCAGCGTAGAAGAAAAACAGTGGTCTAAAGGAAAAATCAACTGTAAACACTGCGGAGCTCGGATCGGCTCTTTCGATTTTATATCGGGCACGAAGTGCGCTTGTAAAAACCACGTTTTACCCTCGGTGCATATCATTAAAAGCAAAGTTGATTTAGGAAGAGCCAATCTTTAATTAATTTAATTAAATTTGGGTAAAATTTTGACTGGCCCACCTGGATTTATGATAATAGATGGCGCTGTAGGTAAATGTCAAATTGTTTACTGTCAATCTAAAGACGGCGAATTTATTATATTAAAAAAATGGTAAGATATGTTATATTTTGAATAAAAAGAAGCTCAAATTCTTTTACTTCAGAAATTCCGTTTTTGTGGAGATGCTGATTGTCCTGATTGGATCCTAGCAGAAATTAACAACCTGTCTAGGTTATCCTCTGTGAAAGTTAAGATGTTGTTGCAAGTCGTCGTTCAAGGCATTATTAATCCACCGATCGACGTAGGTACTTTGAATTTACATAGTTTTTAATAATCACACCATTTCGCATGTTTTAGATGGAGAAGGCCGAAAAATTATTTGCCGATTCAAAATTAGGTATACACCCACAAACATGTAGTAGCACTTTCTATTCACTGCTCTAGCTCATTCATTTTTATCTTATTTTGACCTAATGTAATAATAAGAGATAGGGACACTCTTGAGAATGAATCAAAAGCTCCAATTGTCAATTTTTTTAAATTTATACTTCCACTTTGTAGATACCAATATTGATTTAAAAGCATGTATGGCTTGCTTGAACTACATTCTAACTTCGACTGTAAGATATAATTGCGATCACAATGCTCTGCACAGTGAGTTACAGCAACTTGGTTTGCCCAGAGAACATAGCACGTCAATAAAGCGAGTAGCCGATGATCTATCTGTTGAAATAGCTGCTAAACTACGAGCCAGTACATTGAGAGGTATTCTTCAACATTTAGTTTACTTTAATTTATGTAATTATTTAAATTTATTTAAGTAAATCCATTAGACAAAGTCATGGTGGAAGCAGACAAAGAAATTAATTGTGCGAAGTTAAACCTACAAATTAGTGATGAGAAGACTGTTGTTACAATGAGTCCATTCACACTCAATGTTTTACTAGAAAACTTAAAAAGCATAAGAAATACCATGAAAGAACTCAATGATAATCCGTATGTTACCTAAAGTGAAAAACGGGCATAACACAAATTCTGTTTATTTATCACATTGCAAAATAAATACAATGAAATGAGGTTCACTCTATTGTAAACTGATATGTAAATGTTTTCTGTACTTTGTGAAGCAAACTAAGGAATGTAAAAGTTTACATATATTAAAAAATACACACAATATAAAAGATATTTCATTAAGAGCTACCACCTTTGACAAATTTAAAACTTCTATTCGTCATTACTGCATTCTACTCAATACTGCTTTTTTTTTCATCAAAATACTTGCGACATCAAAACATTGAATGCAATAGACATGTTGCTTTGCAGCACAACTTAAAAAAAATTAAACTAATAATACTTCTCGAGGCAAAAATACGTAAAATTAATTTTAACACCTAACTAAGTACATTGGTGGCGACATTAACAAATTGTGGTGTGAAATTTAAATCAAAACTGAACACAAATGAAACCCAAAAGTAAAATGCCAGTGTCTGATATCAGATATGACGCGAAAAACTCATACAACGTTTTCGATTGACCGCACTAGTGCGCACTGAGAATATCTTCATCTCGTGTTATTACATGAGGTTAGAAGAACATGCAAATACACTGAGTGCAACCAGTGCAGATGAATCGAAAACGCTAATAAATATATTACAAAATTTAAAAAATGCAATTTCCAAACAATTCATTGATTTCGAGTAAATTAATTTATGTATGTAAAGTCACATGAAATACCATTTACAAAATAAACATTCGGCAAGTTTTAATATTGTTAATCTAAATCTCTAAACATCAAGATCTAATTCTAGTCCGAATTTTTTGGATCAGAAATACTGTCTAAACATGTTAAAATTGGTTAACAATAAAACCAACACCTAATTCGAATGTTTGTATATTTTATAAAATTGGGAATAAACAAGTTGTGCTTCCTTTCTTTTGTTAATAATAGGTCTGTTCCTGCAGCAGTCCCTGGAGAAGCATGCGCCGATCAAAGTTTCACATTTAAGGCAGTTCTTGAAAGCGGTGATTAATTCGATGAGCGAATATATTTGACAGTTTCAAACTAGTTCAGAACGTTGCAGGAACAGACCTATTATTGTTTTTGGTAATCTAACAAATATGTGCACATGACATTCTTTTATTACATATTTGTGCTCATTAATGAATTGACATTGTTATGTTTTTTAAAGAAATATTTTCACAAAGAACTAAAGAGGTATTGGTTTTAATGAGCAATAATATAATTAATACTTGAAGATGGTTCATTTTATACTCATATATTTCTTTTCATTAGGTTATTAAGCGTTAATTATTTATTGCTTAGAGAAATTACTAACATCGTCCTAATTCCTACTGACTTTGCGGTAAAAATCAGTCAAATCCATTTGTGTACTTATTGCTACTACATAAAAATTAAGTATAAAAAGTACCTGCAATGTTGACAACTACGAAAAAATTGAGGTCAATGACAACATGTTAAATATTATATGAAACTAAGGCCCGCATAACCGAGGCCCATCTAACTAACATCAATTCAAACATTAAATATAATAAACATTTGACATTTAATTTGAGTCAACGTCGTGTAAAAAATTTCTAGCTTTTAATTTGTGATGTTCAATTAATTTGGCATCAATTCTCCTGGTCCTTTGCTCCTTAGATTTTATGCAATTCCCTGTGCCCATAATTCGTTTATAAAAATACTTTAAATGCACCTTATTTTATTTATTAAAAAAAGAAATCAAGCTGAACACCATATTATGTGGAATTTGGTGTTAAGTAAATGTTTACTCATGTACTTTCTCATTTCTTGTACTTGAAGAGGAGAGTATTAAAATTTTTAAACATCAACATTGTCTGTGTGAACAAGATCAATTTGAAAATGTGAAAATTTCGAGTTTTAATTACCAAATGTTTGGACAACAGTTACAGCAAAATTTGTAATAAATTTTTCATAAAATTACCTCTACGCACTTCACTGTGGGTAGTGCTCAACAAATTTTCTAGACTTTTCTTTAAACTTTCAAAATTTAATCTGATCTTCATTAATTCAAGTTTACACTTTAATAACTTATGTTTCACCTAGTTGTAACAAAGCAATTAATCTTGGAACTTTACAATGTAACAATCACATCGAGAATAATCGATCGTAGCTTAATTCTTAAAGTAAAAACTGTTTGGCAATTTACAACGATAATATCACCTACACTTGGCCAGCAGATTTTTACTTTCGTATACGACTGATGAGCTTGCGAAAGGAGGCAGTCCACTTGGTGCGAGTGAGCTTGGCACAATCGGCCTCGTCGAGTGTCGCTCTCGGGCTAAATTTTTCCTTCGGTGTGGTGGCGTTGCTTTTATAATCGGCACAAGCATCTGATGAAAAACCTGAATCACTACCGAAACCTTGAAAAGAAGCAAAGTTGGGAAAGATGGAGATTAGCAGTGATTAGTGCTAGAAGCAAGTCAAAAAAAAGTAGCATTAAAACTATTTGAGGCATCTGTTGGCTTGTGAATACAGTGACTCTGTTAAATCAAACACTTTTAGGATGACATTTTTTGTTATTAACAATATCTCATGAATAAAACAAAATAATTTTAAAAATGTCTTTTTTTCGTATGGAAATAATAAAAGAAAAACATGGCACTGATCACATATACATTTTTTTACAGTAAATTACAATGCCCAACACCATTTACAAAAAAATTTACAAACTGAAGGCAGATTTTAAACAATAATTTCACCAAACACAGGCTACTATCAAATTTAAAAAAATTTGACTCCTATGTAAAATTTGATAGGAAGTACAAAAATTTTAAAGCTGAAATAACAAATTGTCAAAAATTATTGTTTATTAATTCTATATCTATATTAAGTAAATCCAGGTAATTCAAAAATACTCGAACAGAAACATTATTAAAAGATCAAAAAATTTTAATTTGATAAAACTCTCCCCTTTTCTTTATAAAACATTACCTATTAAAAAAAAATTATAACATCAGAGCCCAACACCTCTTGTAAATAGTAACTACATAATTTATTTCCAAATTCTACCTGTCACTTTCAACCATTAAATAGTAAAGCAAATACTGACTTAAGGTGCATTAAACATTTTTTAAACCAATCGACAGTTTTATTTACAATATCCAATGCAAATTCTTGTACCATATTGTAATTATAAAGTTTCTACACCAAATTAAATAGTCAGAAGAATAACTTACCTCTTCCACTACTGTTGGTCCGATGTCCATGTTCATCAAAAGTCTCTCCCGGTAAACTCTGAGATAACGTATCGGAAGTATCGTCCATGTAAGTGATGGCCAACTCAGCAAATGGTATGCTCAGCGAGGAACACTCGCTCGCCTCAGCTGTGCTCAGATGGCAGAACCATTCAGAGAGACTTTCACCTTCAGCCCGAATTGGCGACGGAGGAGGTTTTATCATGTTTCTCATTTCCAAAAAAGGCGTTTGAAGACAAGAAAACAATTTCTTCCTGCACGCATACATTTACGAATTAAACAAATTTTTAAAAAAAGAACAGCACTTACTCATATTTGTGGGGGTTTTGGCTCCTCGAGATGTTCCCAAACACTGATTTGGTGTAGGCACATACAGAGCATTTCCGTCGCTTGCACGTTGCCAGATGCTGCATTGCCTTCTGGAACTGGGAACTTAAAGTCGCATCCTGACGTGTGATCACCTGCAACGAGGAGATTGTTGTAGTTGAATGAGCAATGCAAATCTGTGATATTTACAAACCTGTGAGTTTTCTGAAGATTCTGAGCTTCCTGTAGACCTGTGCCTCTTCTGCACCTGGGATAGATATCTGCCTAAGCCCTTTCGCTCAAGCTCCAATGCTTCTTTCAGTTGGTCATTCTGAAAGATTACATGAGACGTGCATGAGACTCAAAATTTCTTTCATATTATTTAATTGAATTTAAAAAAATGCTGTTATTAATCTGCTAACGTTCCTATTTAAGTAATTACTTTAAAAATTGCGTTAAATATGCATGAAAGAGAAGTTATCTTATTGTTAGTTTGCCGTGAAACTTACTTTTATCAGCTTTTATAAACAACTGTGTTGGCAGCACCAGTATCGCTTGTTTATTTTTTAATACATTTTTTGTAGATTTATTACTATTTTAAGCTTTTATTTAACATTAATTTAACTTACGTTTAAAATAAATGCTCAAAATGATTTCCTTCACTTTTTAATTTTGATATAAAGCGCGTCATGTCGATAAAACAGAAAACGACAACTGATAATTGTGCTACCAACATAATTATTTTAAATCAATTTCACTACAAATTAGATTTTTTTTTCGATATAATTTTAATAAAACTAATCAATTTGTTTTTACAATAAAATTCTTCTACAGAAATACCAAAATATAAATAATTTTTGCCCATACACTTTTAAATGTTTTTTGAATTTTTAATGTTTGAATTCTACAAAGTGATCAAGAATCACTGTTTGAGTTGGCAGCGCTGAATTTTATTTTTAAATGGTACATGGAGTAACTTCCGGTTGTTAAAGGTTTGACAGTGACAGCCGTCACTTAACTAGCATCATCTGACATTTCAAATGCAAATTAATACCCAAATTTTTATTCACATAACCTAAAATCTGTTCGCTGTTCAAGTTACGTCAAATAAACCAATCCGGTTGCAGTGTTGCAAATAGCCGAATAAAAAAATGCTCTTAATTGTATTGCCAACTCAATCAGTTATTCTTGACCACTTTGTATAATTCTCCAACTCCCTTATTCTGAAACGAATCGTCGAAAACCAGGAAGGCACGGAACAGAAGACACAGTTACTGATCCCCAAGAACCTGCTAGTGTCAAAATATTAGGTCTTCTGTTGGAACACTGCTTTTATCACTAAACACATGTAGAACAGAATCTTTTGACATTTCCTAACATTCAGGTAACAGGTACCAACATCAGAAACATTTGAGAGGTATTATGGAAAAAAAACGGAGTATAACTCACAATCGTTTAGTGACATATTTTGACCAATCAGTACCTAGAAATGCATTGTATATGAACTAATCGGTCAAAATATGTCACTTAATGATTGTCATTATTGAATGCTGTCATTATGAGTTACAGAATAGGGAGGTAAGTATAGACTGTAAAATTTAATTATAATAATTTAATAACAGGCAAAAGAATAGCGATATTTTAAACTTTCAAATTTGAAAAATTTGGCGGGAAATTTAAATTTGTATTTGTTGAAGTTAACTTCAACTAAATAATTAAATTAAGGATTAAACGTATTATGTTCATAGTTATTTTTTGCTGCCTATTTAAAACACAGATTTAATTCTGATAACAGTGTCACAGATAAGTTCGGCTCGAACAAGGTTAATCCCAAGGCGTCAATCGTAAATTTCATTATTTCATTTTACACAACAAAACAAAATAATCTCAAAATAAATTAATACTCTTTTTAATCTCGAAGATTTTATTGTTATATGTAATACCATGCTTAAGAAACTGAGCCAGATTTTTTGCATTTTTTTCAATTAATTTGGCGACAAACAATTAATTAAAATACCAATGGTTTAATTAAATTTTTTTAATTGAAGGGTTTAACTTGGTGTATCTACAGAATCAAATCTGTGTCATGTAAATAGCTATGTATGTCCTTCAACGAATTCATTAAGATTCAAGTACAGTATTAGAAAATTTCAAGGAAATTGCTTACTTAATTAGCAATGACCATTATTATTCTCAGAGCACATAATGACTATAAAAAGAAGTGAAATTCACAGACCTGTGATTATGTGTGTCAGTTACTTATGGCGAACGATGTGATGACACTTGGATTAAAATCAATGCCATCAAGCTACTTTACCTCTCGTTCCAAATGTTCCTTTTCGTTCTTGATCTTCGTCATGTGCTGGAAAACTTCCTGACGCGCTCTTTCCAATTTTCGCCTAGTCGTCTCAGATTCTCTGGCCTGCTCTTTCAACTGGAAAAATAAATTATCCGAATCTAATTAATTATTATCAAATTAATAAAGCAAAACAACTTACCAATCTCAGTGCTTCATCTCGCTCTCTTTCAATTTGCAATTTCTGTTGCAGGTACCTTTCTATTTCGGCTTTCAACTGAAAAAAGTATATTTCGTTAAATTTAAATATTTTGCATTTGCGGAAACGTATGCATTAAGTCATTATTAGATGAAAAATCATGGGGCACTTTTGCGATTAGATAATACGACAGTGTACACGAGGACTTTCATTATTGACATTGCACTTAAATTGGGCCAATACAGTTTTTTTTTGTCTGAAATGCAACAGTTTCGGGGAATTTTACTATTAGCTTTTCAAATTGTAAATTGATCGAAATAAGTTTGTTAATAATAAATCTAAACAAGAGAGATTCGCTGCTTGCTAACAATTTCCTATTTTTCCTGTGACATCAACTGTAACATCACCTCATTATTAAGTCCCTTGCTGTGCAACTGACGGAATCCACTAATAAAAACTTTGAATCAAACCAAGCCGTTTAAAATAAATGACTAACTTTTTACCGGCCTTTTTTTTTTCTCTCTTTCTGATGTGACGTCAATTGCAACCGTTCTCCGTTATTTATAACAGTACCGAGACGAATCTCGTGATCACGCTTGATTAAAAACAGGAAGCGGCTCTAATGATCGTAAAATTCGACTCCTCCTGTATACAACAGCTCAGAATATTCACTTTCAAGTACACGCATACAAAAGACCGAAAGATGAAAGTGCGCCTTTTAAACACGTCATGAATGCCTAAGCAAATGTTTTGGCATAACAATGGACCGCAAAAAAAACAAACCGCGAAAGTTGCAGAGCACGTACGTCGTTTAATGACTAATAAAATTACTGCAAGGATTTTTTTGGGGCGGGACATTTTTGGACTTCTGCAGAGAATTCTTCACATGTTTGTCATCGATTTATTATTAAACGTGGTCTTCCTGCGTGACTAACCCCAATTACACCTGCATTTCATTTCCGATTGTAGGTACTTGTACGACAGCGTTTAAGTAATTAGCGTGCAAATTTTGTTCCAGCAGCAATTTCTGTCTAAATAGTTCGAAATAATCAACAGCTTGCGTTCAGCAAAATTGTATAATTGAGCTGTTAAAGTCGATCATTACTTCGCTAGGGAGCTGATCCTGACGATTCCGAACTAATTAGAAACTGTTACTATTAGAAAGAAAAGTATAAAATTTCAGCGAGAAATTTTCATTTCTGACGCCGAGATGGCGCTTTAAGTCGTCCCATCGTAATAGCAGCAAAACTTTATGAAACTAGAACAGGGGCGGATTTAGGCATGGTCTTTATGGGCTGCAGAACAGGGCCCCGCCAATCAAAGGGCCCCCTTCGCAGTCAAAAAAATAAAAATGAAAACAATTTAACTTAAAAATTTAAGAAAATATGAATTATACAAAAATTTTTCTTTGACTTTAAACAGTTTTTCGGTAAATGGGAGAATGAGTCGCCACAATTAACCCAAATTTGGGTTAATTTGTGTTAATTGGGTAAGCCCCCAAACAGTAGTAATCCAGGGCCCCCAAAATTAGCCCTCCGCCCCTGAATTAGAATAAACAAGATTATATTCGCTATTATATTCGCGTTATCCAATCAGCACAATGCAGATAAAAATTCTTATTATCACTCTTACGAAACTAGAAATTGCGAAAAAATCCGTTTACCTTTTAATCGTTTGTCCATTGGCCAAAACGGCCCAATCTATATGGGTTTTTTACTTTTGAACAAACTGAAAGTGCTTTGGAACGAAGACATACCTAATAGTCGCATATCTTTTAAATATAAGTTGAAGCAAATGTTAATTTCCGCTGCTCTTTACTCTGTTGATGAATTCTTGAATTTATAATGTGTTGGTTCACATTAGGGATGACGACGGGTACTTATCGGGTACCCGGGTACTTATCGGGTAACGGGTAATACCCGGGTACCAATAACGGGTACCCGGGTAACAAAATTATCGGGTATCGGTATCCCTAGTTCACATTAAGTGTCTGTGTGACTCAGCAACAGCGGTTGCAATACATTTTTTGTATTTCTGAATTTGATTTGTTATTCTTTACTTAAAACAGTAATTTTCTGACATGTCTACTGTTTCTGTATATGTCTTTGTATGTATACTGACATGAAACAAATAAATTTATTATTATAAAAAAAATAATAATAAAATAAATTAAAAAATGATCATTTTACGACATTAATTCAACTTCAGAAAACAAACGCACATTGCGCTGACGATTTTCTACCAATAATTAAACGATTTAATCAATGGAAGAACGCACGTGTACTTGATCTACTTCCCACACGAAAATACCGGCCAATTAAGTCGCTCACTTGCGTATTGAAAGTCAAGGTTTTGATGCTAAAAATACGAAAAAAAAAACCTAAAAATCCAGCTTGAGAAAATCACTCACCTTATCACATTGTTCTTCTAAAAACACAACTCTTTCAAGCTGAACGAAAACCTCGTCTTCCTTCTCCCTCAGCAGGCTTTCATTCGACTCCAATCTCCTCGTGAGTTGGTCTCTTTGATTGATGAGGCCATCTCTTTCAGTCTGCGTTGTTTACAACAATGTGTGAGATTTTTAGACAATACTACCGTCATAATTACACACCTTTACTTCATGGTATTTTTCCTCCAGATAGTAGGCGATGTTCCTCGTCTCCTCGTATTTCTGGGACAGGTGGAGGTACTTGTCGTAGTGTTTTTTAAATAAAACGAACCTGCATTTATAAATAAACAATGACGCAATGTAAATATTGCCCGAGAACCTGTTTAAAACTAATTAAAATAAGAAAAAGTTTTGATAGCGTAAATCCGGCTCATTTTGAGTCGTAAAACCACTTTATTTGTCTCGTGTTTACGAATTTCAGTTTTAAAATAATTAATTTTTAATTCTACTTTCACAAACTCTCAAGTCAATCTCTTAGGTCAGCTCCTCACGCACAAACATGATGTTGGTTGTGCTGGATTTTGTGCTCTTTCTATAAACATCAAAGCAAAAAAGAAATGAAGGTAAGACATCTGTATAGAAAAGACGGAGCAAAACAATTGAAACAAAAATCACTAGCGGAATATGAAAATTAATTCCACACGAAAGAACACAAGAGAATTAAAATAATCAAAACAATCAATACAAAATTACACGAACAGCGAATCGACAAAGACAGTCGACGATTCTCTTCTGATGAAATTAAAAAAGGACTGTAAGAAACATAATAACGTAATATGAGAATTAATTCCGTACGAAGAAACAAAAAAGTATTGAAATAACCAATAACTCTATTAGATAAATAGAAATCAAAAAAGGATCGGCGATGCTTTTCTGTCACAGGTTATTTGATATTCATAAGACTGAGTGAACAAAAATAAAGCCATAAGTGAAACAAATTTGAAAAATGAATTTTATACAAAAAACAACTGAAAACAACAAGCAAACAATTGCATGAAGAAAAAACACCGACGTAAATTTAGTAATAGATTTCCAGCAATAAGATTCTAAAACTATCACTGAAATGCATAAAAATAAGTTAATAAATAGACGGAATTACACAAATTTCAGTAGATGCTATTCAATGATGTTATTAAAGAATATTTATTCCCCTTTTTTTTAGAGGATATTTATAAATAAACACGATAACTAAAGCTAACAAGAAAATTCCATACATGGATGGTTGACGTGAACATTTTTGAAAACAACCAGCAGAATATCAATTTACAATCATTTCTATACGCAACATATAAATTGCGATGGAATTCCTCCTAGTTTACTTTTTATTAAATTTCAAACTCATGCGAACAGCAAGCATGCGTTCTTTATCAACACCTCTATGGCTGGCTAGTTGACGTGAAAATTTTTGCAAAAAAACCGGCAGAATATCAATTTACAGTCATTTCTAGGCAACATATAAAAAAATTTCACTCATACGAACAGCAAGGGAAGCGTTCTTTAACAAAACCTCTATGGCTAGGTTAGCTGATGTGAACATTTTTGAAAAAACCAGCAGAATATCAATTTACAATTACCTATTTCTACGCAACATATAAAAAAATTGCGATGGAACCCCTCCTAGTTTATTTTTTTATTAAATTTCAAACTCATACGAACAGCAAGCGTTGCGTTCTATAACTATAGAGGTTTTGTTAAAGAACGTACGCTTGCTGTACGCATGAGTGGAATTTAATAAAAAATAAACTAGGAGGAATTCCATCGCAATTTTGTAATATATTGCATAGAAATAATTGTAAATTGATATTCTGCTGGTTATTTTCAAAAATTTTCACGTCAATCATCCATGTAGGATGGGATTTTCTTGTTAGCTTTAGATATCGTGTTTATCTATAAATTTCATCTGAAAAAAGGGGAATAAATATTCTTTAATAGCATCAATAATGGTCGCGTTCACCAGAACAAATCACCTTCTGATGCGTTTCTGATTGCTGTTGCCTGTCTGGTGAACGATTACTTCCTTTGCTGCTAGCAACGCTAATTCAGTGCTAAAATTTTACGATTACAAAAATGGCGTCTGATTGCAATCATATACCAAACATGTTTGCAATACATATAAACACCCGTTCATCAGAAAAATTGCCAACGTTTGCAAGCAATTAGTTCTAGTGAACGCGACCATTGATGAATATCTAATTATCTACTGAAATTTGTGTAATACCGTCAATTTATTAACTTATTTTTATGCATTTCAGTGACAAAGTTTTAGAATTTTATTGCTAGAAATCTATTGCTAACTTCACGTCGGTATGTATTTATTATAAAAATGTTCTGATAAAAGAACAAAATAACAGTTCCGGCAGGTAATACTCGCTAGATGGGGGAATGCCGGCCGGATGCCCCAGCATTACTCCGTTCAAAATATAAAAGCTTTTTGTCATAAAATAAAGAGGTTTAAATTCGTATTATTTAGGTCTGTTTGTTATCCTGAACTAGTGTACACCAAAGCATACTTTTTCGCAAAATACGCTTTAATGCAACCTGAAATGTGTGTGGTATGTCAGTATGATTCGTATTGACACATTATCAAAGAATTTAGTCTTCATTAAAGTATATTCGTAAAAAGAGTGTACACAAGTGTACACCAGTGCAGGATAACAAATAGACCTAATGTTTTTATGGAAAAATAATAATTCTCTTCACAATAATCACAAATAAAGTCCTTTTTTAAAAAATTTGTGCAATCTTTGTGCGCCATTGTCCACAAATGACATAAGACATAACTCAACACGTTTTTCCATTGTTGCATCCTGCACTTACGTTTAGAAATCAAAACTACATAAAATTCTGTAGTAAATGAAGCTAGGAAGGTTTACTATTCGTTAAAATTGCAAAAGATATAAACCTTTGAAATCTGTCATACGTAATAACAAACAACGTTAAAACTAATTTTTATATCTTTTCATTTGCCTCTATGTGGCTGACATTGCTACCAACTGTTCAATATGCAACGCTGAAGCTGTATTGTGACGCACGATTTTAAAAAATGTTTCCATATTAGAAATATCAGGGGGTCGGTATTACCCCAGGGGCCGCTATTCACCCCATTTATCCTAGACGTTTCGTGCAACTTCATCTTTCACTTTCTGCTGTTTTTTTTTTTAGTTTTCTTACATTCTAGCGGAGAACCATCGATCTTTTGTTTTTGGATCATTTTATTATTATTTTTTATTATGGTTTAATCTTGGCTGGTTGTGTGAATTGATTTATTTATTGGTTCACAGCCATTTTATTAATTTTGTCAATTTCTTATACAAAACATGACCTTTGTTTGTGTGGTGACTGGTGGTTTGAACGTTTTCGAATACTATATCGTATTCATGTTTTGTATAAGAAATTGATAAAATTAATAAAATGATCAAATTATTTTTCATATTTTCTTATCGTTTCTTGCGCTTTGCTTTTTTTTGTATTTCTCAGTTTTTTCTCCGAGACTTTATCCGGAAGGCAACTCCACTTGCTAGAACCTGATGTGACAGTTCTATGTACTATCGGAGCCTTAAAATTTCGCACCATTTTTTATCAATTAGCCAGTATTTTTCTAAATTATAATTTTGTAGAACAGGCTCTTACCTCAATTTTTGACACTAAAGACATTTAATCAAAAGTCAGATTATTTGGTTATATTTTAAGAACAGCAAGTTAGTGAAATATTAGAACTGAAATAGCAGAATAAAAGTAGCGACCAACTATTTTCTAATTTTGCGATTGCAAAACCTTTCTTTTCTTCAGAAAGCACGTGATTTGGAATTGTGATGCTACAACTTTAGCATTACACTTGAAATCTGACATTCAAAAGCCGTCAAAGAAAGCCATATTTACAGCGGGAAATTGAATCGTGCGAAATTTTAAGGCCGCGATAGTATACAGAGTGTCCACCGAGTGCCGCCGCGGTCTTCTCTACCGTCTATAGTATATGAAAAGAAATTCAAACGAGCTAAAATGTAACTCAGTCAGCTCTACTTTATAAAATTACTTTTGGCTATACAGAGTGTTCAGTAACTGAGAGCCATACCAAAGTTATATTTTTTTAAATGGAACACCCAGTATATTTTTACATATCTCGCATAACGAATAGGTGATAACCAAAAATTTAGGAAGTTTTACTTAAGAATTTGTAAGATATTGATGTTTAAGTGTAAAAGATTGCCATAATATGAGTGCTTATATCTTTGTTATTTATTTACATTTCGTCTTGGATTTTTGTAGGTACTCAATACAATATCTTTTCTACAGAAATTTCAAAAAGCTTCAGTCTATCAGTTATTATGTGTTCAGGGTGCTGAGTTTTGCAAAAGCTAATTTTTCTCAAAATTTTCAAATGGAACACCCAGTATATCTAGACTCTCGTGAAACACTGTTTTAATAAGCTTTCATAAAACGCCAAATGTACTTGTCTAAACTGAAGAAGTCGTGAGACAAAAATTAATAATTTTTCTTTCTTTCAATATTGACGTTATTTAGTATTTCCGACCGGTTCTTCTGTTTTGATTTGCTGATAAATCAATGAATATGTTTTTATTTTTTGTTGGTTATTACCTAGATACTATAGACGGTAGAGAAGACCGCGGCACTCGGTGGACACGCTGTATACATGTTTTTAATTTAAAAAAAAGTTTTTTAGTTTTTATGTGGCAAACATACGTCATGAAATAAACGTCTACGCATCTCTTTTGTGCTTTAAAGTTTGATAAGAAAGGAGAGATAAGATTTTATGGTTTCTCGAACAATACCACGAACATAACTGTACGTTTAGCGCCCGCTTTATATAAAAAAAAACCTTCAACTTAATCCAAAAATAATGAAGTTATATTATATTTTGTCATTAATTAGTTATATGTATTTAAACTTGTATGTATGTAGTTATCTAACGAACAGAATTACACAAGTTATTTCTTGTGTTTATATAAAATGAATTACATTTCTACTTACATAAATACCAAGCGTATTAAATTGGAACTTTGCAAGGAAATGAATTCTAATTGCACTCTTAATTAAGAACAATTTCATTGTGCATAATTACATAAATGAGCGGACGCAAAACGAGTCAGCAGAAGAAAATTAAAGCAACGAGGATAATTTTCTTCGTTAAAAGAAATGCAAGGCGGATTTCATAATTAATTTATGAATTATCTCTACTTTTTTTATGAATAACTACATTAAATCACAATCTGACCAATACGAGTAAACAAATCTCTAATTTAAAGGCCACAAAAAAGTAATAATAATAATAATAACAACCACAGGAAACGGACGAAGGGTGTGTAGTAATCTTTCGTTTCGGAAATAAATCAGAGTTCTTTTGTTTACATGACGAATGATGCATGATGCGATGGGATGCCAAACGAAACAGAAAAAAAATGTATAGGAGAGGTCATATAAACATACGAATTTTTTAATTCTGCGTGGTAAAAATAGCGCCATACTTTGACGTTTCAAATAAATAGTTGTGAACGTGAAACAGAAACGTTGTTGTACGTAAAACAGAAATGATGATGATAATAAATTAATAATAGCTACCTGTAGAAATCATTTTCGGTAACTATGTCTCTAATGCTATCTTCAGGATCAACCCGATCGTAAACGGGCACTCGTCTTCTGTGACTCCTAGGTAGTATCATGACATCGGGCTTTTCTAAAAAATCTGCTTCTGTAGGTGATATACAAGAATTCGAATCCAAGAGGTTCTCGGAGTGTCCATGATGTATTTCCTGAGTAACGGGTATGTCTTCGGAACTCTGCAGAACTAGCTCGTCACTTTTGCTCGCCTTCAAGTCATTATAAAACTGTTCACTCGCTCTACTGGAGCGGTACGTGTCCAAGAATGATCTTGGAAACGTATCCCCGCGAGAAACTATTAATTCCGTCATGTTTCGTCGGTTTCTTGCATCACCTACTGCACCGCATGCCACTGGAATCCGCCGGGAATCTTACCGCGTCGCACATTTATGCACCCCTGAGCCTGTGTGATGTGTTTTGCGGGCTACCAAAACTCGTTTTGTCAATATTTTTAGAGATTACCTCAAACTGGTGACGGGGACTGTTTATTTTGACAGTGCAATAATGCAAATGTTAACGGAACTCCACCGTCGTTTGTTTCACTCACACGCACGTATTTTAAATGCCAACGGATGAACGTAGAATAACACCACGAACTGCAATATGCCACTAACCTACTGCTTCGACTGAACCGGTTCAAATAGAACGCGGACGTGAGAACATTTGCAGTTGCGCAATGACAACCGACTAGGAACTTTTTGATTTTCCCCATAACATGTGAAGGATAAAGATTTTATGTCAACAGGCAGTGTTGTCAACTTAAATTCTGAAACAACAATCTGGATATTAAAGACATTAAAGTAATGAGAGAGCTGATATGCTTGCAAAGCGAGGAGATATCTCTGGACAATTATTAAATTCAGTAAAATCTATATACAGCGACTTTTTCACATTACTCAGAAAAAACATTTTAAATGACTGGCAAAAAGACTGGGAAATATTCACAAGAACAAAAGCCAAATGGTACTTTAAAATTTCCCCTGAGGTATCTTATGAACCTTGGTTTAAATCTATTGGTATACCAAGAAAAGCAATCACAACAATATGCAGAATGCGCTTCAATCATTGCCTTTCTCAATTCCACTTGCATAAAATAGGAGTCCTGGATTCTCCTTACTGCACTTGTGGGAGTGTAGAGGACTTAGATCATATTTTATTCCAGTGTCCAAATAAAAGACAAAATTCTGATAAATTATATTTAAATCTTATTAAGACTGGGCTAGCGGCTCCTTTAAATGTTACATATATTCTATCGAAGTTAAATATAGACAGAGTTAAGGAACTAATTTTGTTCATAACGCAGTCTAAAATTAAATTATGAATTTAAATTATTGAGAGACAAAAAAAGAAAAGCAAGTACTGACAACTTGAGTGTCTGGCCCATGGTTTATAACCAATTGCCAAAATAAGAAGAAGAAGAAGAAAGACATTAAAATATAAATAAATAAATAAATAATGTCATGAATAAAGAAAAACACCTACTTACATTTCGAATTAACAAAATGAGCAAAAAATTTAAAACTTGGTAACTTCGGTCGGTAATGTAGCGTACTAACATCATGAAAGTTTATTTAAAATAGTGGTCACGTAGTCACATAAATGATGGTACTAATAACAATATATGTACATTTTAAATTACAGTATAATGAGCACTTCTTTAAAGCATTTAAATAAAGTAATAAAGACTTAATTTGATGACCTTTATCTTCGCCGACCTCACCTCGGTCGGTAATCGGTAATATAATGCACTAACCGTAGGTACGAACGTCATTTTGTTTAAAATGGCAAGCAGTGTATGGAAATTTTCGTCTTTAAATAATAAAATATGCCCTAATTTTTATTATTCGATCAGAAAAGGCCATCATTTACGAGGAAAGCCACCCGGAATAGCTAGAACTCTCGAACAGAGACTCGAAGGTAAACTCGAATGCAAAAAATGAGGTTATGTTATGGAATGTTGTCTTTTCAGAGTTGAATTATAAAGATCCCGAATTCTACTGTAAAGTCGACATAGGGCTTCCTCCACGTCAAATATCGAAATCTGTAACGTCACGAAAGCGTCTTGAAATTTTGAAGTCAAACAGGCTCAATGCCGAATTGGAGAGAGTTGCCCGGAACAACCAACGTATGCTAAACATTGAACTGATTTATTGTTAAATATTTGTGTAATTTTTTCAGTCCAAGTAAATTTAGATGATGTAAAAGGGGAATGGTTAAAATCCGTTGGTCCTTACCACATAAAAACCATTGCGGATCACTATGGTGTGTTTCAACATTTATTCGGCGATGCTTATTTCTTGCCAGTAGTGCCCCTCAAAGTAACTTATGAGAATGAAGATGTCGCTCTGCCAGTGTGCTTTGGCAACGTGATTAAACCAGCAGAAACCGCAGAGAAACCGCTTGTTAATTATGAAAGTGATGACAAGACATTCTGGACTTTAATTTTAACAAATCCTGACGGCCATTTCACAAAGCAAGATGCAGAATACATTCACTGGTTCATGTAAGTCAATTTGGTACTGTATTTTCGTAGTGATTCAGAATTTAATATTGCAGTGGAAATATACCTGGAAATAATGTAGATAAGGGTGAGACAATAGTAGAATATTTGCAACCATTTCCTCCAAAAGGTACCGGATATCACAGATTTATTTTTGTACTGTACAAACAAGAGAAACAACTTGATTTCTCAGAGTTAAAAAAACCTGGAAAATGGTATTTAAATTGTCTTAAAAAAAATGCACAATCTGATTTTTTTTCATTAATATTAGCCTCAACTTAGATGACAGGACCTTTTCTACAGCAAACTTTTACCGTGTAAGGCAAGATGACCTCACACCAGCTGGTTTATCCTTTTTCCAAGCCGACTGGGATAAATCATTGAAAAAATTCTATCATGAGGTTTTAGGTAAGTTAATTTAATAAATTTAAAAGTTATTAAAATGAGAAACTTTTTTAGAAATGAGAGAACCAATATTCGAATATGATTTTCCACCTCCATACACGAAACCACAGGAATGGTTCCCCAAAGGAAGGCCTTTCAATTTGTACATGGATAGGTACCGAGATCCCAAACAAATCAACAAAGAATTTCTTATCCGCAAGCTGAAAGACGTACATCCCTTTAAACCATCAAAACCAACATTACCATTTCCAAATGCTCAATCATTCGATGGATATATTCCATCTTGGTTGAAACTAGAGATATGCAAATCTCGATTAAAATGGGGACGAATAAATGATATATAGGTTTCAGTATGTTTATTAATAAAAAAGTAATTAAAGAAACTGTTTTACTAAATAATTTAGAAGTGATTTAATTGAGATCAGGATTATCCTGAGATGCTTTCGACTGTGATAAAAAGGCGAGATGACCTTTCGGACATCTATTAGCATAATGCCCCTTTGTACCACACTTATAGCAAGTTACGTCTTCCAATTTCTTAGGTGTCATCCTCGCAAAGAGCTGCCCTGGTTCGTGGTGTTCGTTGGCTGGCTTTTTTGCTTCATCTGTTAATAAGGCTTCTTTATTCTCGGGTGTAATTTTACTGCAATGAACGGCCTTGTGTCCGTGCTCACCACAAAAATGGCATATTATAACCGGTGGTTTCTTTTGGTCTTTTACATTTTGATCTGGTGGCGCAGGCAACTCAAATCTCGGATGCATGTATTTACAATCGGGGCCGTCAGGGCAAAATCCTGCCAGATAATTCGTGCATAATACCCTGCGAACATGTCTGTGTCTGCAGTGTGGACCATGCCGGCAAAAACCGCGATCATACCAAGGGCAATCTTTAATTTTGCTCTCGGGGTCAATGTGGAGGAAAGGACATTCCTTATTGTGACAAGCATTGAAACGTGAATAGAAGTAGCACTCCGGCATTTTTGTCATGTCATATTCGTGCAGAAATTCGCACTGATCACCTTTCTTGCATAGGCCACGAAGCCAGTGTTTACAAACGATTGTTCTGTCACCTCTGACATGGCGGAAAGGGCATTGAGGACCCTTCTGACAGCCGTTTGGAGACGAATAAAATTGGCAAACGGCAGCAATGGATTCTGAAAAAATTTAATTGTGTTTAAGAATTTTGCAGGTTAGTTAGCTTGTACTAACTGTCCATTCCAGGAAAGGGTAATGGTAGTGCCCCATATTGTTCGTCCAGTGCCACTTCTATATCAAATTTTAGATGCTCAACATTAGCCACGATGCATTCCATTTTATTTTCAGCAAATTAATGATTTATTTGATGAAAAGTACACACAACACACAAATGAACATTAAATATGTTAGGTTAGTTACGTTTGTTATGGACATGTTATGGACGCGAGAAGTGCAGAAACTAAAGACAAAATTTACTAAAGAAAACTTAAGTTGGCACGCTGAGAAATTGTGATGTATTTATCATGTTTTATTTAGAATACTGTATTATACTGTAAAATAATGTAAGAAGAACAACTATATATAGCAAATGTAATAGCGTTTTCGATTAGCACACTCTCGTTTTACTATATGAGGTTAAAACGAGATGAAAATACTTTGAGTGAGCACTTGATGCATATGTGGTGCATATACAAGGGCGCGTTCACAATAAACGTCGGGCATGCAACTTTTTACCCCTCGCGTTCATAATAACTTCAAGGTAAAAAGTTGTTCCGTTCATAATAAACGCACCATTTTGTCCGGTAAACAAATTTTTGCCTATATTACTAATACAAAACTAATACTATACATATAATACTAACAACGTAATCCATTGTTCTGGTTTCAGGACGCTTTCAGTATTTCAATCTTCACTATATGACAGTTTTGACAGCTCGTTTCAAAGTGTTCATAATAGCCTGTTGTCCGGGCAATCGTCCTGCCAGGGTAAACACACTTTGTCGGGCGTTTATTCTGAATGCACCCCAGTAACGATGCGCGATTGCGAATAAAAATATTCGAATAATTCGATTGTTGCAATTATTCGAATGTATTCGAAAAACTGTCGGTTTTATTCGAATTTTATAAGCGTATACGCGCCAACCGCGGATGCGCATCGCAACAACGTAATAACTCGGTTTACTTAGATTGTTCGATTGATTCGCCCACCGCTTAGTAATACCACAGAATATTAAACAATCAGGAATGTATCTCACGTACGTAAAATAAAAGCCCGCGCATGGCCCGCGCTTAGGAACGGCCATTTTCCGGGGCTAGTGTCAAAACCTCAAAACTTCAAATAATTTGACGTTACTTTAATTTAATTTCTTGGGCTCGACAAGTTAGGTGGTACGAGCATATGAGTGATCAGAAACTTAAAGGCGGTCACGTTTGCGCTGCAAAAGATTCTAAAAACGATCAACTAAATTGTAGAACTAATTTTTCTTGGGTTTCCTGAAAGGTTAGTGGTTCGTAGTATTTGAATTTAAAAACATATTATCACACACATTTGAAGAGCCAAAATTTGAGCAATGGAATGTGGAAGGGAAGACTTACTAATGAATCCTCAACATTTATACAGGAGCTACCGAGTGTGCGATTTAAGGAACCGATTGTAAAGACTAGATTGTCAGTGGTAGTTATGTTGATATTTTTTTATAAAGATTTGAAAATATTTACATTAACAACTAATTCTGTATATTTAACTTTTTTTAATGAAAAATATGAAAATCATTAAATACGAATCCGATTTTGGGCATTTTAGTTTTAGTCCAGTCCTGCGTTCTAGTCCAAGAAAATCCCTGCTAATTCTAAAAACGGATTTTAGACATCAACTGTACCGACACTGAGAGTCACTTCTGATTGTTTAGTATTCTGTGGTAATACCACAGAATTTTAGACATTAGATTTTAGACATATCTAAATATCTAAAATCCGTTTTTAGAATTCTCGGGCATTTTCTTGGTCTAGAACGCAGGACTGGACTAAAGCTAAAATGCCAAAAATTAGAAACGCATTTAATGATTTTCATATTTTTCATTAAAAAAAGTTATAAATATACAGGATTAATTGTTAACGTAATTATTTTCAAATTATTATAAAAAAATAGTGATGTAATTTAGCCGGCTAAAATTTTTTTTAACTGACCGCGGTTTTTAGCCGGACAAAAAAACGGTCAAAAATGGTAAAATATTTTTTTCTTTTTTAATGTGCTTTTCGTATTGCAATATTTATTCTGATCATTTTAATACCAAATACTTAGGTCTTTGTTCAAGTTTTAATAAAAATAAGTAAGATAATGTCTTTTTTTAAATTTAAATATTTTAAAAATTTTGTTGCAAGTATTTGGGCCTTGGTCAGCAGAAAGTGATGAAAATCAGCAGTCAGGATGCCAAAGTAGCCTTGCGACAGTAGAATCACGTCAGAACCACAGAATAATAAACGACCATAAGATTAACTAAGGCGTGGCTTTGTCTGAAATTTTTGACTGCGCATGCGTTGATTGGTCCGCAGATTTCAAAATTACGGTCAGGGTACGTTCACAATCACAATTTTTGAGAAGTCTTAAATAGAAATTTTAGTTATATAATATATCTATTCGCATTCCTGAACTTTTTTAACGACCGCTGCAGAAGTAATGCAAACGTTATTATGGATAAAAACTGTTTGTAACACCAGAAGAAACGAACGCGTAAACTTGGTGTCTTCGCATTTGCACGTGAATAAAGTATTACGCCATGCACGAAAACAGTGCCATCTTGTGTCTCTACGATGAACTAGGCTTAGTTTTGAATGTAGTTTTCTTTTCGATTAATTGTTATAATAATTGAGAATATAATGGAAATTCTGTCCATTTACATTATAAATAACAAATAATTTTCTTTATGATTTAATAAATTCAAACTTATTCGAACAGCACAATGTTGTGAAACATACGAAAAACCGATGGTTAATTTTTCTTCCAATTGTCATTTTTGAATTCGCGCGGACCAGTCACCACTCTCCCACCATAATTCAAAGCTAAACAGCGGACACAAACATCAAAGGTGTCGACAGCCAACGACTTCTGGTCGCTTATTATTCTGTGTCAGAGCCGTATGCGTCTAATGCGACCCAAAACCCCAAACATAAATTAACGGCAACAAGCGGGAATTTCAAATTTTTTTTAGCCGGCTAAAAAACATATTTTACTTAGCCAGTTTTTTAGCATAATTTACATTTTTTACTTCGGTAAAAAAAACACCTGACATCACTATAAAAAAATATCAACATAACCACCACCGACAATCTAGTCTTTACAATCGGTCCCTTAAATCGCACACTCGATAGCTCCTGTATAAACGTTGAGGATTCATTAGTAAGTCTTCTCTTCCACATTCCACTGCTCAAATTTTGGCTCTACAAATGTGTGTGATAAATAATAGGTCTGTTCCATTTGACCGAATTTCTAGTTCGGAATCGTTCAAATCATGCGCAGTATGAAATTTGTATCCAATTTTATGCACTGCTCATGCTCGGTACGATTTTGAACGGTTCAGAACTCGAAATCCTGACGAATGGAATGGACCTAATATGTTTTTAAATTCAAATACTGCGAACCACTAACCTTTCAATATCTTTAGGAAACCTAAAAAAACTAGTTCTACAATTTAGTTGATCATTTTCAGAATCTTTTGCAGCGCAAACGTGGCCGCCTTTACGTTTTTGATCACTCATAGGGTGCGTTTCGTTTGCACGCTCACACGCTTTAAGCGCTCACGCTTATAAGCGCTGTTTTCTGTTGTTTCCTTTGGCGTTTAGTCGCTTAAGCCGTTATACGCAAAGGTGTTTCTTTTGACTTTTGTTCGCACAACGAATTCATAACCTTAAAAATATAATTTTAGTAGTGAAATTGATCCAATCATAGCTGCTGCAGCTGTTTCTGAAGTGTAATGTTTGTTTATAATCTGACTATGATTGGCTGATCTTCTCATACACGTCTCATACGTTCCGTTAGGGGCACAAGCGCTTACGCTTTTGCTGCCCTACCTCCATGGAATAAGCAATTGTGAGCGAAAACTATGACGTCATATGACGTTATCATTTCGCCAGCTGGCGCTTTATAAGCGTTTGCAAACCCAAACGGAATGGTTTAAGCAACGCTTATTAGCGCTCAAAGCATTTGAGCGCGCAAATGAAACGCACCCATAATCTCCGACGACTAATCTAGGTAGACTGGGCAAGCGAGCTTTAAAATGTAGCTAACAAGTTCGCAGGAGTGAAAGGGGACTGTTTACTAAGACTAACTTAGTGATTGGTTACTTTCAAATTGCAGTCGATAATTTTCGGCGGATGTCGTGTAACGCAACAGAACTCTTAGGCGTACATACTAATTTTATTGCGTGTATTTGTATTTAATGAATTAATTCAATATAATTAGCTAATTGATTAAATTAATAATTCTATTTTGTAATGAATAATCTATTATTATTTCAATTAACAAGTATAATTTTTGTAATATTCGATTTTTACGTCCACTTAATGAACGCCGTCTATGTGCATTAGGGATGAGTAAACAGTACCCCACCTTTCCTTCCCACCGCAAGATCTGTTGCTTTCAAACAAACCTTCCTAGTTGCAGTGGCATTACCAGTCTATCTTGATTAGCCGTCGACGCTCATAATGCTCTATCCCACCTAACTTGTCGAGCCCCAGAAATTAAATTATAGTAACGTCAAATTATTTGAAGTTTTGAGGTTTTGACACTAGCGCCGCAAAATGGCTGTTCCTAAGCGCGGACTTTTATTTTACGTACAGCCTCAATCAAAAATAATGAAACTTTCAAAACCGAAACGCTGTAGTCAGAGTGCAATGGTGCCGAGTCAGAGAGAGCGCAACGTGATGTAGGGTTTCGAAGGACTTCGGTAACATTCGTTCGCCATAAGGCTTCATCTCACTCGGTATCATCTCTCTCTGACTACATCGTTTCGGTTCGGTTTTGAACGTTTCATTACTTTTGATTGACGTTGTACGTGAAATACACTTCTGTGTGGTAATACCACAGGTAATACGCTGGCGCCGCGCCGCGCCGTATCGTTGTTAACTGTATTGCATAGCGCATACGCATTACCACAGCGCACTATTTCGCACGATATCGAGACCAGTGTTGCCAACCGCATTGTACAAATTCCGCTACATCTGCCTCCAATCTAAGCTGCGTTGACGCTGGCGCGCTGCGTAGACCGTCAATTGCCGCTATTCCAATTTCAGTCGAACGGAGGTGTAGCGGGCGAGTTGGCAACACTGATCGAGACCTATAGGTATCTTTAGCTTTTCGGATTATGTAGTTGAAAAAATTATGAAGCGAAAAAAATCATTTATCTACTTATTATTTATGTTGATTTTACATAATATGTATATTAACATACTCCTACAATTTTTTAATACAATTTCTGAAGAAAATTATCTTAGAAAAAAACTATTATTCGTTGTTGCGATGAACACGCACGCTACACAGTGGATAATTTTATTTATCTAGCTAATAATAAATCAAAATTTTCAGTATAACAGATTTTTCAGATTTTACTTGCAATTAATTACAAAACACCTAGGAAGTATCTGACAGGTATACTGAAAGGATTAGTGAAAATAGTAAGCTGTGATGAATTGGTAAATAAGAGCATAATAAGAGAGTACTGCTGTTTATTATTTTTTACTTAATTTGTATTTTTGTTTGATGCGTTGATGTATCAGTTGTGTTATGGTTACGGTTTTAAAATTCTTGGAATAATTTCTTTTGTAGGTGCGTATGTTTTTAGAAGACTTCATAATTGTTTTGCTGCTAATCCTTTAGAATGACAATAGTCTCAACTTTGTATTGTTTGGCGATGTCATTTTTTAATTTAAAGGTTCTGAAAAACTCAGATTCAGATGGATTCATTCTAAATGTTTTTTTTTCGCGCTTGATAATTCATTGTCATTATTATTAAACGGAAATGAATTGCCGATAGGTGCCGACAATAACAATTTTTCATTTTTTTAGATATTATGTCGATTACACGTAAAGAAATTTTTGACGTTTGGCGCCAAGAGTCGAATAATAAAAATAGAAACTCTCTTGTTTTAGATTATATTTTGAACAATCTCAGCGTAACTAAATCAGATGAAGACACAAATTATTTTAGAGTTAAGAAATGTATTAGAAATTTGACAAGTAAATTTACATTGCAATGGAAGGAATGTCGTTATTGTTACATATTGTGATGATTCGACAAATACATTTGGCGTTTTATGAAAGCTTATTAAAACAGTGTTTCACGAGAGTCTAGATTTACTGGGTGTTCCATTTGAAAATTTTGAGAAAAATTATCTTTTGCGAAACTCAACACCCTGTACACATAATAACTGATAGACCGAAGCTGTTCTGAAATTTCTGTAGAAAAGATATTGAACTGAGTGCCTACAAAATTCAAGACGAAATGTAAATAAATAACAAAGATATAAGCGCTCCTAGTACGGCAATTTTTTACACTTAAACATCAATATCTTACAAACTCTTAAGTAGAACTTCCGAAATTTTTGGTTATTACCTATTCGTTATGCGTACTTTCGAAATATGTAAAAATATACTGGGTGTTCCATTAAAAAAAATATAACTTTGCTATGGCTCTCAGTTATTGAACACTCTGTATAGACAAAAATAATTTTATGAAATATAGCTGACTGAGTTCCATATCTTAGCTCGTTTGAATTTTTTTATATCTTATATACTATAGATGCATAGACGGTAGAGAAGACCGCGGCACTCGGTGGACACTCTTTATATAAAACACTTTAGTTTTAAGCAATTCACGGCCAACGTATACACAATTAAAAAAGTATTTAAAAAGAAATCATGAAATTAATTTTGATAATCCTTGCTCACAGATGGAGTTTTAGAGTACTTAGATTCAGAAAAACACAAAATATACCGGGCAATCTACAAAGTTACGAATAACAGCTTAATCATAGTACGCCCAGGAAATGGGTAATGTATATTGCCATATAGGCTATCTTCTATTAAATAAAATAAAAAAAGCTTACTAAAATATCTTCATTATTAACGAAGTTATCGACTGGTTACCGTGCTATAAACACCCGGTATGTTGGAATTAACAGTTATGAATGTTGTCTACTTATTGCTGTAATAATTTATGTTTATTAATTTTTAATGAAACTATTAAATTATATACTTTAAAAATATTTTGTTTCACTTATATTTTTTATTTCCTAGAAACAGCATTTTGCCCACTGTGCGCTAGGCCGAATGAATCGCCAGCGCACGATGAATTGAACGGCGAATGAAATTATTCGAATAATTTTTATTCGATTGTGTTTTTCAGACTACGAATGAATCGATATTCGAATAAATAATTTAACGATTGTCGATTTATTCGATTGTTCCTTTCATTCGCAATCGCGCATCGCTAATATACAGAGAGCACCTCACTCTGCCTCAGTCGAAAGCAGTGTTGCCAATGAACAAAACCGCTATTCCCTACAATCGACGACAAAAATTTCCGCTTTTCCCCGATCCTTGGTATAAAATGAAAAAAAGTCAAATTTATTTTTATTTAAATGCAAATACGAAAAGAAAAAGTTCTTTTAATATAAAACAAAAGCAAGTACTGTTAATATAAAACAAAAATAAAAATTCTATAATCGAAATTATTTCATGGATATGTTTGGTTGGTTTAAATGTAGGATCCGTCAAAATTTAAAATAATCTTACATTTGCGCAAAGACCAATTATTCTAAGTTCGACGTTAAGATGTTTACCAATTATAGAATATCAAGCTTACGAATCACATCAACGATCAAGCTATTCGTACAGTGGCGTGCCAACATCACACCACGATATCGCTAACTTTTAATACTTAAATACCCGGTTTTCCCCGAAAACTTCAAATACCCAAACGATTACCCGTTAAGCCTCAAAATACCCACTTTTCGGGTAATTACCCGCATATTGGCAACACTGGTCGAAAACGCTATTATACCGGGCGTAATAAAAGCGCCTTAACTCTTGTTATACCGTGAATTTATTTTAACATAAAACATTGCTGTTACTTACGTGGCTGTTACCTAGAAATCTGAGAATCCATAGCAACATTTACAATTTGTAAATTAAACTGCCCTTTTTAAAATAGAATATGAAGTGACAGCTGTCATGAATCTGTTCTATTACGTGACTTCGATATACTTGTACTACGAAATAATAGCGACTCTTTCAATTACATTAGATAAGTTTATTCTTGTTTAAAATAAGTAAACTTAAAACATAAGGAA
The DNA here is from genome assembly GCA_958336345.1 of Dorcus parallelipipedus. Lineage (NCBI taxonomy): Eukaryota > Metazoa > Arthropoda > Insecta > Coleoptera > Lucanidae > Dorcus > Dorcus parallelipipedus. The sequence goes on along the minus strand of OY284480.1, from coordinate 15,657,210 downwards.
AACAGAAATTCTTTAATTCAAAACAAACACCACAAGTTTTCAAAAATTTCTTCATTTACCACCATGTAATACCCTAAACGATTATAAAAGTTGTTAATTACAGCTGAATTAAAAAAAAACGGGAAATGAAATTTTTCCAGTTGTAAATTTGGTTGCATTTCGCATTTGTCAATTAATTGTCTACTTGACAACAGGAACTTGACAATGCATACATTTTAAAAAAATCTAACCTATTTATTTATAAACTGACGTAGCGTCAAATAATTGTAACCTATTTCTAATAAAGTCGTTTTCACACTATGAAAATATTGAAAAAATGTGCCAACTTTTTTTGACATTTCCCGTTTTTATTGATTTCAGCTGCATATTAGTTACTTGTCCAGGGGCGTGTTTGAAAATACAGGGGGTAAATATAAGATTGTACCAACAGAGTGAATAAAGTGAAATATACAAAATATACAAAATGATTTATATGAGAGAGAAAGAATATTACCCAAGCGTAACGCTCTGAGTTTTCGAACACGCCCCAGGGGTGATACATTGGCCGCGTTCAGCGGACACAACTGTTGAGTATGTTGACTTGTTTGGTACGCTGAACGGTTAATGGTTACTGCCAACAGTTGCCGAATTTATTCACCAGAAATAATTTACTGTGAATGCGGTACCAGTGAGTCGTTTGTTTATTCTGACCATAGATTCTAAACCTCTTTTGAATTGCTGGATTTCTCAGTTTTCTCTTCTTTAAACGCAACATAAATGAAACACGTTTCTGGTTTTAGTCAACTGTTGTGTCCGCTGAACACGCCCATTAGCTGCTTTCTTTCGCTGAAAAGTTTCGATCGTGATTTGAATAATTTTTCGTTACCCGCTCTTGATCTGAATGCATTTAAATCCAAACGGATCGTAAAATTGGAAGATTGAAAGGGGAAATGGGATTACCGATCGGGATTGAAATTTCACGAAAATCCATTTGCAAGAGAGCATCCATCTTTGAATCTAAACGCGTTATGTTGCGTATGGATCAAACGAAAGAAAGCAGCTATTTCCTAATACATTTTCACCAACTTTCTTCGTCTGACAGATGTTCCAAATTAAAATGGACAAATTGGGACAAATTTTATTTGATGTTACATTAGAAATCCTAACGACGACGGTCATGCAACGATATTTTTAAAAATTGGAAATAGTTACCATAGAAATATGAACAGCAATGTCTCATATTAAATAAAATCACGGTATAGTTCCATTTGAATAAGCGAAAAATTATAACCGGTGAGCAAATAAAAATCAGATTAGAGCAGGCGGTGTAAAGAAAATGTATATTAAATAAAAAGTCAATAAATTTGACAGTCCATGAATGTATTACATTAATTAATTCAGTTAATCACAGACATACATTTTCTTTGCACCGCCTACTCTAATCTGATTTTTATTTGCTCACTTTTTATAAAATAGCTCCTTAAATACTACTGTGCGATTCAAAATTATTTAGATATGGAAAATAAAATCGGATCTTAGGTTGACTCAGAATTTTTAGTTTGACATAATTTTCTTTCCGACTCCTGACAAATCAGTTGTTTAAGCCAAAACGCTCTCGAACACGTAATCAATGGTCAGTAAGCAATCCACGGCATTTGAAATTGGTCATTGTCATATTAAAGAGCTTTAACAAACCCTTATTTAAAAGATTAAAGAAAATTTTTTTTACTGTCATCAAATATGTCTTGACATTTCAGTTTTGACAGATGGTCAATAGGTTAATTGTATCCATTATTTCGATTAAGATTTTATTTTTCATAGCCTTCCCTTATCTAAATAATTTTGTATCGCACAGGGCACAGTACAAATTATTAAGAATTTTACTTTGTTTTAAGCGTCAACTGTTGCATCAAGCGAGTCAACTTCTTTTTTTTATCAAGTGATAAAGCGAACAGACCTTCTCGCGAGACGTCAAATAATATGCTGTTGCTCGATTTAGAGTTGTTATATTGTTTACTTTATTAATAAGAATAATAAACAAAATACGAACGTTTCACAACTTGTTCATTGCTTGGTCAAAATTTAAAAATTTCAATGTTTATAAAACAAACAAAAATATACAACTACAAATAACTAGAAATTTTTTACACTAACAAAGCAAGTTGAGAAATGATTACATTTTGTAATTATTGATAAAATGAATGTTAAAGAAATGAATTATGTATTTTAAAAGTATTTCACATTTTTGAAACTTCATTGACCAGTAGAAAACAAGGGCTTCAACCTCTCAGTGTGCTGATAAAAATCACAAAGAGAAAAATTGGTTGTGTTAGTTTTTAAAAAGTTATTTATTTAACAAATCTTTTAACAATTTGAATTCTTAAGAATATAAAATATTACAAAAATCAACTATCGACTTACCAATGCAAATAAAACCAAACACTAGTCATAATCCTTTAATTAAAGAGTGTTCATATCGGTTCTCTGAATTCTATTACTTTTATTTAATATATCTATTAAAAAAAAAAATTGAAACAGTCAAGTTATATTTATGACACAACTAAAGTATGTATTTTACCTGTACATATACTATTTGGTTACTTTGATCCTATGTTTATACCATTTATGCAAACCTATATAACAATAACATCTCATAAAAACAAATAGATTTAAATCTATCCCTCTGCACCAAACAAATAAAAGTTATTTACATAATGTCCAGTTAGCTAGTTTACTAGGCAAGAACATTGTACAGAAAAAAAAACATTTTAAAGAGATAACTTCATCTGGCTGAAGGTTCACAAATCATTCAACAGTTTCGATGCCGTTGAAGAATTGGAAATTGCACAATACAAACGCATTCTCAATCATTTTACACAAAAAATGAAAGAAAGCATCCTAGCAAAACATCCAAACTCGATTTTAAAAGAAATATTTTCCAGCTAGAACTGATTCATGGGCGTCATCACAGTTTGATTAATTTATGGAAAATTTAGCAACAATGTTAAACCTTTCAAGCCCAGTTGTATTTAAACAATATTTCTGACGCACTCGATGCCCCCATCAAACGAGATCCTGTTCTGCCTGTTCCGTATATCCTGGATCTTGGTGATTTTGTTCTTGGAACTTTCAAACCTGCACGCCGCGCAGAATTCGCTCACAAAAATGTGCATAGGACTCTGGTAAAATATGTCCTTGTCCCGTAGCTTTCTGTTTTTCTTATGGGCCCACGTGTGCAAGGTCACCTCGATGATGCTCAGTGGAACGGCTACAATTGGGAAAAAAAAGAAAATCGTCGGCAGCAGAAACAGCAGAAGCGGGGTCTTCGACGTCTCTGAATTAGCGATGAATTTCTTGGGGCCACTGATGATATCATCAACATTCTTCAAGCATTTATTTTCATTGTTGATGTTTGTGTATGCAGTTGGGATCTTGAAGGGTCTCTTCACCTCGGGTTGAGTACAGATCAACTCGGGTTCTCCAGTTTCTGAATTGATCGAGGGCATCCCTGGTGTCTCACCAGTTTCTTCATCGAGGCTGAGATTTAAGTTGTCACAGATCTCGTGAACCATATTATCTGAAACTGAATTTGACTTATTCACTATTTAAAGAAATGAAAATACTTTTTTTTTTTTGGTATTAAAACGACTGATTAGAATTACGCATGGTGATCAACGACTGATACACTATCAGTATTTACAAGATTTAATCTACTCTCGCCTGATAGAAATTGCGTTTACGAAAACAGTGAGTAATACACTGGTCATGTAAGAAGTGTGCATGATTACTTGCAGAATCCTTCACATTGAAAATCAAAATTGGAATGGGACTTGTGATAAAAAGATTGTCATGAGTATGTATTATAAATACTTTTCAAATGAAAAAAATGATGAAATAAGTAATGCCTAGATATATGGAGGAGTCTGGAAATTCATATAAGAAAGTAAGATCTTGAAGACCAAAAAGACTGATGTAAAAGGAGACTTGTGATAAAAAGTGAATCTGTGATTATTATTACCTACATTTTGATTGGTGGAAGAGTAAAGTTTATGGAATTATTTCGTTCACTGATTAGATATGAAGAGGTGTGGAAATGAAATTAATTAAAAATGCAATTCAATAATTTAATTAACGTGTTAATGATGATAAATGTAGCTAGATGTTAATGTCGAAAGTAAATGTTGGTCTTTTAACACCTCTCTTTAATGTGTCACCTTTTTTTAAAAGATAAGTAGTGTATAATTAGCGAAAGATTTCTAAAGGATGTGCTTCTTCGCTTAAAGTAAGCCAAGATGGAAGACGCAATTTTTGACCCAAATTTTCCACCAGCACCTTGTGATTATCAAAACAAAAATCAATTATACCAGGTTCAATGGGCTCGGCAATTTTGCGCTTCTTGGCACAGCAGCGCATTTTGAAGATTCTTTTCAGTTTACACTTTTGCACATTTTTGGGCCACATCATTCGCTCCTCTCCGCAAAACCTACTGCTTTCATCTCCCATCTCGCCGACCGAGCCGGTTCACAAACACGGAACGAGTTTTTTGTGCGCATCCGACGAACACACAAACCCAACAAGCCGATGGTTACGAATAATTACACAACTCGTATGGCAGTCTGGCAATGTAGCGTTAATTATATGCGGTAGTAAGTTTGCCTACTTCTGAAAAAAAAAAGACAACTCAAGGTTGTTTGGATAACAAGTGGTTATCAATTCGATATTGCGTTACGTCACGCAATGGCAGGTAATTGCTACGTTTATCAACAAGTGAAGACAGATTTTATGATCGTAAAAATTATATGGCAGGGATTAAAAATTAATTAATTCATCAATAACTTTAACTTTAAACTTCTTTCCGGAAAAAAACCCAAAAATTCCACTAGAAGCTTTAAAAAACTGTTCACATTAACATTAACAATTTACAGAGAAAACCCAAGACCCTGAACTTCCACAGTTTAGAATAGTAATTACCCACACAAAACGTTTCTCATTTGCTTACGCAGTTCATAAATAGCTATAGGATCTAAATTTAAAAGCAATTTTTGAAAGCCCCGAGTGATCTTAATTTTTCTTGTAAATAAAGTCGCGCGTACTATTTTCGTTTCACAATTAAGAATGCACATACTTATAATGTGAACGGTACGTCGAAGTGACGAAAAACCTGTTCGATTCGAACTGGTAATACAAATATTGAAATTTATTCAAAAAGCACAAAGGTCATTGCGTTTAACGCGCAAGGTAAAATCTAAACTCTGCGCGCCATTATTATGTGAGCAATGTTGCCAGATTAGGCGAAATTTCGCCAATGGCAACATTTAACGTAAGAAAATTCGGTTTGGTTGTCGGCGTAAAGTTTGAGCTATTTTTTCTTGTTTCCGTTTCTTTTTATTTAAATGTATCACATAAGAACTTGTTTCACAAAAATACCTTTCCACAAAGACGTCATTGAACTGGTTTTTGTTTTTCTGTGATGAACTGACTAATTTTGAATCGCTTTTTTACCTGGTACATGTTAATAATATGGACAGCATAAGTTACAGCTATTAGATTTTACTAGCTGGCTCGTCGGCCATTTTCGGTCTCAGTGTATATGTGTCAGTGGTTAACATATTTGTTAAAATATGACCCGATGTGCAGTTGCTAATTGTTTAAATCATTCACGAGATGGTTTCAAAAGTATCAGGCAAGTAATTTATTCTCATCATAAAAATAATATATTTACATAACCTCATAATCGGGCTCGCTACATTCGCGACAGGGTTAGCCTGACAGAAGTGACGGGACTGGACAGACAGTACTGGTCCATCACGTCAATCCCTTTGTCGGCCATAAGCAGCATGGAAAAGCCATTCGTGCGCGTTACGCATTAACCAGCAGTATTATCAAGAGGCAAATCCCTTCGTAGTCATAGACTGTCAATGTATGGGCACCTATTTGGATACAAAAGGGACGACGAGCCAGCTGTATAGTATATAGTAGCTATAGCCCTATGGCATAAGTACTGACGTCAAAACTTTTCCAAATAGCAACGGTTGCTAGGGTAAACAGTAAACATCGAAGCATATGACTGTGCATATGACCAGCATATGACGATATGACTACGATTCTTGACGTTTGAGGTGAGGTTTGTGTGTACATGGTGGTGTAGTACGCCCAAAATAAGTTAAAAATCATAACTAATTCATTTGTACTAGATTTATATTTCAATTACAAGAATCTTAACATGATCAAGTCCATCCATTTCTGCTTTATTTTATTATTACGACTACGTGGGAATGGAAATGTCAAAACATGTCATTTGTTTTTGTTTGTTTGGAAATTTCCCCGCTCCGTCTCCAAGTACGTCATATTCATGTAGTCCATTAACGCACAGGCGTAGGCAGATTGAAGCTTGCGTGAAAACTATTTCTCCCTATCACAAAACTTATTTGAAAAATGTTATATCAAAAATGGTGAAAAGTGGATCACAGCACCTCTGTATGTTTGTGCGCTATTTAGTGTCCGTTTAAAAGACTTTGTGTTTAAATCATTTTATCTGTGTTTTAATCATTTTATTTTGTGTTTTAATCGTTTTATTTTCGATTGCGGTATTTGCTCTATTGGACAATGGGATTCCATCACAAAGATGTTGTACATATATACTCTTGAGTAAAAAAAAGGACACTAATATGTTGACTTTGCCAATTGTCAATTGTTTTTATAGCACCCTTTTATCTAAAAATTTTAGGATCATACTTTATGATGTTTTATTATTTTCCACGTTCAGATAAATTTGTCTTTTTTTAAATTTATTTCTTTGCTAAAGGTCAATTTCATTAAAATAATGGAACAAGAAATAGAATTTTAAAAAGTCGAATACAGCAATTTTTCTGTGAACATAACTACATTTATGTATCCGCTTGATCACATATCCCTTAAAGGAATTTCTTACATTTGGCAAGAAATGACCTACTTTTTGTTTGGCTATATTTTTCACGAAAAATCTGGCAACACTGTATATGAATCATGAATTCAGGCTCACGGTCATGTTTACTTGTATACTGAATCGGAAGGCTGCTTGAACCACAGACAAAATGAGGTAAATAAGTAATAATTATATGTTTCCACACGAACGACAAAGTGATTTATTATATGTCGGATACACAAAAGCGTACAATTCAAAAATTGCAAACGTGAAACTTTAGATACAAAGAATAATTAAGTCCTGAAAATGTTATTTATATACAATTTCGAATGTAGCTATCAAGTCGTTAACATCCTATTTTGTAACTTTCTTTTCACTTGTTTTTGGTTTTCTTTTTCTTGTAGCAGCCAACTTGGATTTTTTACTTTCTAGAATAAGATTTCTATATTTTTCCACACGTTTTCATTAAAATTTTTAATACGCCCTCAACCCCAAATATATGTTTGTTATTGGTGAAAATATTGTGTTATAAATAGTGTTTTCTTTAAATCTGGCGTCGAAGTTGGCCATGAAAATTTCATAGTGAACCATCAGCCAACCATCAGCATCATCATGACGTCAGGACAGTTGTTAATTTGACGTTTGAACTTAACCTTGCTTTCGAGGTTTCGAACTTAACAGTACGATAGGACAGCACAAGAAAGTAATCTATTGTAGTAAACGAAAAACGAGATGAATAAGAACGAGATCTGTTGTAATCATGAAAACAGATAATAAGAAAATAAGATTTACAACAAATAATCTAAATTGTAGTGCGTTCACAATAAGCACCTTGTCATGGATAATTTCGACGCCAAATTAAAAAAAAAATAATCGTTATAAACATGTGCAAAATGTAAATGATCAAAGCAAATTTAAAATCATAATTTACTTCTAAGGCCCATTTGTACAATTCGAGTTTAAGCGAAGCTTAAACCCATAGCGACCATGTACATGCGAAGCCAGCGCCACCAATGATCATTTTCTGCATTAGCGGTATGAAAATACGAGTTGTTTCAAATTATTAGTGTACATTTGAACTTGAATATTGTAATGTATTTCAATACCAGGAAGCTCAAATATTGTGTATTACAATCGTAAATTGTCATAAGAGTGATATTATTCCTATGCAATCAGACTCAAGAAATATTTTCATATCACTAATTCACAAATCACCACGCCAGGCGGCGCTGAACGCAGAGATGTGCATGGCGCCTGTAGCAATGTCCATTACAACTATGTTATTGTGAAGGGTTTAAGCTTTGGTATAACATTAAACTTGAATTCTAGAAACGGACATAAGTTTGCAATATTTTTTCAATTTTGTACATTAGTCTTAAAATTATTTTTTAATGCTGACCGGACCACTCAGCTTGTGCCAAGGTTACAAAAATGTGTACACACTGTAGATAACAATTTACCATCGTTCACACGTTTTCAATGTCATTGAAGTAAATTGTTTGAATTAAATGTATAATTACATTAATTGAGAATATTTCATTGTAAACGCGCCATGTCGAGTTTAATCTTTATTATGTACTAAGTAAATAAACTCATACAATTTGTTCAAAAATAAAAATGACACATTACTATTATCAACAGGTATACAAACACGTCTGTCAACACAAATACGTTCCATCATATTATGCAATATTTAGAAATTTCACTTACTTTTGTTTATCGAAGTTTTAACTCGTAGTTTTCTTTTTATATCCTATGCATTAAAAAAATCTGCACAAATTTATCACAAGGATGCCCTTCACTGATTACAGGTTTATCAAAATGATTGAAATGTGCCGCATATGCACGTTAATGATAATAATAACAATGCACAGTGACATCTTTAGGAATAACAGATCATTACAAACACAAACAACGTAAAACAAATTATGGGCACTTTTCAAAATTCACTGGTTAATTCACCGGTTCATTTCTTCATCATGTTTAACCCAAGGTTAATTTATCTAGCAGTTGGAATGTGACGTACAGTTGGTCGTACACATATTATGGCACATTCTAACTGACAGATAAATTTAACTTCAAGATAAGGCGATAAAGAAATCGGGCATTAGTTGGTTATCTACCGAAGCGTTCCAGAATTCACCCGTTTCTTTGATTTCCTCTTTTCAAAATTGACCGGTAAGAGAGTTATTACGCTACCGGTAAGGAATCACACTCACCGGGTTTTGAATGTGGTGGGTTGTTTATAACCTAACTTTTTGCAAATCTATACAGTGTTGCCACCCGTAGCAGAATTCCACTACTGTAGCGGTTTAGCGGCGGAAACACCATTTTTTTTTAAGTAGCGGAATCTGCTTGGGAGACCACCATCGGTCTACTTTAATTTATATTAACGTTCTAAGAATTCAATTAAAAACAAAACATTTTTTAGTATATAAAAAGTAGGATAAAGACTCCGTAGGTGCTTTCCAGGTTGAAACTTCAAGCTCCGGAACTACTCGAGAGTGTAGTACTCTGTGCAGTTTTAGCATGGAACGTAAATTTGGAATGTTGTTGTTGATGCGACGTATGGTTGGTTGACATTTAATGACCTAACCTATCATTCGCTTCCCCCTCCATTCAGAACTTGGAGTTCAAAATTTTAGCTAGGTACTTCAGGGGACGGAGGTAGGTATATTCCGAGCAGTTCGAGAACTAAAGGTAATTGTACATGGAACGCAGCGGAACTCTCTGGAGTAACTCGGAGCTATTCCAACGCTTACCTGGAAAGCACCTGTATATGTATGTTTATACCGTGCCTTCAATTAAATTCCCCATTAAGGCGAGCTATGATTTCATTGCTTTTTTTCCTAAAGATTTGTAGCACTGATATTTAATTAAACAAATGTCAAATTGGCACTTTGTATTTTAATTTACAAAATGTTAGAAGTACAGCACAAAATATTTATATTGTTGAAAGTTATTTTTAAACCGGTAAATTAGAAAATGGACAGTTTGTTCATTCAATTAATCAGTGTGTGTGTACAGAATTTTCGACAACAGTTTCCTAATCTTGCAATTACTTATGAACAGCAATGAATGGAGTGTCGCCAGCTTTATAAAAAAATCACAGCTTACTTTAATGAGGAATTTAGTTGAAGGCACGGTAGAACGCCAACAACGAACGATTGTTCTAATAAATTATAAAATAAAATTGTCACTTCATTTCAGGTTCGGTGTAGACCAAAAATTTATATTCTAAGGCTGCGTTGTACCTATAAAAGGTTTGAGCCAGGATTATCTTTAAACCTAAGTTAGATTGTGATACTTGTTATGACGTATAGCATTTGGTGTGTCACATTCTAACTTAGGATTAATTTTAACCCTGGCTTAAACCTTATACAACGCAGCCTAAGTCAACGGAATAACGTAAATTAGAACTATCGAAAAAGTCGTATCAGCGTCTTCAATGTACCACACTTTAAATCATAAATGGGAAACTAAAATTTAACATACAGCAACTTGCATTGTGTTTACCATTACAGAAAACTCTTAGCGTAGCGGTTTTTTTTTAATGTAGCGGAATTATCGGATCACGGTAGCGGCAGGATACTCTAGGCAGGGGCAACACTGAATCTATTGCTGTTTTCCTTTTGAGAGTGAGATGTTCTGGTGCTCTAAGCACTGATGCCAACGGGGTCGTAAAAATTCGGCTAAATCTCCTTCAAATTTAGGCTGCGTTTACGCAGGCGCGCTCGTAGACCGTCAATTGTCGCTATTCCAATTTCAGTCGAACGGACCTTTAGCTAACTCGTTGGCATCAGTGGCTCTAAGTTTGGAGCAGTTCAGTGTCAAATCACGCAAGTAAGTAAAAGGAACGCAAACAAGGGCGCACAGAATGAGATGGACAGTACCTAACCTAAAATGTGTATGTACATTAGATTGTAAATCCTGTATAATTTATTTAAATGGATGGTAAGATTTTCAGTTTGTTGGCCATAACTTACGTCTTAAGTACTTATAATCTTAATCTATTTTTTTCCGATTGACATGTAGTCGTAATTTTAAATTTTACCGCGCAAATTTGACATTAGGGTTTCTTGCACCAACCAAAAAGTAGGTGCTTGAGAGGGAAGGAAGAGGTAAACGTAGAGCACCGGTGACCGGTGTTAAAAGTTCCAGTTAAAAGGAAACCAACATAGTGCGTATCAGAGTTGCACAGTGCAGCTCCTATCGTTAAAAGGAAAGCAGCATATATGTACATACAGCCAAAGCCTTTATAGTAGCAATGATAGCGAGATCCATGTTTCACAGAGATTAGAAAATCTATTCAGTTATGGTATCTCGTAGAGTTTCAAAATTCACTGTTAATCTGATTCACTTCGGGAATTGATCAGCTTCTTACTTTTTCCTATAGTGCCTGGTAATTATACAGGGTAGTCCCGAAATGACGTGCCAAAAAGAAATCAGTTATAGGAGATGATGAGTCAAACTCATATACAAAAATTTTTCTAATAATAAAAGCCTTTTCGTTTTTGAGATAAAAATAATTGAAAATTTGCTGTATACTAATGAGTTCAGATGCTACAGGCACCGTTGCTAAAAAAAATGCAAATATTGTTGCCATACAACCAGAGTTACCTTTTCAATCCCGATTAACATTAGCGTACAGCAAATTTTCAATTATCTTTATCTCAAAAACGGTTTCAAAACCGTCAAAATCATGCACTCATCAAAGTTTTACAGTTGATAAAGTTGTCAAAACCGATCATTATTTCGGTGAGAAACTGATTCTGACGGTTTCGAAACGGTCAGAAAGTGATGCAGGAACAGATCTAATTTAAAGAATAGCCAACACACAGTGGGGGTTATTTTCAGTAGGTATCTAACTGAACAAAATTAATACCGGCTAGAACAATTGACAAATTATTAATTAATGATACATATTCGGACTCGCAATGATTTGCAGGTTCCAAATATGTAAAAATATATAGGTGTTCCATTTAAAATAAGAAAATTGACATCACTTCCGGCGAAACCGGAAGTCCTGCGGTGCTCAATAGTCAGAAAATTCATTTTTGTGTTTAATTTATTCCTTCCAAATTTCATGTAAATCGATTTAAAAATAAATATTCTGGAAGGATGAACAGTAACACAGCGTGGGACACTCGGTATAGTGTATTTTATTTAAGGACAAGAAACATTAAAAACTTGCCATATGACTTAAAACTTTGCCATATGACTTAAAACTTAACCAATTTATTAACGACCTTTAGGGAATTTAGCTTTTGTTTTTTTGCTTCAATACTTCAATACAAAAATTGTTGATTTCTGTTAGAAGTGTGTTGGTGTATATCGCAAAGCACAAAAATTGCTATAACGGGTTTAATAGAGCTAGGTATACAGCTTTAAAAAATAAATAAATAATTTGTCGTAAGATTTCGCAAAATTTATGATTTCTTATTCAAATGTTGCGATTTTATCAATATTCATATGTAGTTCTTTTATTATTAAAATTAATAAAATAAAATTACCTTGATAAGAAAGTCATATTTTTAGTAACTTTTGATTTTATAAAATCAGTTTTCTCAAAATATTTACAAACTTCTCAAAAAATACATGCGTCTCAAAGCAGTAATTTTGACGTTTAGTTAAGATCTAATGAGACATGCATACGAGCAATTGTTTCTGGTAATATGTAATTTGAACATCTATGTAGGTACAATACAGGCTGTTTTTTAACTTCATACAAAAAATGAAACCAGTGAAAGTTGACATTAAAAGTGATATAATGAAGCAGTTTTTGTATAACAACTGGTTGATAAATATTAGAGATAATAAATCTTTTCGGCGAACGATGAAACAGTTTGATAGTCCCTGGTTTATTTTTATTACGTAATCGGAGAAATGCTAATGTGTCAGTATCGACTGTTAAAGTGGGCTAGTTCTCAAGTACACGTCGCAGATAACAGTGTTGAAAACATGGCCGAATTTTCCAATAGCATTACATGATTTTAATTTACAGCGAATGTGGTCAAAATGCGTTGGCTGCAAGCCGTTTGTATGCACAACGTTACCCAGATCGCCCTTTGCCAAATAGCAGATCCTTTGTGTCAGTTATGCAGTTTCTTATTTGGCGAACGCGCGGTTCTAAACATTTTAAAAGGAATTGCTGGATGTCGGTATTAATTTTTTGAATTTCTTTTTCGTCATACGTCATTACTTTTTTTGCACGAATTTGAAGAACATCCTGTATATTAAAAACAACGAAATTGTTTAAAAATCTAGTAAGTCAAATTTTGACTTACTAGATTTTAATAATATAATTTATATTATTATTAATAGATATAAATCGGAAATTTACCTCATCTCTGACAACTCATGTCTTTGCTTTAGTTCAGTTCAAAGAATATTTTATACAGTTAGTAGTTGAAAAATGATCTACCACACATACGTATAAAAAATAATATTTATAATTTATATAATATTTTAGGCGGGAATTTTAATTTACTCCTCCTAATGCGGTGTGTGTGAAACAGAGATTATTTATTTTGCTTGTTTGTTTGTATCACAATACTTAATAATTTGTTCTGGGGTAACTGCAAGAGTTGATTTAATAGTTCATCGATATTTCCATAAACACAATTAACAGATAAAGCCACTTGTATTGCTTGTGAATACCGATCCAACGCCAACTGCAAATCACTGTCTTCCAACAGAATTTTCGCCTTATCAACAGTAGTCAATTCTTTCCTGGCTTGCGCATGTAGTTCCAAAACATATCTGCAAATATATCCGACAGGAATAGCCAAATGTCTTGCGCTCACTGCTCTTGGTGGAAAGACACGTGGAATTTCCAGCAGGCTATTTAACAATGCGAGATGCAGTTTCGCATATAATTCAGTGTTTCTGTGATAAATAGATGCAAGGATGCACCATTTTAATAACCCGGCGATTGGCGTGGTCGTTTCCATGGGTATTGCACCTAGTGGTAAAGCTGAAGGATTTTGTTGAGCAGCAATGCACAATTTATGGTTTTCATTTACCCATAAGGTAATAGTCTCTAGCAAACTTTGAGGAGGAAAACTCACAGAACCTCTGTTATCAGAAAAGTAGATTTCACCAACTGCTGTTAAAAAATTCGCTGTAAACTGTGGGGCGATGTGTGGCAAGACATTTAGTTTTTGAGTGACACCCGGTACCAAAACAAAGTAATCACGCACTATCGCTTCAGCCAACTTGCAGCTGTTGGTCGACGTGTTTCCCAGTTGTTGCATCCATGCACTCGCAGAAATCAAAACGGACTGAGAAGGAATTCCGATTGCGACTGAAATTAATTTGCTGAGAACTCCTGATCTCAGCATGGCAACTGTTCCACTAAAGAGTGATAGAAAAACGCAGTTTTTCGATGCTTCGCTCAAGGCCGAATTAAAATAATCCGAGAGGACTTCCAACAATTCTAACTCGATTAAGGAGTTTAGAGGTGCTGTTCTTTTATTTCCGCGTCTATCGACCTCGCAAAATACAAATTCTGCCATCAAATCTAACGCTAAATCCATGGCTTTTATGTTCGCCACCCTTCCACAGGTTAATTGACCTGGAAATTCTAGGTTAAGTTGTTTCTTGATTTTCTATTTACAGGAAGTTACCGATTTTTATTAACGCTTCTCGGGCACATAAAGGAAAGTCGACTTTCCGAAGAGCGTGTTTAATTTCTGGACCGCTCATTTTTAAATGATGTTAATGTCAAAATATTCTAACCTCAAACTTAACATGCTAATCATAATCACTGTTGCCAGCCGAGAAAAATTAAAATCACCAGATTTACAGCAGAGGTTGCCAGTTCTTTACATACCTTTTGAATTTCTCCAAAAAACGTAATTATCAAAAAAATACCCCTTTCAAATAAAAAAGAATCTGTATTTATTAAATCTATATCAAGAGTAGTGCTCTGTTTATATAATTAAAATTACTTATATGAAATCTTCTTATTAATATGGTTTAAATTTTCTAGATTTTCTGATTGCTTCAATTTTTTTCTTATCTTCCTCATGTTTCTTCCTCAATGCTGCGATTTCATTCATTTTGCTCTCTTTAATTTGGAACGTGTAAAAATTTTTCAGTCCCTTGTCTTTCTTCTTAAGCCTTTCATTCGCTTTACTTTCCCTATTTTCCGTCCGGGAACCACCAGGATTTCTGCCCTTTTTACTCACCAAGGTCCAGCCTTCATCGTCAGTCAGTTCTTTCGATTTTGCCCTTTTAGCTTCTTCTCTATCATATTTCTCTATGACTTCTTTAACTTTGTGCTGCAACAATTCCTGTTCGATCACCGATTTATTATATTCGTGAATCCATGATCTGATTCCGAATGGACTGATGCCAGTATTCTTGAAATAAAGCACCGTACCTTCAAGAGACAGCGCCTTCTGCAGAGAAGCAGATTTCTTAAATATTATGAAGGCAAACTGAAATCCGTTATCTGTAGGTGGGGAGTCGTCGTCTTTCAGCGTGCGTTGCAAAATTACAGATCCCACAGAACCGGCCTTCATCGAAAATGATACTTTCAAATGCTTTTCTGTCATCCAGGGTGGGACATTTGCGATAAACAATGTCCTGTTGGCCGGTTTGTCTTCAGACTGATTTCGAACGGAATGTTCTTTAATGAATAATTCATGGGCTACGACGCTATCGAACAAGCGACATTTAATTACTAAAATGTTAAGAGGTTAATTAAGAACAATCATTAAAGGAACACTTACTTTTAAAACCGCGTAAGTTATTTTTATTGGCTATTATTTCTGAGGACTTCATGTTGTAATCATAACCTCAATTTCAATCATTTTCGGCAGTCGTAACAGTGTTGCCAGATCATCGTATCAGAAATTTCCATGAAGTCTTCAATTTTCTGCTTCTTACGCCCACTTTTCCACATCAAGACGGTTCAAGGAGAAGAACCTAAAAGTGAGTGCTATTTTTTCCCTCAACTTAAAAATAATTTCAAACATGAAGTTTTTTTTTAAAACAGAAACTTCCGCACGTCTGGCAACATTGAGTAGTATCCACGTTTGTGACCAGTTTGTGACTTTACCATGAGCGTGCCATAAATTATATTAAAATTATTATACAGAAGTAATTTATTAATAACTTGAAATTTATGTATTGCATGACGTTTTTATTTTAACGAATTTTTCATTATTAGTTGTTATTTAATTTTTAAACTTGTTTTATTTTCGTATGAGCGAGTGACGAACCGACGCTGTAGCGTCATTATTTAAGAATGAAATTCCCGTGCAGTCATGATTGGTTTTCATCTCCATCAAGGAAAACAAATGCTAATTTGACAGTTAATTATGACAAAAAAATATTTATTTACAAGACAAATTTCATCCACTTTTGAAAATGAATGAACAAAATTTCGTGATAGAAACAGACTCTTGAATGTGAATTTAATGGCCGGGACAAATTGGTATGTAGGCAAAAAAAAACTTGTGTAACTCAAAAAAAAAATTGTTTAATGCTGGCACTCTTGTTTGGGGGCAAGGTTTAAATGTAAATAACGGAAGCTGTTGAATGTTAGGTACCAAAGTAATGGATGCGGAGTTACGAAAGACTTATTGGACGATACGAAAGTTGCTTTGTATTCTTTAGCAGATGTCCAGCTGCGCTTTCTATGTCCAACTGATTTGGATGAAGTCAGAGCACTATGTCAAGACTGGTTTCCAATAGAATACCCGTACTATTGGTATGAAGAAATTACGTCCAGCAATAGGTAACTAAACATCTTCAAAATAAAAATCTCATATTAACGAAATCGTAATATTCAAGTAGGTTTTATTCATTGGCAGCTGTCTACAATCACAGTATTATCGGATTAATCGTAGCCGAGATCAAACCTTTTGAGACTTTAAACCCCGAGGATACGGGAATTTTAGCCAAATCCTTTACTAAGGGTACAGATGTGGGCTATATTTTGTCTCTGGGAGTTGCCAAAGAATATCGAAGAAACGGAATTGCGTCGCTCTTGCTTGATTCATTCCTTAGACATCTCATGACACCTGAAAGGAAGAAAGTCAAAGCAGTGTTTTTACATGTCTTAACAACAAATTCCGCTGCAATTATGTTTTATGAACGACGGAAGTAATCGGAGTTGATTAGATTTGATGCGCGTATTAAATTGATTTTGTTTGCAGATTCCGACTGCACTCTTTTTTACCCTACTATTATTCAATTAAGGGACGTTGCAAAGATGGTTTCACTTATGTGCTGTACATAAATGGTGGACATCCACCTCGAAGTTTATAATATCCTTTTATTACACAATTAAATTAATTTATTTTAACTGTTAACGAGAAAGTATTTTCCTTAGCGTTTCTTACTGATTACATAAAATACCTGTGCGTGACGATAATACGTGGAGGTGGTATATTTCCATGGCTGATAAGCAACATATCGAAAGCCCTGGACTGGATATGGGCCCCAAGAATACCGCCACATCAACAACACGTCGATCACTAGCTAGTCTTCAAATCTGCCTCTGCTGTACATAGTTAAATATGTAAGTACGAAAAATGATACCTGTTACTAGTTCTGTTTGTACAAGATAAATTTTTAAATAGAGTTTTATTTTGTTACATTTCTTGAATTGTCTCATTTTGTTGTATGTATTATATGATGCTAGATTGTTAGAGAGTTAAATTTGGTAAGGTCCGAAAACGTTTCTTTCTTTGGTGCTTTTGCATCGGAAGTGCGTTCTCACCACTTTAGTGAATTTTGAAAATTTCTCTTCAAAATAAAGCATTAGACTATACATAAGTAAATGATTTTTATATGTGTAAAATATTTATTTTATGAGTAAAAATGCTGTGAAAACTTTTACTTTGTACTCAAGAGTTAAAATTTGTCATTTTTAATAAAATTAATTAATTATAAATAATATAAAGGTATAAAGTAAATAATTTAAACTTTCATGAAACCAAGTGCTTCCAAAAGGTGCAACCTGAAATTAATTTTAAATATTGCAGATAGTCACATTTTCTTAAATTTCAAAATTGAGAAAAATAGACACCAAGCACCAAGAGGAATAAATAAAACATACATTTTTTTATGAAATAAAAACAAGACATTTTTAAAAAACCATATCTCCTAGATTAATAAAGAACAAATCCTTTACAGTGTTGCCAGTGTTGTGTTACTTTCATATTATAATAACAGATGGCGCCACCATAATTATGATCGTAAGCGCCCACCGTAAAGGCCGTTTTCAAAATAGAACTTTAAATATAAAGGGGCTTTAACCTGTGAAAACATATTTGTTTTGCTATTCTTAAAGTGATTTTGAATTAGTCTCCTTTAGTTATATTATGAAAACGGCCATAAATATCGTAGTGTACAATAAAGTTTTACAATATTGTATATACCTTGTATAGTGTTTTGCCCTTATAGCATAAATAAAATTAATATCATCTAAAATTTTTACATTTACAGCTCTAGTGGTGCGTTCAGAAATTACTTCTTGGATTATGTCTTTTTCACCTTTCTCATTTCTAATTTTTAATATATTTTGCATTTTGCTAATCTCTTTCAAGAAGACATGTTTTCTTACATTTTTACTTATTTTCGTTAGCGACGCACTTATTTTTTTACACTTTGCACAAGTAGAGAAAAGAAAATGTGCTGCAATGAAAAGATAAATAACATGCGTTCATTTAACAATCCGGTAGCATTACCTGTAGAAATATTTTGTTTTGGAAAACGTATGTCGCAGTGTTAAAACTGAACATAACCTGCCTTTTAAATGTCAGCATGACACAAATGTTTTCAGTTCTAATATAAACACCATTTTGTAATTCAACAAATGTAAAGCAAATGAGTTCTGAATATAACTTAGTTTTTATATAAAATCAATAAACAACGCAAATAAACACGACAACACTTACTCGACAGTTGACAGGACGGATGACATCAGTGACAATTCTGCTCGCGGCAAGCTTAAGCTACGAGACGCCTTTACGAAAACAAAATATTTCCACAGCCAATGCTACCGGAATATTAAATGAACACATGATATGATTGCCAATGTATTTGAATGTTGTTTGTCATTTAAAATAATAGATCACGCTAAATTGTCGATATAAAATACAGTACCGTTTTATATAAAACCAATAAACAACACAAACAAACACGACAACACTTACTCGACAGTTGACAGGACGAATGACACTAGTGACAATTCTGCTCGCGGCAAGCTTAAGCTACGACACGCCTTTACGAAAACAAAATATTTCCACAGCCAATGCTACGTGAATATATTAAATGAACACATGATATGATTGCCAATGTATTTGAAAGTTGTTTGTCATTTAAAATAATAGGTGACTGTATTTAGAAGGTACCGCCATTCATTTCCGCGGCTTCGTCCCCCCAAATCAAAAAGGAAGCGATGAAACGCTAAAGAAGAAAAAGAATAGAT
Source organism: Dorcus parallelipipedus (assembly GCA_958336345.1). Classification (NCBI taxonomy): domain Eukaryota; kingdom Metazoa; phylum Arthropoda; class Insecta; order Coleoptera; family Lucanidae; genus Dorcus; species Dorcus parallelipipedus. The sequence continues at coordinate 15,637,879 of OY284480.1, read as the reverse complement.
ACATAACAAGTTACCGTGCTGAAGAGTTTATGAATGAATTTGATTAACCCCAAATTAAATGAGATAGAATGTTGGCGCTACCTTCTCAATACAGTAACCTTAGATATAAAATACAGTACCGCAATCCATTTGCTTAATGTGTAAGACAAAGAAAACACGTTTTTGCACTAAAGTGGCCGAATTTTCTAGTGATTTTCTTTCCGGCAGGTTTAATCAAACTGAACACCTGTCAAATAAAAGGTTAAAATGCCCAAGTGTCGTTGTTAGCGTTAGACATTTAAATTTCCCGCCAATATTTTGCACTAAAATGGCGGCTGATTGCGGTACTGTAATTATTTAGTGACGGTAGATATAAAGCTAAGAATTAACAAGTTTTTGATTTGAGTAGGTATTTTAAGAAATAAACTTTTTTTAACAGTTGCGTAATAGCGTACTAAAATTCAGTAGGTAAATAGCACAACCGTCTTTAGATGGTAAAAGGAAATATTACTTTTTGTAATATAATTGTGCAACCTTTTGACATTTTGGGGGTAATATTTATATTAGCGATTTATTACTCAAATAGACAAATTCAAATAATAGGTCTGTTTGTTATCCTGCACTGGTGTATACTGGTGCTTAAAAGTATTCGGATCACCGGCGTGACCGCCTGGCACTGTGGAAGTTTATCATAAGGGTCAAATTCGAACTATTTTATTGCTTTTCATTCGGATACTTTTAAGCACCAGTATATACACTAGTGTACACCTTTTTTACGAATTATGCTTTAATGAAGCCTAAATTCTTTGATATTGTATCAATACGAATCATACACATCCACACTGACATACCACACAAACATTTCAGGTTTTGCGAAAATATATGCATTGGTGTACAGTGTACACCAGTAGAGGTGGGCGATACGGAAATTGTGTATCGAATTTCGATACGATTTCTGTATCGATACGTATCGATATATCGAATATCGATATGTATCGAGTATCGGATACCGATACGTATCGATATATCGAATATCGATACGTATCGAGTATCGGCTACCGATACGTATCGATATATATCGAAATATCGAATCGATATGTATCGATATATCGAATCGATATGTATCGATACGTTTCGAAATATAAGATTGAAATATTGAACAGAGACTTAAGAATACGAGATGAAAAATAGAGCTGGAATAAGTTTAAATAATAACGCCGAATATTCGACCATATAAATACAAATAAATAAATAGAATCTTTAGTTAGTCTGTAATTCGATATTTCAATACGTGCCGGTATATCGATATTCGATACGTATCGACATCCGATATTTCGATACGTATCGATATTTCGATATGTATCGGTATTCGATATCCGATATTTCGATACGTATCGATATTCGATACAGCTGAAAATGTGTATCGATACAGTTGGCGTATCAATACGTATCGATATATCGATACATCGACCCAGCCCTATACACCAGTTAAGGATAACAAACAGACCTACGCTGGATTTCACAAACGTCACTTAACTTTAACTTTAATCATCGATTAAGAATAATCATTCCTATGCTGGATTTCACAAACGCCACTTAACTTTAATCATCGATTAAGAATAATACTCCTATACCTTCTACACATGTAACCATGGCAACGTTTACTTTTAACGGATGATTAAATTTAAGTAATGTTTGTGAAATCCGCCATTATACCTTCAACACATATATCCATGGCAACGTTTACTTTTAAGAGATGATTAAATTTAAGTAATGTTTGTGAGATCCGCCATGAATATTTAACATGGTAACTATAACAACGGTGGAAGCTTAATTCAGAATTGTATAGAGGGCGCCACATTAACAAGAACTGTCCGGATAAAATATTCGTTCTTTATTAATCTAGGTGGCCGCGTAGAAACTGAATAGTTTACCAAAATTAACATAGAGAGCGCTGTAATCAAAAAAATAAATTAAATTTTAACTAGGTAAGCATTAAGGAGATCGGTTCAGTCATTAAGAATTCAGAGCACTTGCCCCGGACTCCAGGCTTTTGTGAAAAATAATTTATTTTATAGCATTATTAATTTTGTGCTTCCATCTAGATTTTATGAGATAATTAAATTTTTATTGCTGTATTAAGTTTTCGTAAATTGAAACAAAATGTATGGCCCCACCACATTTCAAATGTCTCACGCCCCACTGTTGCTGGCAGCGGTTTCAAAGGGGAAGAATAATTTGTAATGCAACTCGATACCATTAGAATAATTTGTAATTTTGAAGAGAAATTTTTTTATTTTATTTACTTAAAAAATTGAAAACATAGTACGTTGTATAATTTTCGCTTAATCAAAAAATTATTAACGAATGCAACTGTATTGATGAAAACCCAACTCATCAGAAGCGACCGATAAAAAAAGACAGCGTTATTATATTTTCAATATAGCAATACCTTAGTTAATTCTAGTTTCTTTTACTTGTTAATATTTAAAATAAAATGTTCATAATAACTGCCTAAGTGCATTTTTAACAAACTGACACTTTAAAAATGTTGAAACTGAACAACTTTTTTCGAAAAAAAAACCTAATTTTAAAATAATTAATGCACGGCAGTTAATATGAATGTAATTGAGTGAGATTTTTATTGTTTAGTGAACCAAATAGTTAGATAAATAATAATTTATTTCGTAACATCTAATACGCTTGTAATGAAGTAAGCACATTCGTTTGTATCACTTATTTCTTTGTGAACTTGCCTTGTATACAGAGTGTTCATATATACATAAATTATTAAAATTTTGTAATAACTTAATCACATAATCTCAATTACAAAAAAACGAGAATCCTTCAAGCAGGATTAGTTGTATAAACGAATGATTCAACGTGCATAAACAATTATTTATTGTAAGAAAAATTACTTTAATTTATTTAAATGAAATTAATAAAAACATGTTTATATATAATCGAGCTTCCTTATCATACCCAAAACACAATTTTAAATACATATTATTAATGTATGTATCCACAATAAAAAGCGAATTGAAGTTTTATTATTTATTAATCCATATATGTATTTTTTTTTATTTTTAGTAAATATCGATAATTTAAATTATATATTCTATAAACTTTAACAGACACAACCATGTTTTAGTTACAGTCAATTGTATTATTACATCTTAATAAATTCTAATCAAAACATCGATTATTTTTGCAGGCCTCGGTTCCAAGGTACTATTTCATTATTCATTATAAATATGTACATTCTGCTTTTAAGTTTTAATTATAAAAATAAACTCTCGAATTTAATCTACATTACGATGTCTAAATTGAAATACGTTCCTTTGGCCCACTTGTAAGTAAGGACTTCCTTCATTATGACCACGAGATTCCTCTTCCCTGTGTAACCTATCAGAGTTACCATCTTCCAAATGCAAAGACTGTATCCTGTCCATAGTGGCCTGCAAATCATTTTGCTGAGGAGATTCACGTCCGCTTGTTGGACTTTGCGGGGTATTCGATGGAGTTATCGGGGTTAAGTTATCCATTTGGCCTTCGATTGGACTGTGCGGCCTGTGATGTGAGTCGGAGTGGAGCAGTTCTTGGTGAGGGTGAGAATCAAATTCAGTACGTAAACCAGCAATTCCTACAATTACTGTTTATTTTCAGAAAGGAAAATTCTTACAGTTACTACCTTTTTTTGGAATTGTTGCGAGGTCTCGTTTGATTCGTCTCCGTCTTGATGGATCGTTCCTTCTGAGTTGAAGCATCGCTTCTAGATCTGTTACATACAGGAAACCTGCGATGAGTAGCTCACAGGTCCTTTCACCTGCCTTGTAACAAGCTTCGAGCTCTTTACTGGTGCGCTCATCGTATTGCCACCAACCTATCGAAGAAAAATATATGAATGAATGATGACAGCTTAGAAAATTTTATAAGTTGAAAAAGACCATTAAAAAAAGACAGATCAAAGTAAACAAATTTAAAAAATTTTACTGTTTTCATTTTCCTTTGGTATTTGTGCTTGGAAGTGAATTTTCTTATTCATTAATTAGATACTATTGTTAAATGTTATCATTTTAAAGAAAAAAGTTAAGAATTCATTTGATAGAGATATGCAAATTTGTTTAATCATATCATAGAATTTTTAAATTGTTTTTGATTCGAGTATATGCAGGAAATAGAACAACCTAAATACACAAGGTGAAATAAAATCAAGCAAGATATTAAAATGTTTAATAAAGTTTAAAAAAATCTTGTTTACACAATTTTATACAATGATATCAATCTACTTTAGATAACAGCTAAATCGAGAATTAAAATAATTAATTAAGAGTGTGATAACATTTACATAAATAGTTTTAACTTAAAAATATTTAAAAATTATTTTAAACCTGCGACACCTTTAACAGCAACGTTTTCAGGTTTGTCTCGCTTAATAAAGCGTTTACGACTAGAATTATACTTGGGATATTGAACTTTTTCCTCGAAATCAATCACGTATAGTTCACCGCAAATCAAAATCTCAAAGCACCGCAAATTCATGCTAAAAGCTTCCTCAAGGTCTTCGCTTGTACGATCATCATACCTCCACCAACCTTTAATGAGCTCCCATTAGTTTACATTACTAATAGTTGGAAAATACTCCTCTGCTTACCATTTCGACCTTCATAAAACCATTGATAGTTGCCATCGTAATTTTCCGTTGCTTCTGGTACACTTGGAGAATGAAGTAAGTTCGGGTGTTCTATGAAGTCTCTTGGAATCTCCTGTCTACACATTGCACACTTCTTGCTCTGATTGGCGATACCTTTGATGCACAGAAAACAGAATATGTGCCCGCATGGTAATTGAGCAGGATGGATACATGTCTGCAAGCATACTGCACACTCCAGGCTTTCAATTGCTAAAAACAAAGTCGAATTCGTTAAAATTTCTTCTCAATAACACAATAGATGTACACAAACCTTTATCTCCAACGTCGGTCTCTTTCGTCAAATCTACCACAGATTCACCTTCAGCCATAATAAAGGTTCTCAAATGTAGGAGGTTTTAAGTTAGAGAATGCTGTTCTCATCACACGACGTGAAATTTTCCGAATTTATATCGCGAGCTGTCAGGGCCAGTTTGAACGAAAACGGACAAGTACTGACAAGCTTAATTCTTTATTACGTCAAAGTCACGTTGTAACTTTAATTCAATACGACGAAATTTATACTTTCACGTTTACGTGTTCAAACTAATTCATGCTATTTTTGCACGCTTCACATTTTTACAAAAGTTTACAAGACATCTAAGAATTTAGTGGAATTCACACCCGCAATTATGCCAACCTAAATTTTTCATGAGATTTACCAGAATCGTATTACACATAGGTATTACAGTTAAACGTTAAACCACAAGTTAAACAGTCTAAAAAAGCATCAAGTAAATTGTATTGAAGCTAACGATATTTTGTGTGCATTAAATACAATAAATTAAATAGTTTAACGTAGTTAAGAGAAAAAGTATACAAAATACAAAAATGCAGGTCTAGCAATCTCAAACAAGTTTGAAATGTACTAAAATAAACTTATCAATTTAACCTATGCGCCGAATGTTGATATTACCAGAATATTACTAATTTATCTAATCAGTAATTTAGTTTCCTGCGTTATAAAGTTACGTTAATGTAAATCAAAGCTTTGAAAATTGTTGCTAAAGAATCGGTTGCAGCGACATCTAGTAAATGTCATGTGTAAAATATGTGACACTGAATTTAAACTTCTCGTTTGATCAATGCAAGCTTGAATATCACAAAAATGCCGATAATTGTGAAAGATTTCAAATGGCGACAAACTGTTAACACAGTGACAATTCAAGTGCCTTTAAACGGGGTGCATCAGTCGAAGGTAGACGTCTTCACCACCCCAAAGTACATAAAAGCATCCTATGCTCCCTACTTTTTCGAAGCTTTCTTGTCTCACTCAACATCAACCTCGCAAAGTCTATGCACATTTACCCCCAAGGAAATCGTCTTTGAATTACGGAAGGAAGAACCCCTCCAATGGGAAAACTTAGAGCCAAATTTGAGCAGGCAGGAAAGACAGTACTTGAAAAAGTTACTGATAGGGGAAGAACATCAAAGGTTTCAAAAGGAATGCGAAAAGAGCCTGGTGAAAAAAGACGAGTTGAAGAAAATCGCAGTCAGAGAGCAAATATGCCTTGATACGAAACAGAGAGAGTGTATTGAGAATTTGAAAAGATCAGAGAAAGACAAGGCATTAGGCGATGTGAATTCCTGGCAGAAAAGCACAGAGCCAAACCATAAAAAATTAGAAGTTTCAGACAGTTCTTCAGATGATGAGGAAAAAGATGACATTCCAAAAGCACCCCAGAAGAAGCCGGTAAGGATTTCACGGTATAATTTGAAGAAAATGGATAAAACTATGTCAGTACCATTACCGAGAACAACAGCAACACTTGAAGTGGAATTTACTGAAAGGGAGCTTCCAACCCCGAGCAGAGAATCTCGATTGGAAGAAGAAAACGAGTGGTTGAGAAAACAAGCAGAAGTAAGACGATCAGCAGGTTTCGTCAGTGAAGACCTCAGGCCTGAAGAAAAAAATCCACAATACTTGAAAGCTAAAGGTGATGAATTTTTAAAGGCTGGAAATTACTTGGCTGCTATTAGTGCGTATAGTTTTGGCATTAAGCTTAGTGAAAAATACTCGGATTTATATGTAAAACGATCAGAGGCTCACTTTTTAGTCGGTAAGATTATAATTTAGTTAAATTTCCAAGAAGTTAAATTTATATTTTTAGGAAATATGCAGAGGACTATTCATGATTGTTCCACAGCTCTAGAACTAATGAAGCCGGAAGTTCCAGCTAATTTTTTGGATAGGGTTGCTTGTATTTACAGGAGAGGAAAGGCTTTGTTTAATTTCGGAATAAGATCTCAGGGCTTTAATGAAGTAGAAATCGCATACAAAATGCAACCCTATAATGAAGAAATTAAGCAAACACTAGTTGAATTTATGGATGAAATGAACAAAACCAATGAAACTGAAGAGGAGACTTGTAACTAGTGTAATTTTTTTTTAATTTAAAAAGTATCAATAAACGAAATTTAAAAGAAGAAAATCTGAAGGTGTAGTATCGAATAGAAAATAAAAAGATCTGTAAATATTAATACATATATTTAAAACCCAAGTCTAACGAGGAGACATAAAAATGAAAATGTGTGTGTTTATGTATGTGTGACAATTACAAATTCATTAGATATTAATCACAAAAAAAATACATTAACATTAAAAATGATCATAAATTAAACCAGCATGAATATAATCATTGTAATAACAGGCAAAACATCCTATAGTAAAAATTTATTATGAACAGAAATATTACATTAGCAGTACAGCTCGGTAAATGCACAAAAGTTGTATAAATAATGGCGTTCTATCGTAGTAATAATAATTATAATTATAGTTGGGTCTAAATAAATTTAGCGTGAGGCTGTCAAGCTGTACATTTAAGTCCTCACCGTCACCATCAGAGCATGATGCATGCCTGCGCTGTGCAAGCATCCACACTTAACGGACAGGTGGCGGCTGAAGACAGAGGGGACGATGTACCGGGACTTGAGGGCTAGAAACAACTGCCCTCTGGGGGCTGCGTAAGTTTCATGTTCTCCTTGAGTGTCATCAATCTACGAAGTTCTTGTAAAACTGTTTTAATAGTGTAATCACGTTGCCACCGAGATAGCACTGGTACCTGTCTGTTATCGACCTAAAAATAATAAAGTGACAATAAAAAATATTCTCGAAATACAAAACAGCAATTTTTAGTGTAGAATATAAAAATATTAAATTGTAACCTGATTTTATAATTTATAACATATTTTATAATTATAACAGATTTTATAATTTATAACAGATTTTATAATTTATAACAGACTTTATAATTTATTACAGACTTTATAATTTATAACAGATTTTATAATTTATAACAACAAAAGAGTACCTCAAGTCAGCCTTGGAAACAAAAGTATGTATTGTAGATTGACTGTTCAGGTGTTGTGATTATCGCAAGAACTGTTAAAATAGGAAGCTCCTAGATTTTTCAATTTTACTCTAAAAAGATAGAACTCTAAAAAATAAAACGTAATGTGTAAATTAAAATGTTTGAAATATATTTTTAACTTCTTTATCTCACTTTATTCTTGATGTGTTCGACCGAGGCTAGAAAATGCACCCCAATGCGAGGGTACTTCTGCTGACGTCACAAGCCATACACGAGTGTTCGCGAACGAAGCCTGATATACTATTAACGTCAGATTGATTGAGAATTTGAAGAACTTTTATATGGTTTTCTCCTTTTAACTTTCGTGTAACAGTTTTTCCTCTCGCAGTCGGTCACGTTGCATTCTTAACTCAGATTGATCAGATCGGCATAATTATAAAAAAATGACATTTACTTACTACAATATACAGGGATATTCACATAAACCGTTCGTTAAAAGTTTTCAAGGTTGCAGTTCACGTAGATATTTGAAATTTAAGAAGCAAGGGTTTTCCGTGGAGATCTCTTTAAATAAAATAAAATTGCCTTTGTATCACTTCCGGTACAACCGAAAGTGGTACAAAGACAATTTCATTTTATTTAAAGAGATCTCTACGGAAAACCCTTGCTCTTTAAATTTCAAATATCTACGTGAACTGCAACCTTGAAAACTTTTAACGAACGGTTTATGTGGATATCCCTGTATTGTAGCTAATTTTTCACATACAGCACATCAGGTTTGAAATACATGTTTCACATTAATATGTCTAGTGGTGTTTTGTCACCCAATGCACAAGTACAAGTAAAAAAATACCTAACAATACCCACCGACTAGAAGAAAGTTCCGCTGTCAAGTTTTGACAAGTGTTTGACTGTGTTTTACATACGAGATCAAAAGCGCGCCTAAATCTATAGGTTGCGAACGGGCTTGTGACGTCGCAACGCGGTTTACCATTCAAATATAATTTTGAACTTTGAGGACCGATTTTGAAAAAACTAAAACCTAAAACGCATTTCAAAAAATTCTTTCGCCCAAATGAGTTTTAGATGATTTTGTATAATTTTAACATAAAAATACACATACAGTGAAAGCTCTGTTAGGCGGACACCGACCGTGACCAGCAAACTGTCCGTCCATTATTGAGGTGTCCGCGTAAGAGAGATGCAAATGCATGTAAATTACATAAATGGGATGTCAAATAAGCGCGCCGCAGCACAACTATTTTTCGGACCTTTCCTTGTTGGTCGTCGGGGTTGCAGTGGAGTTCTCGAGCTACAGTTCTGCTGATGAGGCCCCAATTAGGGCCGAAACAGCTATACAGAATATGCTCGGGGGCCCCACTGCGATCCTGCCGACTTGCATCCAACAATTTTGTACATAAATGGGAGATTAAAAACTGTCCAGCTAAGAGAAGTGTCCGCTTAAGAGAGTTGTCCGCTATAGGAGCTTTCAATGTATTTAATTTTTTGGAGCTTCCAATTAGAACGGAATTGAAGTCAGATAATTTATTTTAATAACGAGTTTTCAATTAAAAAAAAACTTCTTGCAGTGTGCCATGAAATGACGATGCTTGACAAATGCTTTTCGCTTCTGCCCTTGTGACACAATATACTATTTCGTACTGTTGAATCCTATTTTCGTAATGAACATTTTCACATCTTTTATAAATACAACTTTTAAAACAATTGAAGAGTCTTCTTTCTTGAAAAATAAGATTATATTACCCTATTACTTGTGTTACGAATGCAGACATGCGTTTTCGACGTTTTTTATATTTTTCCATGCCTGCTAGGCCCGTGTGACACCATGCAAGATTTGATAACATTTTTGTTACAAAGTGAGGGAGATGAGCTACCACAGTGAATTCTAATTGGTTGAATTGGCACTTCTTGCTTACTTCGTAACAAATCTTGCACAAGAAATATCATAGTGTCACACGGGCCTAGGACAGGTTTTTTATTTGATAATACTTTACATTCTTTTAAGAACAAAGATATTACTTTCAAAATATTTTTTTCTTTTCGCGTTGGCCACTTCTACTAAAAAATAAGTGTCATCCAACAACTGAAACTAACGACTAGAAGCTAGATTTTGTCCACATATGAACATTTTGAGGTTAATTAAATGTTCCATTTTTGACATACGTAAACAGTAAGCAAATAAAAATTCGATTAGAGTAGGCGGTGCAAGAAAATATAAAATATATGTCTGTGATTAAATAAAGTCAATAAATTTGACGGTCTTTGAATGTATTACATTAATTAATTCAGTTAACCACAGACATTGCACTGCCTAGTTGCCTACTCTAATCTGATTTTTTTGCTCACTTTTTATAAGAAATGATTATGCAAGCTACGACATACGATTTTTCCAAGGTTTTTTTTTTTTTGAAGATCCGATATTTATAAGAAATGCTCTCGACTTTGAATTCTTTGAACACATAAATGTGTTAAATAAATAAATAAAAAAAAACTTGCAACCTGTCATATTAAATAATTAGAACTTATTCTACTACATCCATAATAAATGATCCTACTGTTTCCAATAAATTCTAATAAATAAAAGTAAATAAATAGTCTAATAGCCCCTTCCATAGGAGTGCATTTTATTACGTGAGGTTAAACAAGAAGAAAATATTTTGATCTGGCCAGTTGTGTTTGAGAAAACTATTCCATGAGAGTTCTTGTTAGTGTGGTTCCCTCTGTACAATTTTGAATTAAATTTCCACCGTTGCCATAGCTACCATCAAGGTTACTATTGTTAAATGTTATATTTGATTTGATTGTACATTTTATGTCAATTTAAATAATAAATCATAAATATATTGTATTTTTTACACCCTCAAAGTGCCAAAGTTTTGAGTAATTAATTCAATTCAAAGTTAATGTTTGCTTTTACTGTTTGTCTGCATATCAAATTGTGCACCGTATAGTTACATTGTTCAAAGTAAAGGTTTACTTTGGCTTAAGTCTAAAGATTTGTCTGTGCATATGGCCATTAATCACTTCTCTCATTCTCTCTGTACAGTAACAGATAACTCTAGTGTGGGTAATTAATTGCAATTCAAAGGTAATCTTTCATTTTGCTGCTTGCAGACCACACCTTAATCATTTCTCTCATTCTCTCAATACAGTAACACTTAACTCTAGTGTGGCTACATCTTCGGAACAGAAAAATGGCTTTGAACTTATAAGAACACTGTATAAAAGACTTTGTCCATTATTAACTGGGAAGCTGTATGCTTGAAATTAATATAAAAAAAAAACAAATTTAGATGGCAGCAACTTTTTTTTATATTCAAATATCACCTTTGTATTTATTTGCTAACTTTAACTCTTATGTCTCATTTAATCAGCTTTTTTCATCTTAAAAGTAAACTGAAGAACAGCTGGAAGCGCAACTTAAAGATGTATGTATGTATTTATGACTTATGACAACAACAGCAAAAGAATTTTACAGCTTGCACGTAATAGATATTACTTCTGCTTTCCATTGCCAAGTCTTATGTAATTGTAATTACTTTTTGAACACATAAGCGCGGGCATTTTAGTTACAGTTTAACTTTAATCTTCAATTTATTCCCAAATGAACAATTGTTTTTATAACCGGGCCTTAGTAGTTAATACATGAACTAAATTTTTGTTATAGGCGTTTGATTTTAAGATCGCAGCGCTACCGCGGATAAATCTGAACCTCTGTAAGCTATTCGGAATTTTTGTAATGCACGTATTTGAGTGCGTACCAATACAAATACACAAGTTGATTTAATGTAAATATCACATATAACACAATCCTGATACATCATATACTCAGAATCGACGCCAAAACGAGATGTTATGTAGCATACAAGGGTTTGTTTAGTTGACATCAGGTGGCGAACGCTTAGCTGCAAACTCCTAACAAGTGATCAATATCTTTTCTAATCAAGTGACCTATGGAAATAAAATGATGTGTCTTTAATTCAAATGCCACTTGTATGACATATTTATATTGCATTCCTATACAAAACGATAGGAATGCAATAAAAATAATTCAAATGGCATTTGAAATAATGAAGACAAACATAGATATATTTTTTTTCCATAGGTCACTTGATTAGAAAAGATATTGATCACGTGTTATATTTGTGAATTCATTTAAAATGAATGTAGTTATTTATTAACATGATTTTATATGTCACTCCGGATGTCAATGATCATTCTATATAACAGTTATATTTCATATTCTAATCTTAAAAAAGTATTAAAGCAGGATAATAAGCAACAGGATATATTATTACATTTTATAAAATTTTTATGTTTACATTCATTGTGAATAAGGCCTAATTGTTTCTTCAGACTTTTTTGTTTGCAGTGCAGAATTCAGTAATAATTTTCAAAAATTATTAAACCCCTTTTTGTCAACATAGAAAAAACAGCTTCCATTCTAAACCCCAGCTCACGAAACAGCACAAGAATGAAAGAACCATGAGGAAACTAAAGAAAACACAAAAAACTAGAAAAATGACGTAATTAATGACTAAATTAAAATATAAGGAAAGTGGTAATAATTGAGTAAGAATATAACTTGTTTGTTTGTGTACAGCGAAATTACTAAAAAACTAAAATTCACCAATGTTTTATGCTTCCAATTGCAGTTTTTTTTTGGTTAAGTGGCACCATTAGTAAAACACTTGAAGTGATAAAAATCTTGTAAAATCTAGTAGGTCATGTATCAAACAAATGCTTCGTGATTCATAATTCATAACATTTCAATTGAAACAATAAAGAAATGTCACCTGTCACTTTAAATAATTATGTTATTTATTGCGGCCGTTACTATGAAAATGGTATTAAAAACAAAATGGAACTTACCACTCCCGAAGTTGAGTTGATGCAGTTCATATTAATTCTAGAAATAAATTTAGCAGTGGGTGCATCATCTGGGTACTTTTGGCCACATTCGATTTTAACAGAGTACATCCTATTCTCGTAGGGTGTCCGTGGTGGACCGATTATCATGCCCATCCAGTGCGTGAGAGTCATGTCGTCGTCATTTTCTAAACCCCAGCTGATCGTGCCGTCGCCGACACCCTTTTGGCCAGCTTCTAGCTCTTCTAAAAGTCTAAAGTTTCGGGGTACCACTGCGAAACAAATAATATGATGCTGAAATTCCTTTATTGATACAACTAATCTGTTCAACATATAACTGTTGTTTTTGTGAAGGAGAATACGTCAAATAAAGTAAAAAATTCACCGAAAATGGCTAAGGATGACATACCCACACCGGTTGATGATGGTGCCGCCATGATTTAGGATGTGTATCAGTGTCAATTAGACACCACAATCGCGTCCAAATAACAACGCGAACTTCACTTAGCGGTTAATTGAAGCACCTAAATTATTTAATAATACTTAAATTACTAGAAAAAACGGTATAACTTAATTCTATTCGCTTTTTGGGCACTATCACACCGCACACTCTACGCTAGACCTTGTCAGTTCTAGAAATTCATTCCGTGCTGTTTGCTAAATTGCGCTGGTGAACAGGTCTGCCAACTTAAATTTGAAAAGTAACACATGACAGAACGTCAAAGGTGGTCAAAGTTAAAAAAGAATTAATGTTCCGCCAGAATTGAAGTTCACTCGAAGTTATGGCTTTATCGTTTTGCCGTAGAAGTGCGTTTTTAACTCGAAATACATTGTTAAAGTCCTCGAAGAGGCATGGCTACATTGTATTGTAAGTGCCAGGGATTTTGAGGTTATGTTTTCAACGCTTAATTAGAAAAATAAATTTTCAATTTCTTTAGAAAGTAAAGAACATTTACGTCTTAAATTAACATATTAAAGAAAAAAAATTGTTCTTTTTTGTATTGTATGTAGTTGCAAATTGAAATGTAAATTTTTAATATGAATTCTGAGAAAGTTTTGTTTGGTTTGACCTATTGTAAGTTCGTATACAGTGTTTGATTGATTTATTAACGCTGCTTAAATACAGGTGGTCAAAAATTTATTTATCTATTTACATTACATTATTAATACAGAATGCATTTAACTGTACAAGGAATCTTCGAAGATTCAAATAAATAAAACGGGGAAGTGATCTATACATAAAAAATAACAGAATTATATATACCTACATGTGCTACCTTCAGATTAATTATGTTAAGGAATTATTCATTTCATCTGTTTATTATTTTATTGTTATTTTTTTAATAGACTTTAATTTTTTACATAAATATTTTAACTGTTTCGAGAAAGCAATTTTAGTAAAAATTATTTATTACAGGGTGCCAGAAATAGGTGAAGATGTACCTGGAAGAAATCCTCTTTTACAATCAGATGGTTTGCCTCAGTTCAACCACATAACAATAGAGAACTGCATGGCTGCGATAGGCAAGCAAACATTAGATTTCGAATCCGACATAAGAAAAATCGAAGATAAACTAATAAAAGAACCGACTCAAAACATCTTTAAAGACATCATAGAACCCATCGAGAAATTAGGCTCGCACCTTGATATGACTTGGGGCCTTTCCAAGACCTTGTATTTGGGTAACAGCACATTGATGCCCACCAAAAATTACCTGGCCATACATGAGCGAGCTCGAAGAGCACGTGCTGCTAAATACAACAGCATTTTTATATACAAAGCAGTTCAGAATGAACTGCAAACAAATCGTAATTTGACTGAAGAGCAAGAACGTGTTATGAAGAAGTTTGCCTTGGAAGGTAAATTAAACGGTCTCGATTTAGATGTGGAGAAAAAAAAGAAGCTAGATGACATATTAAATAAACTGGTAATCCAGAAGGGCAAGTTTAAGACTAAAAATGACATATCAACGAAGAAGTTTGTTCATACCATCACAGATAAGCAAGTAGTGAGTGATTTCCCAGAAGAGTTATTGAAATCCATGGCAATTGATCCTTCGAAATGGGTCAAAGGTCCATGGGCTATTACCCTTCAACCTCACTGTATTCCGTTCATGGAGTACTGCCCTGATCGTGATCTCCGCTGGAATGTTTGGCAAGCACTTGTAAGTCGAGGTTCAGGCTACAGAAGCAAGGAGATCGAGACAAGTTCACAAGTCGAAGAAATTAGATTTTTGAGGCGGGATCAAGCCAAATTATTAGGGTACGAGAGCTATGCTGACGTGTCCATGGAAACGAAAATGGCTGGGAGTGTAAAGAATATAAATAACATGCTTCAGATTTTACTGCAACGAGCGAAGCCTGCTCAAGAACAGGAATTAGAAAATTTGTATAATTTCGCTGTAGAAAGGGGTTTCACGGGGGCACGTCTTGAACTTTGGGATATTCCTTACTGGAAAAGAAAACATCGCCTTTCACTCTATCAATACAACGAGCAGGAATTCCAGGAGTACTTTCCTCTACCGAAAGTGCTGAGTGGCCTCTTCGAACTTTGCGAGCGATTGTTTAATATAGTAATTAAACAACGTAGTGGTATTTCAGTGTGGCATAAGGACGTTAAGTTTTATGATATCTTTGAGTCCCATAGCTCTGCTCCGGTTGCCGGTTTTTACCTCGATCCTTATGCGAGATCTTATGAAAAGATCCGAACACAAAATAGTGGTTGGATGGTTGGCATACAAAACCACAGTCGAATTGCTGGGACTAACCCGTTGGCAGCCCTGATCTTCAACTTCCAAGCCCCTACCAATGAGCAACAATCACTGCTTACCTTTAAAGATGTGAACCTGTTGTTTCATAAATTTGGAGATGCCCTGCAACATTTATTAAGCCGAACTAATTTCTCAGAGGTGTCAGGACTTTCGAATGTCGAATGGGATGCTGTGGAAATTTGCGGTTACGTATTATCTCACTGGTTGTATAAGAAGTCAACCATAGATAGCATAACAAGTCATTATAAAAGTGAAGATAAATTGCCTAGTCATTTATTCGAAAGTCTAGTTAAGGTTCATCAACATATGTCAGGCTTAGATTTGTGCAGGGAGTTATACTTATCGGCCCTTGATTTAGAATTACACACGACGAAAGACTTCTGGTTGGATGTGGTTAAGCGATTGTGGCCTCAATACCGATGTTTCCCTTTGGATAAATATGATTCACATCCCTGTTCTTTCACACAAATTTTCACAGAAGAGTGGGCTGCCGCTTATTATTCGCATGTGTGGGCGCGTGTTATAGCAGCTGATGTTTATAGCTCCTTCCATGAGGTCCATGGAGATGAGAAACAAATGTTTGATGTGGGGCAGAGATTTCGGGACACGTTCTTAGCATTGGGTGGAAGTTGTCATCCAAGCGAGGTATTCAGGAAGTTCAGAGGGCGTGATCCTTCACCAAAGGCTTTACTTAGTTCCTTAGGTCTTAAAAAAATTAAAATTGAAGAGAAAGTGTTAGCATAAAATTTGTTTATTTATTGTTTATTGAAAGTTTGTGTAGATATGTTTAGTGATAAATAAATTTTTAATAAATAGTTTTGAAATGCCTGAAATATTGTTGTATTATCTTTATTGAAATCATTTTCTCCATGTTGCACCTCAACCATGATATTACTTGTCTAAAGAATTAGGGATTTCCTATAAATTTCTATAAATTTGTGTACTCATTTAGGAAATATTAAAACAATGACGTAGTTGAAATAATTTTTATTGAGCCATTAAATTATCAACAAAATGATTGGTGATTAATATATTTATTTGAAAATCCTCAATTTCACATTACAAAGTCTCATCTTCGTCTTATTACAATACAAATGTCTAATATTAACAGTAATCGACAATAAATACAACATCATTTCCGTATGTGCTTTGCCTTTCTATTTATCAATGAGCCTTAGAACAGGTATAAGCAAGATACCGTACGTTAAAACTAAATATGATAATTATAAAAAATAAATCATAAAAAAAAGGATGGGGGAACGCTGTTCTAAGCACATTCATAAATCCTATTCATTAATAGAGTATAAAAAAATTAAAAATACATTCTCATCTTAATTTGGCAGTCAGAAAACAAGAAAAGTACGAGCACTGCCTTTCTTACATATATAAATTAAAGTAATTATCACCTAGTTTAAATACTGACAGCAGGAAAACTTAAAGCGGCACCGATTACTCCTCAAAAAAATCAAATTCTCGCCACGGTACAGAAATTAAACCATCTATATTACTATCGGTCATGTGCCCACGCTGCAACCTGACCATCACAGTTTAACAAAACTTAAATATTTCTTCTTTCTTTAATAACGAAATTCCATCCTGCGTCAGCATTTTTTATACTTACTTGTTGCATTTTTTCTATTTACCTATTAAGACAAGACTCGATTATAACGACTGAGAAATTAAAAGTGTGTCAATTACCTGACATCGGTGCCGATGGTTTATCTTGGTTACTGGAAGGTTGGTTGTTTTTGTAAGCGGGTTGATTCCCTTGAGTCTGTCTGTTACCTTGTTGTTGTTGTTGTTCTCGACGCGGTCCTTGATTCCTATAACCTCCTCTGTAGCCACCTCGGTAACCTACTCCTCTATAACCTCCTCTTCCACGATAACTAAAAAGCATTAAATTGAGATATAGGTAACACCAAAAAAATTGTGTAACAGTATCTTACCCTCCACGTCGTGTTGAAGCAACCCCAAACGTCTCAGAATTCAGTTTCCTCTCTGTTCGCCAGTCTGTGCGCTGAGATCTTCCTTTGGACCTCTCTACAGCTTCGCAGGATATGTTGTCGAAAAATGACTTAGCTTTGTCATAGTACACTTCGTGCTCTTCCTCTTGCTCTCCCTCTCCTGCCCCTGTTTCATTGCCAGAATCATCTTTCTTATCACTGTCACCGTTCATTTCAGGCTTACCGTCATCTATTTTTACCTGCAACAAACGACATAAATTTGGTTCAAAAAATAATGTACCTGTTATTTAACAACAGAACTAAGAGCAAGATAAAAAAATATTTTTGTAAAAGAAAAAACAAAAAACCCTATACAAGGTGATTAAATCTATTTAATTTAAAAATTGCACGTGCCCTTAGTTACTAGTGCTTTTTTTTAGTAGAAGTACCTATTTTTAAGGTAACTTTCCTTCAGCAAGTAAGGTAGGAATATTTTTTTTGTCAAGTTTGTGTGCATATTTTGATAAAAGTCTAAATTTCACATCAAAAAACAACGAAATATTAAAGTATTAATGAAGACTTTCCAAGAAATATTATTTATTGTAAGCTATTTTTTAAAAGTAAAAACTGACCTTTCCCAACTGACTTCTTAATTCTTCAAACTCAGTATTAGCCTGCTCAAAGTCATAATCATTTTCAAACTTCAGTGTGTTCTTCCCTTTACCTCCCTGTTGATTTGGCTGTCCACCTTGCGGTGGGGGCTTATATCCTCCTCTGGAACGTCCTCGTGGTCTTCCCTGTCCTCGCTGCATCCAACCGCCACCCTGTCGTTGACCACGTGATTGTTGCTGTTGATGATGCGGCTGTTGATGGTGGTGCTGTTGCTGATGTTGTTGCTGTTGGGCCGGTGGTTGACTGTTATCATTAGCACGATTAACAGGCCGGCTTTGAGACCTATTTGCATGCTCTTGATGGTTCTAAGCATCACAAATATGCATAAGTTATTAATACACGTAAAAAAAAATATTAACTTCTATTCTTATTCTTACACAATTTGTAATTTATTAGTATTAAGACTTGATATTTGAAGTACTATGCCTGCCAAAAAAAATCTGGGATAACTCTACACATGCAGTTTGTAATTTTGCTATACTGCTCTTGTTCTGTGGTAACGTAAAAAAACACAGAAATAAACAAACGGACAAATTTTTTTAACAATACTTAATTCGTCATATTTACAATAAAACATTACATGTCCGAGATTTTCTTGTCGGGCATAGTACATGCAATTAATTTGTAATTTTTTTTTTAATTACCTGTTGGCCATCACCTCTAGAGTCTCTTCTCTCCTTTGTACCTCGTTGTCCAGGGGGTTGAATAGGTCGAACGATTTTCTTTTCATCCTTCTTGTTAGAGCCGCTCACTTGCACACCTTGATCATTAGTGGGTGACTTACGTGAGGCTAAGCTGGCCGGGGTGGTGCTTCTTGATCCGCCGATCAAATCTAAAACAGATGCTACAACACTGAGTTGCTTTGAAAGTAGACCCACTGTGGTTAATTACAATCAAATACTCATGCTCACACAAACATTATTATCATTACTAAACATTAAAAATTTACGCAATTGATTACAGTTTCAAACCTATAAACGTAGAAGTACAGTACAATAAAATTTAAGAAGCAAAAACATAAAATTTTAACAAATATTTTTAATATGACGGATTCTATAATTAAAGAGACAAACGTAAAATGATTTACTTTTACTGTTTTTGATATTTTCTTCTATTAGAAGAGAAATCTTTTACGCTTTTAATGTGTTTTCTCTTCGTTTTTTCAAATCTGATGATAATTTGTTTAGTTTACAACTATTTATTTTTTTAATTTTTCATACCTGGTAAAAAAAAACAATCTGGCTAAAGACTAGTTACAATTAGCACAGTTACAACGGGATGCAAAAGGGCAGGACTAATCAATGTTTGCTACTCCAAAAAACAAAAAACATGCAATGTTATTCAACTGTAATTCAAAATTGTATTCAGTGCACGATTCAAAGCATACTTAGATCGACTACAACCATTAGGTACTTCAACTCCAATAACATTTAAAAATCTATAAAAGCGAAGTGAAGCAGCAAGCATATAATATACTGGTTTACCATGATCGTTGGGCCTTGGAGGTTCAACAACGGCAGGGGACAGGTCTGGAGGAGGAACTGGTCCTGGCATAATTAACTCACTTGGTTTGCCGGTAGGCATGCGTGGATCCCTTGAAATGCCCATTCCAGGTGCTAAGTTAGCACTGAGGCCCCCAATGGCACCATACCCGACACTAAACTGCCCCACCTGAGGTCCCATGTGGCCCAAAACAGGGTGAGAAAAGCCTTGTCCTTGATACTGCTGCTGACTGAGCGAAGGTGGCACAGAAAGTTGCATGATAGCAGGATCGTTGGGCAAAGTCGGGACATTATTGACAACTCTGATGTCTTTAATGTCAGAGCCCCTGAATAAAATGTAATCGTACACTTGATTTTGGGGCGCGACTGGATACTGAGTTTCTCGATCTTCAGTCCCGAATGAACGAACTGTAAAAGAAAAAATTCAATTTTACAGTGATTTAGTTTTAGCTGTGAAGAAAGCGTTAAATTATGAGGGCGGAAATCGTAAAAAAATCTGCCGTTATCTTACCAGAAGCCAAAGCTATTGTACATTCTTGAGGGTCAACTGTAAATAACCGGCCCTCATATCTAATATCGGCTTTCGATATGAGGC
The DNA here is from genome assembly GCA_958336345.1 of Dorcus parallelipipedus. Taxonomy (NCBI): domain Eukaryota; kingdom Metazoa; phylum Arthropoda; class Insecta; order Coleoptera; family Lucanidae; genus Dorcus; species Dorcus parallelipipedus. Next base: position 15,617,526 of record OY284480.1, on the reverse strand, counting down.
TTATCTTGGAGCCCAGCTCCGGCATTCCTGTACTCATGTTGCAAATTCGTTATTAAACTTTCCTTACAATCGATGCAAACCGATTCACAGAGCGAACTAAACGAAAATCAAAAGCTGGATTCACAAATGGCGTTCCCAAAACAGCTGGAAGAAGTGACGTAAACGCATGCTACCAACAATACAAAGATAAAATAGTTTTGAATCAATTTTTTTTTCGGCATTTAACACATCTATCATACAGTTTGCCTAGAGAAATTATATATATAAATAACGCGTGGTAAATTAATTAAGTTTTGCCAATAAAAATTCGATTCTAATAAATGTATCAAAAGGGTCGAAACTTTCCATTTCTTGCATTACTTTAAGCGTATAACATTCGTTTTCAATTTGAATTTAATTAAACTTATTAATTTTAATATCAAGCAATTTTCGTTGTGACCCCATCTTTTTAATAAATTTGTAAACTCCAATCATTATTTTTATGTAAAAAATTTAGTTTTTATTCAATTTCGTCATGACATAGTTGATCAAATCCTTTTACTAACTGCTTTATTTGTTGTTTTAAACGTGTGATTTTAATTTTTCCTTAAATTTAATAATTTTAATTGCTAGTGGCGCCTGCGGTGGCGCATTCTACTGTTGACATAATTTTTAAATATCCGGTTATGCAACTTAAGTGCCAACTCAGTGAAAATCCCTAGACGCTTCTATTACGTAAACTGTCAAAAGTTTATCTACAAATACTTCCAATTCGAATAAATGGGAAACTAGAACGAATGCTTTAACTAATTTATATGTGGGTGAAATAATACTGCTTGTAGTGTACTCGCAACGCAACATCGCTTTAACCTAATTGCCACCTTTTACGCAACATGGCTGCGACCGTGGGAAGAATTTGCGGCTCCGGAATCCTGAAAGCCAACAGTGGAGTGACCTTAAATCACGTAAGACACATTTAAAGATCAATTTACTAGTATTTACGCTCAAAATTTATTGGTCGCTCTTGGGGTGAACTTTAACATATTTTTTTTTATGTGCATTAACCCTTCATTCAAAGTTCATTTGCTCGATTGATTTAAGTATAATTATAGCTGTTATTTAATCATCTAATCATCATTTACAAAGGAAAACTTATGCTGTATTACATAACCATGTGAAAGATGCTGTTGTTATGTTGTAGATCAGTTCGTTCTCAACGACAAGGGAATGGGCAAGAGGCCGCAAAGTGGTAAGAGTGTTCATTCATCAAACTACCATTTTTTTAGGTAATTAATTAATGCTTATAGCTATTGGCAACATTGGGAGTGCTGACAGGTGGTGTTGGCGCATTAGCTTTAGCACTCGATCAATCCGTCAGGGCATCCGACTTAGAATTGCACCCACCTAAAAATCCCTGGTACCACAAAGGCCTTTTTAATTCCTTGGATCATGCGAGGTACATTTGCTTACTTAATTACTTAAGTTAAATACTGTGAATAATTTGTTTGTGTAACTAGTGTGAGAAGAGGATATGAAGTCTATAAACAGGTTTGCGCCGCCTGCCATTCAATGAAGTACGTAGCCTACCGTGACTTGGTGGGTGTAACGCACACAGAGGAGCAAGCCAAAGCTGAAGCTGAAGAACAACAGTTTAAAGACGGCCCAGACGAGCAGGGCAATATGTTCGATAGACCGGGAAAATTATCTGATTATTTCCCAAATCCGTATCCCAATGAAGAAGCCGCTCGTTTTGCCAACAATGGTTCCTTCCCACCTGATTTGACATACATCGTTCCTGGACGCCATGGAGGTAAACACAAAATACAAACAACTTATTAACAAATAAGACTCATTTAATACATTAAGCATCACAATTACAAAACAATAAGGCATTGTTGTTTAATTTACTTTGGTACTACTTTATTTATGTTGTAAGCTGACTAGGAAGCAAATAAAAAAAATACACAACAAAAAAAAATATATAGCTCCAGAAAACCTTAAATTATGGTGCTTAATATGTTAATACATAAGATGTGATAAAATAAATTAAGTAACTGCCAATATAAGGAATTCTAAATTATTGTGAAAATTATGTGATTAAACGTAGGGTTGTAAAATGTCCGGACATTTATTTTTTGGACAGGACACGAATTTAAATGTCAGACACTGTCCTGACACTTATAACATTTAAAATTTCATAATGAAAATCAACTTCGAATTTTTTTACTGCAAATAAAGAACTTTTTCAAAAATATGCCGCTCCTATATTGTACTTTTAACAAACGGAATGAAAATTCGAAAAACAAATATTATAAAAATATTATTGCACACAAATTGTAACTAACATTTGCCAGCACCTTGTCACATTTGACGTTGTTACAAAATTAGCGGGAAAAGGTAAACAAATGCGTGACATTTTGAAATTCAATGCGGATTCACATGTCATGGACAGTATCCATGACACTTTGATGACAAATAGTATTTGTCCTGTCCAGACAATTGTCATTTTTGACATTTGTCTGAAAGACATTTACACTCACTCACAACCCTAGATTAAAGTGAAAAAAATTACAGTCTTGAACTCAATACAATTTGTTTGCAGGTGAAGATTACGTATTTTCCCTCTTAACTGGTTACTGTGAAGCTCCGGCAGGCGTCCCCTTGCGAGAAGGACAGCATTACAATCCGTACTTCCCTGGTGGAGCCATATCTATGGCCCAGGCATTGTACAATGAAGTTCTTGAATATTCTGATGGAACCCCTGCAACTGCCAGTCAATTAGCAAAAGACGTAGCGACTTTCCTCAAATGGACTGCCGAACCAGAACATGATGCACGCAAGAAAATGTTAATTCAAGCAATCGGCATATTCTCGCTGCTGGGAGCAGTTGCGTACTTCCTGAAGAGACACCAGTGGACGAGCCTCAAGACTCGTAAGATTCAGTTTAAACTCAAGAACTAATACTAGGTAAATTAGGGTGCAGCCCTCATCATAGTTGTACTATGTGAGGTGTTTAAATTAATTATTATTGATTTTATTTTGTGTCGTCACTTTGTAAATATTAGTTCAAGTGCAGTAATAAACAGTCAGTCAATATTTGGTAGTCATAACTAATTTGTACTTTCATTTACCTCGGCTTATTATTTATCATTTTATTGTATTGTATGTGCACCTGTTTTCGGTTGGCTCAGAACATATGAAAAGTATTCATCAGGGCTTGTCATCAACTTATTTGTTACAATAAAGTTTGAAAGAAATTTTGACTTTTATTTTATTTGGGAAAACGTTTTTGTGGGTATCAGCGAAATCTATGCAAACAGTACTACAAATTATGTTTTTTGGAATCAATGTTGAATGACTTACTAAAAAAATAACACATTTAATAAATATTTGCTGGATACAAACAATAAAAATCGTTACAAAATTGTTTCTTTTTATTATTAAATAAAACAGAATCTAGAAAAACAATAGATAAAACTCGCAAATGTTAAAGCACATGCCATTGTAGCTGCTAATATGTAGATACTACAAGATAGAAAGAATATTATCAAATGTATATTTTTTACATTTCGATTTTTAAGAAAAACTCGAATAAAATTCGAAAAGCAGGTTTTAGGCTTGCGACTTTCTTCATCTTTAATTAGTACTGAGTTGTGGAACCAACGGCAACATTACCAATCGTTAGGTAGTGAATTACGTTTACGTACGTCATAGGTCATGTGGTTTCAAGATTAGATGAAGATCCTATACATTCATTGACATATTTTTCACCGCGAGCGTTTTACAACGTCAGAACAACGTTCTGTTGCAAGTCGATCGCCGTCTTTAAGGCCTAAGTATACCACTCACGTGACTCTCAACTATGTATTTCTCAAGGCATTGTTCATAAATAAAAAAGTAAAAGAAAACACCTTCAAATTTAGATGATAAATTACTTGACAACAGGCGCGTTAGTTTGGTTGCCTACCAGTAAACATTTAAGGCGAGCGGTCACTGAATGCGAAACCATAAACTAAGCTGAGCGTGTATTTTCATCACTAGTTTTAAGGTTTCATATAATTCCGTCGCGCAGCGACTCTTTCGTTCACAGACGCCAATATTATATTGTTTACCAGTTCATTGTTTTAGAGTAGAATTGCAAGTAGTTCTGAATTTTCTTTTAATAAATTGCATCGCTCATAAAAAAGGTTGTAATTAAAAATCATTTTAATCTATGTTTTATTGCGTAAGTAATATCCTTAGAAATGGTCTCTGTATTACCGACAGAATTTTAAATTTTAAAATGGAGTCATAAGTCCCTACGGTCCCTACCAAATATTATTGAAAAGTATATTTTATTATCATGAAGCAAAGTTCAAGAAGCTGTTTTATGTAACGTAAGTTAGTTTGCTTTAATAAAATGCTTTTCATGACTCAAAAATACTATGCTTTTCTTTAGGTATACCAACAGACTTGCATTCGCCTCGCTCGTCTTATTAAGTCTGTTTGTTATCCTGCACTGGTGTACACCAATGCATACTTTTTCGCAATTTACGCTTTAATGCAACTTTAAATGTTTTCATGGTATGTCAGTATGAATGAGTATGATTCGTATTGACACGTTATTAAAGAATTCAGGATTCATTAAGGCATATTTCGTTAAAAAAAGTGTACACTAGTGCACACCAGTGCAGGATAACAAACAGACCTATTATTAGTATTAGTATTACACAAATAAATATATCAAAACTCAGTTAAATTTATTTTATTTCTAGAAAATCTATTTATTGTTCGTCATGATTAATTTACATCACCATATCTGGACCGATGATTTCCGGAATTTCGATTTGCTTAACTTTACTATCATTGGTAAGCCAAAATGAACCATTTGGTCCTTCTTCGATGGCCTTCACCAAACCCTTAGCGACACTTTCAGCCCTGAAACATTAAAAATTAACTAATTTTAAAATATAAAAAAAATACTTGCTTTTGTGCTGGCCATCCACCTATTTGTAAACGAAGCGCCTCATACTCGGGTCCCAAATTTCTGTTGGCGGCATCGGAGATGAGAGGAGTGTCGGTTACTCCGGGACAAATCGTTACGACTCTAACTTTGGAACGTTCATAGTGTTCAGGGATGCCATATGATCTTGATAGGCCGATAACTGCGTGTTTGGTGGCCGTGTAAATAGGAATTGCACCAAAACCTGTTAGGCCAGCAATCGAAGAAATATTTACGATTACTGCTTCGGAACCACTCTTATATTTAGGGAGATATTTGTCAAATCCAAGAATGTTTCCGTAAGCAGTGGCATTCTGAAAACCCAATTTTGTGAACTCGAATTTGCCAGACCATCATCAATCATCACTTACGACATTGATGGCTATTTCTTTTTCCCAAACAGCATCATTTAGAATTCCAGCGTTGTTTATCACTATGTCCAAATTCTGAAAAGTGTCGATAGCTTTTTGGAAAGCGGCTGTAAAATAAATACAAAAATATTTGGGTGTAAAAAATTGAATCTGCAAATTCGAGCAAACCATCGATATCCTTTTTAAGAGTGACGTCTGTTTTAATGAAAACAACGTGGTTTTTCCCGTATTTCTTGGTGATTAAATCTACAGCTTCTTGCCCTTTAGCGGAATCTACGTCAGCAATAACAAGACCCTAAAAATTTCTCATGTTTATAGTCGTGGGTATTACATTAAATTAATCTCATAGCTCACCTTCAAACCATTCTTAAGTAGTTCAAGCCCATAGGCAAGGCCAATTCCAGAAGCTCCTCCAGTAATCAAAGCAATTTTTCCTGGTATGAAAGGCATTGTGCAAATTGAGGAAGTACGTAAATCTTTAAGAATCTAAACTTAGGGAGCTGCTTTTATTGCGATTCCTAAACTTATCGCGTTCCGGGTTAAAGCAAAATGACTGGTTTATGATGAGTAAATATTTCACCAAGTCGGTCTATTTGAATTTTTATAGCGACAAGGTCACAGTTGATTATAATTATTTTATTATAGTTACATAATCACGCAATTTTAAAATGAGATAAATTCGGGAGTGATAAAACATGGAATTATTTTTCGAAAATTGTATTCTTTTTTGCTTAGTCAGATAAACAAGTTAATTAAAACTGAACTTTTCATATTGTTTATTATTTTCAGCCTGGAACGGTATCGTCCGTCAGACAAGTGAGACAAAAAGTTTGTTGTGTTGTAACGGGTGTCCAACAATTATTGTAATCCTGGGTGGCTGTGGAATCAAACATTTTTAACAAATTATTGTTTCAAATTGCAGTAAAACATTAAATACGTAAACAAGAATTTACCTACTTGCTGTTTGACAGTCAATATTTGAGACGTCAATTCAACGATACGATCAGTCCCCCAGGACTACAATAATTTTTGGACGCATATTATAAAGCAGGTAATTACGAAAGCGAAAGCTTAGAATAAAAAATAATAATTTAAAGCTGGAGTTGAGCGCGTCAAAATGTCGAGCGTACTCTACTCCCATTGGTTAGTGCTCGATAGATACGTAAAATGCATTAGCCAATGAGAGTACAGTATGCCCGGCGTTTTGACGCGCTCAATGCTCCATGTATCTCTAGCTTAACTGCAAAGTGTATTTAATTTAATTTAATTAGTAGTTCACAGATGGTGCTGAAGATCAGAAGAAAAGTAGAAGAAAATAAGATCCTTAAATTCACAAAGTACTGCAATAGGTAAAGCTTTGGAATCAGAAAGACAGTTGCATGTTATTGTACAAAAGTGAACACATAAAAAATTATACTTTATTTAAAAAAAAAGTGGAGAGAAATTTGACAAATTTCTAAATATCCAGAAATTTTCTGGATGTTGAGTGTGGCCTTCCCTCATCCAGTGTGGGTTGTTGTCTGCCCAATAACGACAATTTTGACGATTTACCTGACCATTTAACATAAACGTTGATTCATCAGAAAACAGGACGTTTTCTATGTTTAGAAAATTTCTGTTTAGTAGATCCATCATTTGTTCGCAAAACCGGATCATCTTCGGTGAGTTCCTGGAGGATTGCCATTTTATAAGGATGCAATTTTTGCGCTTTAAAAATTCTTGCCACTGACGACTGGCTAATTTCGACTTCCCTAGCTATCTGCGTAGTGGGGACATGACAATTTTCTTGAACAGAGAGAAGTACATTAAGTTTGACCTACTCATTGAGCGCACTCTGACGATGATTATTGGTTTTTCTTAAATGCCCGTTTTCCCGAAACTGTTTTTCAATCTTGCTTACGGTACTTTGCGACATGGGTGGTAAATCAGGATATGTCTCTCTGAATAAGTGAATAACTTCATTTTGTGTTCTTGTCCTATCTCCGTAGCCAATCATCATTAAAATTTCAATCTTGCGGGTTTCAGTTAAGTAAGACATTTCGGCCGATTTTTCAACAAACGGTGTTTATCACAAGACGACAAACTAATAATCTCTTCACTCAATACGAGTCGAATGCGATGCTGCTTTTTTACTTGTTCTTAATAACTTAAGTGTTTTTATAACATTGTGATAAGACGTCAACCCAGTTTGACAAAAAATTAGTTGATGTTTGTTAAATATCTTTCAAATGACAAGGAATAAAAATTTGAAATTTGGTACGCATGTGTACGCATGGTACACTTTAAGAATAGTCATAGAAAAATAGGATTGTCATTTAAAAAAATAGTCGATGACGTCATATCTCAAATTTGGGACACGCTGTATAAAATGTTCTTAGATGAAAAAGAGCGCAATTTAAAATACTAATCGACGTGTCCGAGCATATTTCCGAAAAAAAACTGTCTGCTTTACTGAATTTATTCCAAGTTAGAGACTTGCACTGTATGTACGTAGGTAAGTATGATATTTACGAGGAATGCTAAATTCTTTTGTAAAATGTAAAATACATCGTTCATTAAAAGTTACATCAATAAGAAATTAAACAGTAACAATTTAAACATATAAAGCGCAATTTCGTAAAATGTTAAATAATTCTGAAATATTAATTTTAGAATAAATTATTTACGAGTCGATGCAATAATTACCATGAATAATTATTTTCAGTACTGAAACGATAGCGAAATTGTTGTCAAAACAAAATCGATTGTTGCATGTTTAATTTCAAATAATAAACACGTGTTCGAACTGTACGCGGGAAAAAAATGCGGCCCGGGTAATTAAGTGCGAGGCTTTGTTCCTTCTCAAGAGGCTGTATACCACCCGGAGAGTTCTTTAGGATTCTATAATGACGGGCACCATTCAGATTACGCTAATCGTAAAACAAATGTACTTGACATTTTGGATTGTTTCGTTTAGATTTTTGTATAGAATTTGGTCGCGTTAAAATTGCAGATACATGTCTGTTAGGTAAATATATCAAATTACATTGCGAAAAGCACCAGATACTTTTAAAATGTCAGCCTGGACACTTGTAAAGTTAAAATTATGAAGGGTTCATTTGCGCTAGACCACCCAACCCCGCCATAAACAAATCATTGTAACTTTTAGCTTGGTGTTTTCTAAATTTTAGGACATGTCGTCACATATCAGATATAGGAAGAGATCAAATTACTTGCATGTTGAATCATTTCCCTTTGGTCTGTTCTGTTTCCAAACTGGCGCCGTATGTCTTGGGGCTGTTAAGGGGGCACTTGTAATAAAGATATCAGGCAAGTTCAGATTTCGTGAGACCACCGCGATTCTTATGACAGCTAATTGAGAGTGCGTAATTTATGGATATACACGGGAAAATACATGCAGGGGCGTGGGTTGAAATTCGAAGCAGCGGTTATCATTGGTCGAGGTAATTTCAAAACCTATTTTACGAAGTCCGTGGGGTGTGTTTTATTTTTACTTGGAAAGGACGGAGCGCGAAAAACGACAGACGGAATTGGAGCTCGGCACGGTTGGTTGAGTCCAAAATCCATAGGTATTAACAGCCTAGTTTCTTAGCGCCGGCCGGCAATAAATCACAAGTAATCAGGTAGCGGTAGACTAGGGACGCCTGACCAGCTGTACACGGAGAAACCCATTTTGTTAAATGAAACAAAATTGTGTCAACTCAACTAAAATATTTGTTTAAATAGCAGCAAACTAGTGTTGTAAATCGGATTATAAACCGGTTATTAACTGGTTAATAATCCGGTTAATAACACCCGGTAAATTAAGTTATTTACCGTGTGGTTATTTATTTTGAATTTGCCGCCAATAGTTTGGAAATATTTTCAAACTTTATTAATATTTAGTATCAGTTTTGGATGATTAAGGTTAACAACAATTCTATTTCCTCATAAAATCAAGATTGTGAGGTAGCTGGGTCTTTTTTTGGTCTTTTGGTCTTTTTTTGGTCTTTTCTAAAAGGATAAGTCAAAAGCAATGCAATAAAACCAGTTTTATTTCATTTTGTTATTTATTTTATTTACCGTTTCATTAACAGGTTAAAAATCCGGTAAATTAAGTAAATTATATAATTTACCGGTCAATTTATAACACTACAGCAAACAAATCTTCATTCATGTCAAATAAATGTTTCAGAACAGTAACATCAGTAACAGTTCCCACTCCAACAGTTGAGACTGAGCACTCATTTCTGCTGAATGAAGTTCACTCATCATAACATGTTCCAGTCAGGTAGCGGAGAAGTTACGCTACAAAAAATGACGCATTGGGCGCATTCAGCAGACCCGAAAGTTGTGTAACTGTTGACCAAATTTCTGCTGAATGCGACCTCTCACAAGTTGATGAGTTGGAGCGGTCGCCATTTTTTGTAGCGTAACTTCTCCCTAACTGATCGGAACATGTTCATTCAGCAGAAATGAGTGCTCAGTCTCAACTGTTGGAGCGGGAGCTGTTACTGATATGTTCTGCTGAATCTGCCCATTGTTACTATTGTTACTAAACAGTAGATAAAAAAGTTAAAAAAAATTTAAAAATTAAAAAAAAACATTCCAAAACCAAACCCAAAACCAAGTTCACAGAGCTTCGTCGTTAGTGACCGAAACCAACCAATAGCGTTCCATTAAAAAATGTTTTTTTATTTGTTGATTTCGGGTCTCTATGACAAAGGACTGTGAACGCAACTTAAACAATAAAAGATCTTAATAGGCATTTTTTATGACAATGTTTTGAATACGATTGGCTCATTGGTTTGAATACATAGTTTTCAACTGTGACGTCATTATTCCATATAGCACGAAAGTGCAATTGTTTGAGGCCAATATTACACCACAAAAGATCTTCGACAAAGATCTTTTATAAAAGATATTTTATAAAAAAATATGACTGTGTAATAAGCAATCCTTTATAAAATATTTCTATTTTTATAAATTATTTTATAAAATATTGCCTATTACACTGTCATATTTTTTATAAAATAATTTTTTTTAATTTGTTAAATAAATGCTCGATCGGCTGTTCGAGTTATTTTAAAACACGGCCATTGCACCTACCTTGTGAGTTAACTTTAACGGCGAAAAAATCAAACTCATAAACAACAAAAACAAATGAAGATATAGGGTTGAAGCATGTATGTATATTGTCGGGTTATTGCAAAAAGTCATTACAATACCCAAACTTTTGGATATTCAAATTTTAAATTTGCAGTTCCACAATAAAATATATTGAAGAATATTTTCGATTGATTTTAGGGGTTTTTACATTTATTATTATGTTTTTAGTCACTTAACCCTTTCAAGCCGGTTTTTTTTTAATAATAAACTGAGAGCATTTTCCAACTTTTTTTAATAAAAATAATTAAAACGATATTAAAAAAGTTGTTTCACATTTCATTTGACCAAAAATCCGACATTTTATATGGGACATATGTGTACCATATGTGTCCATTTAGACATTTTTGTCGGGACATAAATAACCCATCAGTCTCAAAATTGATACTTTATTTTTTAGAAAAATATAAAATATAAGTTATGGCGCATTATTTCAAGTTATACACATACAAAACATTAATTTATGCACTAAAAACTGATAAATCACTCAAAATAATATACCTATACAGGTGCTCACATCTCTGCAATTTACTACGAATAATAGTATTGGGGTTATGCGGTGTTGCCGGTGTTAAATTAGAATCTCTAGTAGGACTGAAACTTGAATAATCTGTATAAAACGGGACATATTTAAGCCACCAGACGTTAAGAGAAATTGGATGGGTTACATATGTCCCGATAGACTCGAAAGGGTTAAGGAGTTTTTTCATTGGTGCTTATGATTAAAATGAACACTTACGCATCTTAAGCTGAAAATTGCAAAAATGTAGTACTTAATGACTTTTCGCAATAACCCGACGATATACTGTGAATTTATTTATTTATTATGAATAACCTTAAATTTTTTTGGTCAACTAATATAGACCACTTACAAAATTTTTGCTTTTAGTAACCTAAGACAAATTCTAAATTCTTAATTTGTATTAATTTTTTTTTGTAAGTTGGAAAGAAGAAATGGTAAAATGATAAATTTAATATAATTATAAAAACCCGTTTTAAATTTTAATCAGTTAACAGTGTCGATAATGTAGTTAGCTGAAATTAAAACTAGAAGTTTTCATTGGCAACACTGATATAGCAGTGATTCAATGATCTGGTAGGGGGCAGTGTTGCCAGATTGCAGGGAAAATCCCGTTTTGCAGGGAAAAATCGAACAAAAAGGGATGCAGGGAATACCTTTAGAAAAGAGGGACATTCACTCAATCGAAACATCATAGCAATGATGTTAAAGTTGCAACTAAAATGCTGCAGCCGTGATATATGAAGACGAACCAATTCAATCACGGTTTTATTCGTCGTTCTTATGGTTTGTTGGTTACTCGTTTCATAGACAACATGCCTGCCACGTGCGATCTTGCGAGATAGCTTTAGTGTGAAAATTATGTGGCAAGCTAAGATTGACAAGTGACAAGTTATAAAAAGTAAACAGTAACACAAAAGAAACGTGCAAAGTAGTGATTATATTTTTGCCCTTTTTTTAACCCCTACAAGGAAAATTTTGCAATGAAAAGGTGTAAGTATATAAAAAGGGAAATGAAGTTACAAAAAGGGAAAATTCAACATTTTATTAGGGAATTTTTGTGGTAGACACCTGGCAACACTGGCAGGGGGTAGATAGACAGTGCCTTATGTTTCCTGTATTCTTGATTGATATCATGGCCTTCTAAATGAAAAGCGAGTTCTAACTGGCCTGGGCGTTTTGAAAAATTTACATTGAATTTTTGTGCGAGAAAACGCCAAAAGTCGACACTTTAGGTCTGTTCGTTTGTATTGCTCGGAGTTACTCTAAAAGTTGTCAAATGTAGTTTTCAGTTAAATTCATTTCTCTTGGGTCGAAAAAACTTCGAATTTGACTGAAAACTTCATTTGACAGCTTTTAGAGTAACTCCAAGCAGTACAAACGAACAGACCTATTGTCGCTGATTACAGAGCACTGACACTGACGGCACTGAGTGAAGTCAGTGTTGCCAGGTGTCTACCACAAAAATTCCCTAATAAAATGTTGAATTTTCCCTTTTTGTAACTTCATTTCCCTTTTTATATACTTACACCTTTTCATTGCAAAATTTTCCTTGTAGGGGTTAAAAAAAGGGCAAAAATATAATCACTACTTTGCACGTTTCTTTTGTGTTACTGTTTACTTTTCATAACTTGTCACTTGTCAATCTTAGCTTGCCATATGGCTTGCCACATAATTTTCACTCTAAAGCTATCTCGCAAGATCGCACGTGGCAGGCATGTTGTCTAGCAAACGAGTAACCAACAAACCATAAGAACGACGAACGAAACCATGATTGTATTGGTTCGTCTCCATATTCACGGCTGCAGCATTTTAGTTGCAACTTTAAAATCATTGCTATGATGTTTCGATTGAGTGAATGTCCCTCTTTTCTAAAGGTATTCCCTGCATCCCTTTTTGTTCGATTATTCCCTGCAAAACGGGATTTTCCCTGCAACCTGGCAACACTGAGTGAAGTGCGCTGTCATTACTGTCAATCAAAGTGAGTTCACGCAAAATTAATTAATATTATAATTACCGTAATACAACATAATTTATATGGTATAAACTTTACAGATTCATGCACAAATCATTTGATCACGTCGGAGTGAAGTACGCTTGCGCAATAAAGAAAAACTGTCATTTTAAAAAAGCTTTCGTGTTATGAATAATTACAACAAGTTATTAATAGGACTTCGACTTTTGATAATGTAAAACGTGTTAATTACGCACAATGAGAAAAGAAGCTTTATTATACATGTTGTAACTTACCACAGAAATTCTGAGTATATGCAGGTAAGATTTTAATCTTAAAACCGTAATAGTTTAATGCTAAATTAAGTTGTCGAAATTGGACATAAATACTCCATCTTATTCCAACGTAAATAATATCCAGTATGCTCAAATTTTTACAGCAATAACATTAAAAATAGTAAGGGAGACTGTGGTTTAAGGAATAATTGAAATTTATCTCCGCCCACAATAACTTTATATCCGTAGATGCGTATTTCGGCAGCTAAGCTGCCATCTTCAGTACAATTTCATTTTTATATAAAACTACATGAAATCTAACAGCTACCTACATACCTACCTGATCATACTATACTATAGATGGCAGCTTAGCTGCCGAAATACATATCTACGGATATAAAATCATTGTGGGCGGAGATAAATTTCAATTATTAGCAATAACATTAATTGTTCTTACACGAACCCATCCACCATTCACATGTAATAGAACTGTCAAGATTTTAGGTTAAGAAAGCGCCCTGTAAGCAGTGCTTGACGGAGCACGCCTGAACTGCACTTTTGCCCAGGCCAGATAGAACTCGGCAACTCGCTTCATTTAGAAGTTAGAAGGCCATGATTGATATCAGCATGTGAGTGAAATAGCGAATATCTGTGAGTAATTTTGGCTCATGTATCCGACAAGGATGCCACTCGAAGCCTATGTCACGTGACTTAGAATGAGCAATGCTTTTTAAACGGGTGTATTTACCACCTCACTCTTAAGTTAATATCAATTCCTCTTTCTCTACAGGGAATCAGGCTACTTGATAAATCTGTGCAGTGATTCAATGATGTGATAAGACCTAGATACACTTGCCTTATGTTTCCTGCATTCTCGATTGATATCAGCATGTGAACGAAATAGCGAATATCTGTGAGTAATTTTAGCTCATGCATGCGACGAAGATGTCACTCAAAGTCTAGATCACGTGATTTAGGATTACAAGGCTTTTTTTTGAAACGGGTGTATCTCACTCTTAAATTAATATCAATTCCTCTTTGTCTACAGGGAATCTAACCCTACTTGATACATCATTGCAGTGATTCCTTTTGTTTACATTGCTGTAATAGTTTATCAAATTTCCTGAGATTATGGTTTTTCTATTTTTGGTTCAGGAAATAGAGACATTCTGTTTAAGTTGAGAGAAACCATCACCGTCAAACATGGCAACGCTAGAAGACAAAATTCTGGGCAATAAACTGCACAATTACTGCAGCAGCAGCGAGGAAAGCGACGATGAAAATTCGGACAGCGACAGCGAAGCCCAACACAAAACCCAGGAACTTACTCAGACACCACCCGAACCAAACAAATGGGAGGGTACCTCGACCAACACGGGCCCCAAGGGCGTCATCAAAGATTGGCAACGTTTCAAGCAGTCGGAAACCGAAGCACATGCTGAGGATGAAAGAGAACGCATTGAATTAATGAAAAGATTAACACTGACGGTGCAGTCCGCTTTAGATGAAGAAAGAGAGCAGGTCGCGAGAGAAGATCCTGAATTAGCAGAGCTGCTCATAGATGACTTCTTGCTCGCATACCAAAAGAAGCGAATGGAGGAGATGCTGAAACAGAACGGACACAATTTGAAATTCGGCAAAGTACTGTATTTGAAGAGCGGCCAGGAATATTTGGATGCGATCGACAAAGAAAATCGAAATGTTACGGTCGTCATACACATATATGAAGATAGGGTTGAAGCATGTCGGACAATGAACCTTTGCCTTAATGATCTCAGTAAACTGTATGATGATGTAAAGTTCTGCACGATCATCAGTTCACTAGCTGGCATGAGTACGGATTTTAAGATGAATGGCGTCCCTGCATTGCTCATTTACAAAGCTGGACAACTAGTAGGTAATTTTGTTCGATTGTCTGATGATTTGGGTGATGATTTTTGTACAGAGGATGTACAGGGATATTTAGTTGAACATGGAATGCTGGAAGATAAAACGTGCATGCCTTTAATTATTAAATCAGCAGGGAATACTGGAGAGGTCGACAGTGATTAACAATAATGCATTTAATATTGTAAGTTTTTCTTAATTCTTATTTTTTTATATTTATCCTCTGTCTCTCTAGTTGTCATTATTAATTACAGTCTAAAGCAAAAAATAGTAGACAAAAACAGTTTCCTGTAATTGTTCTCTCTCATTTTTCATTTTATGAAAGGCATTTTCAAATGATTTTGTAAAAGTTGTAGGCCCAGTTTACAGAAACTTTCATTGCTATCAAATTTTAATGACATTGTTAATTTGACATTTCGGAATGTAATTCTTATTCTTAAAATCGTAATTAGTTTAATTCGCAATTAAATATTTGATTTGCTTTCTGTAAATCCACCCTTAAGTTTGTTAAATTTGAAAGCTTTCAAACTTCTTATGTGTCATCTGTGAAGTCGTACTTGAACAACTTTTTAAACAATACCATTTTGAGAAAGAACAATTACAGGAAACTGTTTTTGTCTACTATTTTTTGCTTTCCACTGTACCTTAATATTAACTGAATTTTGAAACAACTGTTTTTCATTATTAAATGACACATCAGTATTTACGTCTGTGTTGTAACAATCAACATTTATTATATATTTAAGGCATAATATACAAGTCTATTTATATGTATTAAGGAATTAAAATTATTTAATACATACATTCTGTTTAGTTGCTATTGCTGTCTTATTGAAAAATACGATTGATAACAGTATTTACATATATAGGTAACTTTGTTTATATTGAGAAAGTAAATACTAAAAATTGCAAATGAATTTGGCTAATAATAATTGGGAATGTCTAGAGGTCCGGGCGCCTGGGCGTACAATCGCACATATTCGACCGCCCGGACGTATAACTCTTATGCCGGCAGTACACGCTCGCCGAGGCGACCCGAGCGCGAGACATCCCGAGGCGAGACGCCCCGAGATGCGAGACCCAAGAGCAGCATGTATACTCTCGCGAATAAACCTCGGATCGGCTCCCTTGTGTATACGTGTAGACTCGCACGAGACATTTTCGAGCACTCCGAGTAGTGATGAAAATGAAAAATTTGGTAATTTGTGCGACTGCAGCATATGCTGCCTATTGTTACTATAAATATTCGAATGCAAACCATATAGGTTTGTATATGTCACAACCTCCTGCACCGCTTTTAATGGACGCCTTTTTCTTTCTTAAATGGCCTCGGAAAGTGGCCATTAAACAATGCTTTTTTTTCTTCACTTCTCCAACAGATTTTCCGGTACTTTCAGATATTCGTTCCTAAGCATCTGCTACTTTTTCCCTTCTTTTATGATTTTGGTGAGAGGGATCCCACAAACAGGGTTCCCCCTGATAAAATTCCAAAAACTGGAGAGTAAAATCGTTTGTCCACTCCATTAAAAACAAACAACGAAATTAAGGACCGAAAATAACTACGCCACAAGTTCCATGCAAATCAAGAGACGAGCGTGTACTGGGAACACGATATCTCCCGAGAGTACCGTGTACACTCTCGCGAGACCCCCCACTTAACGCTCTCGCTTCCTTTGACTCGTGCTGGCGACCGCTTCTAGACCGAGCGCTCCGAGGGCGAGGCGAGAGGCCCTTGAGCAGGGCGAGAAGTTCAAGTATACTCTCGCGCTCGGGTGGTCTCGGGTCGCCTCGGCGAGCGTGTACTGCCGGCATTAAATGAAAGTCCATTTTGGGGTGTCTAAAAACGAGGGATTTGAATAGGATTTTAGCGCCTTTTTTTGGTGATTTCTCATCAATTTCTTAATTACCCAAGCCATATCAAAATATCAAATTTCTATATTATTTTATCATCACCCATGTTTAAGTGACTTTTGAATCACATTTTTTCATGTGTCCAATCTTTGTTAATCCTGAAATCAAATATCATTTTGGGCTGTCTGAAATTACTATGGTTTTTTGAACATTTTTTTGTACATTTTTTTATAGTCTGTAGTTTTTTGGGGGTGTCTAAACATGAAGGCATTTTGAGGCTTTATTTCCTGTGATTTTTTCAAATTCCATGCTGCTAATGCTATGGCAAATTCAGTGATTTTGAATACAGATAAAATAAACGTGATTCATTTTAATGTTAGTAAAATCACCCCTCTGTAAAGTAATATGAAACCGTAACATTTTTGGGTCTTCACGTTGATGAACGTCTCAAATGGAACTGTATGGATTAATGTATTGGGGAATGTCCCTACATGTACTGCTTACTTCGAACTCAAAAGTAACTATTTTTGATCCATCCTTTACTTTGTACTAATACGAAAAAAATATTTTTGGTATATTTAGTTTCTTACAAAAGCACAGGTAAAATTTTAATGTTGAAAAGGCAATTGACAACATCCACAAGATATCTCTTAAAAGAAATTCAGATGTACTGAGCGGCCAGTTTTTTGTAAGTCTCCCAGTGCGGTATCTGAAGTTCAAATAGCCTGGAACCCTCAACTGCCCACACCGATCCGGTTGGTGCGCACGTAATCAAATGAACAACAGCTTGCCCGCATGCTTCTGGCCTTTGTTTCTTGGCCTTAGCAACAGCTTCGGCGAGTTTCGCCCCCAAAAAGGGCGACATTGCTTTGTTATCTAAGTCTTTAAGAAACTCGGTTTGAGTCGCCCCAGTCAAAAGCTGCACCACTCTAACTCCGGACTTCTGGACGTGCATGGGGTCCCCAAAGCTTCTGGACAAGCCTACGATGGCGTGTTGACAAGCGCAGTACGTTGGGATGGGGGGTAGAGGTTGAACGCCGCCTATACATGCGATGTTTATTATAACACCACCCTTTCCAGATCCTTCTTTACCCACGTAACGATAGGCTAATAATGTACCACGAATCGTGCCTACCTAGAACACTTTTTTGTGCAAAGTAAATACATTAAATGATAGTAGACTCTTACAATATTGGTGACGATTTCTCTTTCCCAATTCTTACCGTCCAGAATTCCTGCACAGTTGACCACGATATCCAACTGTTTGTAACATTCTACCACAGTTTTAAAAGTCTCTGCAAGGTGTTTTGATTAATATGTACTACTATATTTTTTTAACTGTTAGTATATACCTACCTTCAAATTGTACCATGCATGTAACGTTGCTGTTGATGAACATTGCTTTATTTTTACCGAAAGCGTTGTTGAGTTTGTGAACGGCATCTTTACCCTTGCATGAATCCAGGCCTGTAATCACCGCGCATTTCGCCCCCGCTTTAAGTATGTGGGTGGCAATGCCAAAACCTATTCCGGTGGCCCCTCCTGTAATCAGGGCCACTTTACATGCCGGATCCATCTCAGCCCTTTGTTCATTTCCATAACTAAAATTCACAGTGTTCGTGTTATTTCAAACATTACTGATGGTGAACACTAACCATTCATTGTCGCATGTATGGGCAGATAAAAACGGACTGTTATGTAGCTTCCTGGTAAGATATTTTTCCCATGACCTGTCGAAACACGTAATCGTTATCTACTAATTAGGTAAATATAGGTATGCGACGGCTTACTGTTGTAAGGGGGCCGGGTTTCGCCTGAATATTTTGAAGAGGCGCAGTCTCATTTTAGATCTTAAGTCACACGCGAATTTTGAAGAAATAACATTTAAAATGACTGACAATTTGGTTTTGAAGTTTGGGCTTGCACAAAACGAAAGTATAGGGCTACTGAGATTTAAACTTCACAACTGAATTTGGACCTTAGATTTGGACGGCAACACACACACATAAAATGTCAAATTTCTTTTTATTAAAAAAGTTTAGAAGCTACAAAAATTTAAAAAAAGCTGTAATAATTTTTACAAAGGTAAAGTTTCACGAAGTAACAGTTCTTCCAAGATTTCGGTGCCGATAAATAATCCTATTGTAAAAGTTTTCATTTATGTATGTCATATACAGCATGTCCCCTAAGTCTAGTTATACAAATATACTTACAGCAAAAGTAGAAAAGCCCGTAACAAAGATAATGCAATAGTAGTGTAAAAATAGTGCTCGCGAAGCAAGAGCGTACGGAAAAGTAAATGTCGGAATGATGTCACGTTTGATGTTCTTGTTGTGTTGATATTTCTCGGGGGTTCACTCGCGTCGAAATTCACGCGGGAAAAACGCCCCTACTTGACGTATTTTAAGGAAACAGGGAGAGTTCTTTGGGCGCCTGAGAATTTTCTATTAACCAGCTAGTTCCACTTGGTGCCTTCTTTATTAAGTCAGTCATGCATTTGGCAACGTATTCGGACCTGCAACAAATTCATACAAAATGGCAGAACTTGAGAAAAAGTTATTTCTGCCAGAGTAGCAGATGACTTTCTCATTCAAATATTTTGAGAGTAGGTACTTCCTTTAAAATTTGAAAATACAGTGCACTCGCGCTAACGTGAACACTGCTTAACATGAACTCCTGTAGAACGTGAACACTTAAATTTTAGCATTGGCCACTGTCTAACGTGAACAGTGCACCTCGCTAACATGAACAGCTACTTTATATACTATAGAAATTTACATAACATAAGTTCAAAGAATCACTTTTTACTTCATTTTTTTCCAAAAATACATAATATATAGTACATAAATAAAGGTTGAAAGTGATGTGCCATGTTTTTAATTGTTTTTAAGAGATGAAGACTGCATTTTGGAAACATGAACAATCGCGCAAAGTCCAAAGAATCACTTCTTATTTCATTTTTTTCCAAAAATACATAATATGTAGGGCATATGTATATAAAGGTTGAAAGTGATGTTTCATGTTTTAATTGTTTTTAAGAGATGAAGATTGCATCTCGGAAACACGAACAATCGCGCAAACATGAACACAGCTGGTTTTAATTACTTGACGTTAGCGCGAGTGCACTGTAATGATTCAACAATTTTAATTTCCATGATTTCTTTGGATTTGTTTGCTTCCAATCGAGAACTTAGTTGACTGGAACTTTCAACTGATTTCTATGATTACGTGCTTTGGATTTGTTTGCTTCCAATCGAGAACTTACTTGACTGGAACTGTCTCGCCGATATCTTTCTTCCACGCTTGCTCATACTCTCCACTCACGAGCCTCTTCCTCGCATCACCTTGTAGGGCGCTTTCTGTGGGGGAAGGACATACGGCTATGACTCGCACCCCGGTCAGATTTACGTGATACTGATCGCCGTACGTCCTTGTGAGGGCAGCAACCGCGTGCTTGGTGGCGGTGAAGACGGGAAGCGAAACCAAGGGGTGTTTACTGGAACTTGAGCCACCGTTGACGACGACGCCTCCTGGCCCACCTCGATCGCGACCCAAAAAACGAAAGGCGAGCAGCAAGCCCCTGATGACACCGTTCTGCAAAAGAATCTCATCAAAGTTTCAAACGATAGTAATTGTATTTATCACATACCAGATTGACATCTACTTCCAGTTCCCAAAGTCTGTCGTTCATCACCGACGCGTTGTTGATGACGATGTCGACGCCGCCTAATTTAGATATCGTCGTTTGAAAAGCCTCTGAAAGACAAAATTAAGTTTTGCATTACTTCAAAGGATATTTCCAAAGAATTACGAAATCAAAGAACGTACAGATTTAGCGTAAGAAAAAGTACATTATGATTATACAATTTTCTGAATGAGAGCACTTATGGAAAAAAATTTCTTCTTTGAAGATGGAACCTCCTTTCCGAAATAAACGTATGGTTTTACATTACACAATCATGTTTGAATGTTGACCTCTATGTCTTTATGAACTAATCAAAAGTATTTTTTTTTGTTTTCCATAGCTTCCCTTCATCAAAATATTTTGATCATAATTGTATCAATTTTCTTACGACTCAAAAAAAATCGAAGGAATTTCAATTTTTTGTCAAGATTCTAAATGAAATCCCCATGGAATTATTATACAATTAAAATTGACATAGTTTCAGGTCCTTCTTAGTAATAGAAAAAATGTTTATTCATTTAGAATATAATTTTTTCCATGGATAGATTCTATGAATTATGAAAGATACGAAAGTAATCGTTTTTAGGTATGAGAAACGTTTGATATTTTCTTGATTCTGAAAATAATTGTCAATTGTGGAATTAAAATTTATACAACTTTCTTAATAAAAGAAAAAAGAGTGTTAATTATTTTATAATTCTATATTTATTCAAAATATGTCACCTTTCGTATAAAAAAATCTTTGTCATTTATTTCCTATAGTTCTAAAAAAAAAATTGTGTTTAGAAAGGGTGCAAGTTTAATCGTTCTAATCTAATCATTGCTAAAGAAATTCCCACAGAATTAAGGAATCAGAGAAGGCACAAAAAACTATTAGGAATTATGGAATTAAGAAGTAATATTTAGTCTTCTTGATTATTAATTTTTCTGTGTTTGATGGCGGGATTAGAGAATGAGGAAAGGTATAAATTTAATCATTCTAAAGTATGAGGAAGTTTGATTTTTTACTTTCAAAATTAATTAACTCGGATAAAGACAGAGATGTTAATATTTCTGATTTCATGATCGCTAAAGGAATTCCCAAATACGGAATTAGGGAATTGACAAAGGTGCATCATTTTTAGTTCGAGAAAGAACGAATATTTAGTTTTCTTACTATTATTAATTAAAGCAAAGTTATTAATTTTTCTATAGGTAAAAAAATAAAATAAATAAATCGACGCATTTTTTTTGTAAAAAAAGATATGTTAATTTTTCTCCGATTGCTAAAGGAATTCCCACGGATATAGAGAATTAGGAAATGGTAAAAATTTAGTCACAATAATTCATGATTTAGTCATGATCCTAAAATAAATTAATTCATGCAATTAATAAATTAATTCATGCAATTAATAAATTAATTCATGCAATTAATAAATTAATTCCCGAAAATAAAAAAAAAATTGAATATTTCTATGATTGCTAATTCTCGCTGAATTTGAGAATTAGAAAAAGTGCAAATATGAACATCTCTCGTGTAAAAAAAAATCTTCTGTATTTTTTCCACGATTCTAGAAACAATTTTCAGAAAATTTGCCTGGAATAAGAAAATCACAAGTTTCCGTTTATTCACTCTGTAAGTAATGTTCTAAATTTTTGGACGATTAAAAAATATATTGGAATTATGGAATTAATAAATAAAAAATTAGGAAATTTCCATTAAATTGGGAGATTCATAGTTTTCACTTTTCCATGATTCCAGAGAAAATTTCCTTGGAATTAAAGAGTTATGAGAAATATAATGATGCTAAAAATATTCCCAAGGAATTAAGAAATTTTAAAAAGCGCATTTAGTGATATGGATATTATGGAGATAATAAAGATACAAATTTGATCATTCTTTGTAAATTAAAAAAGATACTAATTTTTATTTAATTTTCTAGAAATTAAAGGGAATTAGGAACGATCTAAATTAGCCTTACTGTTATTGAAATGTTTTAATGATTCTTAAGGAATTTTGGAATTAGGAAGAATGCAAATACGGTTATTTTTTGAAAGAATGTTAATGTTAGAAAGATACAAATTTGTAAGAATTAAAAAATATGTAAATTTACTAATTCTTAGTAAAAAAATATTTTACATTATCCTTCATTGTTAAGGAAAATGCTAAGGAATTAAAGATCATCTAAAAAAAATCCGAAAAAATTAGGATTTTTTAAAAATTAATTCATTTACCTTCGAATTGTGGATAATCTGTAACATCGCAAGGGCAATAAATGACACGATCCTTAGCTTGTTTGGACAGTTGATGATATAAATCTTCTCCCTCATCTGTATTGATATCACAAATGGATACCTACGTGAAAAAAAAAACGAGATTATCAATATTAACAAACCAAAAGAATAAGAGAACAAATAGAAAATTCTTAAGAGATTTATTATGGTTGGTCGTACCGCTTGTTAAGTTTGGGGGTTCACACTAAGTACTTAGCTTTGATTACGTTGGGCACTACCCCCTTTGATTTTGGTAGGCTCAATTACTTACTAACCTTACATCCTTGTTTAAATAATTCGATGCAGTACTCCCTTCCGTAGCCGGAAGCACCCCCGGTGACTAGTGCCACTTTGCCCTTTAAATCCATGCGAGAACGAGTCTTCGACGGGCGTCCCGACGCGAACAACTGATAAGAAGGCGACTTTCTGTTATGATATCCAAATCGAAAAGTGTTTTGTGTGACGCACGGTTTGTTGCACTCGACGCCGGCAAAGCGGCGTTTTAACGACGAACTGAGAGACGGCCGCGCCCTAGCGTCGCGACGATCGAGGGTGTGCCAAGAAGTTCACTAATTACAGGTGGACTCACTCCGGAAAATAAAATTTCTTTCCTCCCCTCTTTTTAATATCATTACAAGCTTGTTCGCGAAGAACATTTTTTTTAATCTAAAGTGTCGATGATTAAATAGTGGGGGTTTAATGTGTCTAAAAGGGACAAATTTATTTGAAAAAAAGTTTACAGTATAAATAAAAAGGCGACACCACAATGCGTTCACACAAATTTGTTAAAATTACAAGAAACATCCGAAGAACAGATGGGTTTTTGGGATCAGTGCACGCGCATTCCCGCTCCTTGGCCCAGCTCCGTTTGGTTCCTTCCGACCAAGGAGTAGTCCTTGGCGTTGGGTAGGCCGCTGATGACGCAAGCGCTCAGCGCCGAGCGGTTCAGGTTCATGGGGGCGGCATCGAACCACTCGTTGTTCTCAACATCGTAGCATTCCACGAAGTTGATGGTGGTCGAACCTGCCACGAACCGATCTAGAAATTTACACTCGTTTTTGCTGACACAAACTGAAATCGGTTCAACTCGAACGATTTAAATAATTTACCGATTCGAAATCAAATTTATTTTGCTACGAAGAATTTCCTAAAACTAAAACGCTCTGTATTACTATGATAATATAAAAGCCATGACCAATCAGAAGAAACACCTTGTTATAAAATGCTTTATAAGCCATGAATTTATCTGATTAATCAGCTCACTTATTCTTAATTATTTTTTGAAGGGGCTCTGGGGGGCGGGTGTGATTTAAATATTTTAAAATTAAAACAAAATTGTAATAAAAACGGTAAATTATGTAATCGCACGGACGAAACTAATTCCAGTTTAACATCAAAAAAAGGGAGTGTTAAATTCCTACAGTTTTTATTCATTTAAAAATTAATTTGTTCCATTTCGTGTATCATAAAAATACTAAAATATTCGTACCGTTAAAACCTCCAATCACGAAAATCAGGTCGTCCAGTACAACAGTGGCAAAATTGCTCCTTGGGCTGAACATTTCCGCAATTCCCACCCAACTGGTCGACTGGCCTGGTAAGTACTTTTCACCGCTGGTGAGCCTGGTGAATCCGTTGAATCCCCCGAGAGCGTAGAGGGTGTTCTTGAAGGCGACCAAGGAGACGCCAGAGCGAGCTGACAACATATGAGGAATGAAAGACCATTGATTGGTGAGGGTATCGTAAACCTCTGCGGAACTCATCACCTCTTGTCCGTTGAAACCTCCCACGATGTAAATCTAATATATCAAAAAAATAAATTTCATGGGTGATTATAACTAGAGATCGGAATCATATATTTCGACGTCATCATATAAGCGGTGCACACTGTTTATACTGTCATAGCACACTATGGAGAATTGACGCAAACAAATTTGGACTAATTTGCGAACGCTCCTCAGATTATTCCCAAAAGGACTGAACTACGAAAAATAAATTTGTCTCTCTTATTGGTGACGTCAAAATATGTGATTCCGACCTCTAATGATAACTTACTTTATCGTCGAGCGCCGCGGCGCTCGCGTCCGAGCGTTGTCTCTGCATGGGCGATATTAACTCCCATTGGTTGGAGTCTGGGTCGTACCTTTCTGCTGAACTCATCCGAATACGACCGTTGTAACCACCCATCGCGTAGATTTTACCATCGTGCATAACCACGCTGACATAACACCTGGGGTAGTACATGCAGGCGCATTCCCTCCACGTATGGGTTACCGGGTCGAAACATCTGACTGTGTTAAAATGTTCATTGCCATCGAAACCTCCGATCATATAGATAAGGCCGCCAAGAGTACAAAGACCATGGTAGGCCCTCGGCACGGAATCGGTATCGGTGGAGAGCAACCACCTATCAGCCCTGGTGTCGTAGGTTTCAATGAAATTCGTGGGACTCCCCGCGCTCCATCCACCAACCGCAAATAAAACATCGTAGGGTATTCTTGGTCTCAGCAGGATGTTGTTTTCTGCATCGAGTTCTGAGCTGAGATTCTCTATGAGTTCGACGATTGGTTGGAGGTATTCTTGGCACAGCTAAAATCCATAAGCTTAACAATCCTTATGGTACCATCAGTAACGAGTGACTTACTTGACTTTCTTGTACGAGATCCAATTTCAGTATGTTCCGCACAAACTCAGAAGAGAGAGTCCCCAATCTCACGCACTTCAGCAGGTCCAATAAATAGGTTTTTCTACCGGGTGGATCTTTGTCTATCCATTTTTGGACGGCGTCATAAACCACCTCTTCGTTTTTCACATTGAGTTCATCGTCTTGCAAGATATCGATGAGTTCTTCTACTTCTAACGACATGAACTCTTCGCTTTCTTTGACCACCTCCATAAAATTATGCCTCACGTATAATCGACCACGCCTTTCCAAGTCTTTACAGAAGTAATGCCTTGCGAAACGCAAGATTCCTATGCAGTTATGTGGTCGGAGATGTTCTGAAAAAGAAGTTCTCGAGGTTTTCTTGTGCCGCAAGTTATTGGTGGTTACCTAAAACGAACTGGCAACACAACTGGACCACTCCTAGGACCTCAAACTGGTCGGCGTATCTCAAGAGGAGTTCCACGTTATCGGGTGTGATTTTGCAGCTTCCGGTGTACGCAAAATCCATTATTTTGTCTATGATGTGGCCAGGGGCTTTCATCCTCGCTTCCGTTGCTTCTGGTTGATTTCTATTTATAGAATTTGTGAATAAGGCCTAAAATTAACCTGCCGATGACTATTGGGTCGTAAAGAGAAACGATATAAAGAAGCGGTACCTTAAAATAAGGACTAACGGCTGATATTATAGCCCTGTGTACCCTGCGTTCTGTCCCATCTTCACAGCGTATAATTCCATCGCACAGTTGGTTGTTGAGCCGAAATTCCGTCCAAACAGGTGGAAATTGGACGGGCCCGAAGACTTGCGGCATGCAGACGCACTTTCGATTCTTGGAGGTCGTTCTTTTCTTGGCCGATTTTGTCCTGCTCTGGCCTGACAGCAACCTCGGGGTCTTCGTCCGCGAAGGTACCTTCCGCAGCTTCATGTTGAAGTCCATATTCACGGCTAAAAACTTTCCTAAAATATGTGGTAGTACGCCTTGGGGGTTGTATATTTCGATCTAATCGGTTGACGTTTTTAGTCCTGTCTTTTATTTTGGGCACAGCTTCCTATTTTGCTTTATCTTAATCGTCAATTTTGATAACATTTGCGAAAAAATGTTAATTTAATAAAAGTCGATATTCAGTAAACCTTAAAGCAAAACCAATACCGAATAAAATTTACCCGCAACGTCCAACATTTTCAGTATTTTTTAGCTGAAAATTCAAATTTAAAAAAAAAAAACGCGCATAGAGTAACCAGCACCATCTACATTTGCTTAATAAAATTGACATTAGAAATAAAACGGAAAAATAAGAGAGTGCATATCTATTATTGGAGTACGTTTAGAAAAAATCGACAGAGGGAGCGTGAGGGGAGATCACGTGACGATTACCGTCATATGAGTTTTTAAACGGTTAACGTTAGATTAGGGGAAAATTCCGAATATTTTTATAATGTTCTGAGTTGCTAGCACCTACACGCAAGCTAGTGCTAAAACATACATTACTTTTGTTAAATATATCTTAAAACTGATGAGTTTTGATCTTACTTTTTCTATTACACAACAGTATTTGCAGATTTATGATTTCTCCGTTTTCATCGGTCAATAAATTATGACTACACGAAGTTACAATTACATTTTTGTCACTACTCATTTTAATTTTTATAATTCTAGATGTGTAAACACTACTTTCAGATTCGAAAACATAAACCTAACCTCATAAGGTAACTTTTCCCGCAGTCTCAGAGCACGGGAACTTGGGTTTACACAATGTGCACGCTCCGGCGTTTAGAAATGTAAAACAAATCTAATCGGTAATTATTCATCTCCCTTTATAAACGGTTTGCGTACACTCTAACAATACTTTACCACTTTTCTAAACGCACCCTTGAAGTTTGAAGTAAAAAGTTTGTACTGTCCTTTTTATGATCTTATTTTAAGTAGATTACTGTAACAGTCTCGTAGTGTGCTTTGTGACTTTAGGTTGGCAAAGCCAATATAAATTCTGTTAATTTGGTTGCCTATATTCGAGTCGAGACCTTCGACGGCTAATCAAGATAGACTGGTAATGCCACTGCAAACTAGGTCGGTTTGTTTGAAAGCAACATCAACAGATCTTGCGGCGGGAAGGAAAAGTGGGGTACTGTTTACTCATCCCTAATGCACATAGGCGGCGTTCATTAAATGGAGGTAAAAATCGAATATTACAAAAATATACTTGTTAATTGAAATAATAATAGATTATTCATTACAAAATAGAATTATTAATTTAATTAATTAGTTAATTATATTGAATTTATTCATTAAATATAAATACACGCAATAAAACTAGTATCTACGCCTATGAGTTCTATTGCGTTACATCACATCCGCCGAAAATTAGCGACTGCAATTTGAAAATAACCAATCACTAAGTTAGTCTTAGTAAACAGATTCCCTTTTACTCCTGTGAACTTGTTAGCTACATTTTAAAGCTCGCTTGCCCAGTCTACCTAGGTTAATCGTCGGAGATCGAGACGTTTAAAATGAATCTTGTGTTTAAATTGCATTACGTACAAAAGTTAAAACCATTCAGTTTTTTAATAAACATATTTTTATAACAAACCGTTCTCTTTAATTTAAATTCATTTCAGTATGCATTTACAGGAGCACTTTAGTGTTCAGTATCAACAAGAAGCCGTTAGCCAATATACACAATATATACAATGCGATCGAAAATGATTGAGCGTCCTTGAGAAAATAAATACCCAAAGGTGATCAAAACTACCTTCGGCCTAGAGAATTTTCGCGTTTTTGAATACTCAATGTCAGGTGACAAGCGTTCGTATGTTGTGCACGGTTTGCTTATTAATTGAGTTTTTTACGAGTTTTTCATATCGAAATTAGTACATATTTTTGAAGGACGTTCAATCATTTTCGATCGCATTGTATATATATATATATGTAAAAATAAAAATATACATACCGTTGTTTATGGACGAAAATTAAACATCAAATATATTTAATTAATATTGATGAACAAATTAACACTACAAAAGCTGCGTCGAGATTTAAATTTATTGATCTCCCGCCAAGAGCGTTCATTGAACTGGACATCTATGGGCAGTTAGTTGTACTACGTCCGTACTTATCATTAACTTATCAAAATTCTTCGATGTTTTTAAAAAATGTAACGAATAACTCCTGGTCGTATTGTCTTAAAAGAATATTATGTTTTTTAACCAAATTTACTCTTCGCTTTAAAATTTTTGAAGAAAAGGTACTCCTAGTCCTAAGTCGTAGAGGGTCGCAGGTTTGAGAAGCAGTGTGTGAAGCCTGAAACATTTTAGAGAGATACTGTGAACTAAAATTCACTTGGTCATTTGCATGAAACAGTAAAATATGAAAATAATGAAATGTAAAAATTGCGTGAAAGTCCTACCAAGCTTGATGCTGCTTGGTGGCGCACTCTGTTGTCAATTGGTTTCAGTAAATTACATGTTCTGCTATACACTGTAACACTTGATGTCAAAATTTCTCAGTACATAATCACGATCGATGTGTTAAACAGTAAACAAGCATTAGTGTTTTTGTAATTCCGAGTGGTTCGTCGAGTTCAAGTGCGTGAAAATGTGCGAGCCAGACGCCCGGGTTCGAGCTTGTGTTCTAAGTGAATGCCGACCAGCGTGAATCAAAAATAACTCCGGCCTCGTTTGTAAAGTGAGTTGTTTTTGTGCTTGCTTGTTCTATCTGGAACTATCCGTTTTTAATGTGCAATCGAAGAGACAGAGAAAGAAATACGGGGCTTCATGGCTTTTTAGTATTGGCATCCGCAAGTTAATTTCTTCTTTTTGTGCGGCCGAAAGTAGGGCGTATAGATTTTTGTCGTGTACATAGGTTTAGATTCAAAACGTGAACGGAAATTGTTCAGGTGCGTCTGAGCGTGATCTCCTCTATACCGAAAGAATTTCAAGCACGCCTGAATATTACAACCCAGACGATTTAACACACGTAGAATACGAACTAGGTTTAGTGCTCGCCGGAAATCACTATCGCTATAAAATCAATGAATCGAAGTAAGGTTCGGTTAAAACGGGGGATATTTGCGTGAATGAATGGGACAACAACAAAAAATGCTTATTTGACAGATACTTAACCTCGACTGTCAAAAATGTATTGGTACATTGTTGCCAAGTCTAACCGACGATTATATTTTTAAATAAACCCTCTTAAATAAGAGAGATCAAGCTAATCTTACAGGGTAGGACTTCAATAAGAGTAAGTAGTAATATCCGTTATCTTCAATAAAAAAAAAAGAAATCGGGGAATCCCCACTTAATTGAATTTGACACATTCTGTAAATAAAGCTTTGTTTCCGGTTCTTGGCACAAAAGTAAATATGATAATCTTCTATGAACTACGGAAATTTATTATTTATAGCATGTTTCTAAAACAGGAAGAGTAGCCCTGTTATAAAGTACATTCACTTTTGTAATGAGTAAGTAACTTTACACGATTTAGGGCCAGTTCCATAATGGAATTTAAAGGAGACTTTAAAATTAAAGTCACATTCTGATGAATGAACAAATATGTTTTCATATTTGTTTTGACATCTGAAAGTGACTTTAATTTAAAGTCTCCTTTAAATTCCATTATGAAACTGGCCCTAAAT